>OZ024762.1:6082701-6085201 GCA_964016885.1 Eledone cirrhosa
CATATATATATATACATACATGTATATATACATATATATATATACATACATGTATATATACATATATATATACATACATGTATATATACATATATATATATATACATACATGTATATATACATATATATATATACATACATGTATATATACATATATATATATACATACATGTATATATACATATATATATATATACATACATGTATATATACATACATGTATATATACATACATGTATATATACATATATATATACATACATGTATATATACATATATATATACATATATATATACATACATGTATATATACATATATATATACATACATGTATATATACATACATGTATATATACATATATATATACATACATGTATATTTACATATATATATACATACATGTATATTTACATATATATATACATACATGTATATATACATATATATATACATACATGTATATATACATATATATATACATACATGTATATATACATATATATATACATACATGTATATATACATATATATATACATACATGTATATATACATATATATATACATACATGTATATATACATATATATATACATACATGTATATATACATATATATACATGTATATATACATATACATACATACATGTATATATATATATACATACATGTATATATACATATATATATATATACATACATGTATATATACATATATATATATACATACATGTATATATACATATATATATACATACATGTATATATACATATATATACATACATATACATATATATATACATACATGTATATTTACATATATATATACATACATGTATATATACATATATATATACATACATGTATATATACATATATATATACATACATGTATATATACATATATATATACATATATATATACATATATATATACATATATATATACATATATATATACATATATATATACATATATATATACATATATATATACATATATATATACATACATATATATATACATACATGTATATATACATATATATATACATACATATATATATACATATATATATACATACATATATATATACATACATGTATATATACATATATATATACATACATGTATATATACATATATATATATACATACATGTATATATACATATATATATACATACATGTATATATACATATATATATACATACATGTATATATACATATATATATACATACATGTATATATACATATATATATATACATACATGTATATATACATATATATATATACATACATGTATATATACATATATATACACACATACATGTATATATACATATACACACATACATGTATATATACATATACACACATACATGTATATATACATATACACACATACATGTATATATACATATACACACATACATGTATATATACATATACACACATACATGTATATATACATATACACACATACATGTATATATACATATACACACATACATGTATATATACATATACACACATACATGTATATATACATATACACACATACATGTATATATACATATACACACATACATGTATATATACATATACACACATACATGTATATATACATATACACACATACATGTATATATACATATACACACACATGTATATATACATATACACACATACATGTATATATACATATACACACATACATGTATATATACATATACACACATACATGTATATATACATATACACACATACATGTGTATATACATATACACACATACATGTATATATACATATACACACATACATGTATATATACATATACATACATACATGTATATATACATACACATACATACATACATGTATATATACATATACATACATACATACATGTATATATACATATACATACATACATACATGTATATATACATATACATACATACATACATGTATATATACATATACATACATACATACATGTATATATACATACATACATACATGTATATATACATACATACATACATGTATATATACATACATACATACATGTATATATACATATACATACATGTATATATACATATACATACACATATACATACATGTATATATACATATATACATACACATATACATACATGTATATATACATATATACATACATACATGTATATATACATATACATACACATATACATACATGTATATATGGTGGCTGCCAACTCGTTTTCGAGTACGGCCACTACTTTATATCCATGTAGGAGAACCCCTACCGATGCGCTGAACGAGTGTGACTTTTTAGTCCAGCCAGCGACTTGAAAACTCTGGTACAAACACTACACTTGTGACAATTACTGACACATAGTGCTGGGCCCATGGTACCATGTGACGACAAGTGCAGAGAGATCTCCAGATATAAAGCAATGCCTGTGCCGTGAAGCTTTTATAGTGAGCAAAGGCACTGCACAAAGCC
>OZ024762.1:6095201-6505201 GCA_964016885.1 Eledone cirrhosa
ATATATATATACAATTTTATATATATATATATACAATTTTATATATATATATATACAATTTTATATATATATATATACAATTTTATATATATATATATATATATATATATATATACAATTTTGTATATATATATATATATACATACAATTTTGTATATATATATATATATACACAATTTTGTATATATATATACAATTTTGTATATATATATATATATAGTTATGTAATAAACAACATAAGGCAATTATTTCATATACCAGTGGTTTCTTAAAAGCAAAAAAAAATTGCTTTCAATCATCAGAATGAAAAAATTCTGGCGTATTTATTGACTTTGGATTTTAAAAACAAAAATGCAATCTATATGAAAGTGAGGCTGGAGAAGGAAGAAAGAAAGGAACATTTTTTTGCTTTTAAGAAACCACTGGTAAATGAAATAATTGCCTTATGTTGTTTATTACATAACTATTAAGCTCTGTTGCCTACATAGAGCACTCTTTTTTCTTGGACTTTTCCAACGGAATTACTTCATTTACACACACACATATATATATATACACATATATATATATATAATTTTGTATATATATATATATATATACACAATTTTGCATATATATATATATATATATATATACACAATTTTGTATATATATATATATATATATATACACAATTTTGTATATATATATATATACACAATTTTGTATATATATATATATATATATATACACACAAAATTGTATATATATATATACAAAATTGTATATATATATATATATATATATATACACAAAATTGTATATATATATATACAAAATTGTATATATATATATACAAAATTATATATACAAAATTGTATATATATATATATATATATATATATATATATATATATATATATATATATATATACAATTTTGTATATATATATATAAAGATGATTATCGACGTACATATATATATATACATACAATTTTGGATATACAGTCAAAATTCAGAGATAAGATATGTCTTTCTATATAATGCGTATAAACAATTATACACAGAATGCAAATACGTAAGATGTTACCATATAGACAGTTTTACGGATAGCTATATATACACACAGTCTGAAGCAATGATATTGTTCGTATACTATACAAACTACATATATTATACATACCGTGAATAATATAGAGCAAGTGAGACGTTACCATATAAAGTGTCATCAGAAAGTGACATATACAATTATTATTATATAAACACGATAAACAGAATAATTATTATATAAACACGATGAATTAGAGTGACGAAATAACTATATAGTCACCGACTGGTGTGATGTAGACAAATTATTATAATCCAGTAAAATATAGAATAAATTGTTGTGTAAAGCATTATATATATATATATATATATATATATATATACCTACACAATGAAAATACACAGCAAAATGCTGTCGTCGAAATCTTATAGACAATTTCCACACACTATATTTTATTTATATATATATATATAAATAAAATATAAATATATATATATAAAACGAATATATATATATAAAACGAATATAAATATATATTTAAAACGAATATATAGAACGGAAGACGTAAACAGAGACATCGAAAGTGTGTATATATATATATATATATATATATACATAGACAATTATTATACACATACAGGGCAAAAATGTGTCGTCGAAAGCTCTTACAGACGTTTTATATATATATTTATATATATTGAATTACCAACAAATTAAATAATCGTCTTGCTTATATATATATATATATTATATATATATATATATATTATATATATATAGCAAATGGTAAAACAAAATATAACTCAGTTTTTAAGTAGAGTTATATTTTCAGAGTGGGCTCAGCGTAATATTGGTTAGAAGAATAAGATGGTTTTTTTTTAAATAAAAAGGTATAGAAAGATAGATGTAAACAGAGTATATATATATATATATATATCTATATATATAGATATATACACACACGATTAAAAATATATATGTATTATATCAGATACACAGTGAAAATCTAGAGCAAGGAAGACAAACAGTTTCATGGAAAGAGTTGATATATATTCACATATGTATATACATACAAAGCAATGATGATGTCGGAACTTCTTATACACAATTCTATTATATACACGGCGTAAATATATACAATATATTATATAGTGAAAAATATAGAGCAAGGGAACTGATATTCATATATATATATATATATATATATATATATATATAAATGGCTTCTACAGAACTAGAACTGTTTCATTCGAAGGAAGTGATCAGTATATATATATATATTTCTATACCCAGACAGGAAAATGATGTCGTCGGAAGGTCTTCTTGTAGACTATTACATTATATGCAGTGAAAATATTATATACACAGTGAAAAATATAGAGCAAGGACAGACGTTACCATATAAAGTGTAGTCGAAAGCTCCTATAGACCAGTCCCAGCTTTTTTTCTTTGATATGTGAAATAATCATTTCTTTCCTCCGCCTCTTCCATATACATACATATATATCTGTGTATGTATAATATATATACACAGCTATATATATTACATAATCTAGAGATTGCCTGAGAGAGTTCTTAGGGAGAATTTAGCAACTGTTTGAAAGAAAAACGAACAAAATAGAGGAAAAGAAGGGACAGACAGAGAAAGAAAATACTGACTGGGGTTTTTTTTTATAAATGATCCAGTTGGTCAAGTTTTCTTTTTCTAAACACAGATGATCACAAAGTGGAGAGTACGCATGCGTTACGCCATTCAGTTAAACTACTTCCTTCCGCTACACAGACTTATGCGCCACTCATACTCTTTTTCTATCTATCTTTCTCTCTCCTTCACCTTAGTTACACTATCTATCTCATTCAAACTCTCCCTCCCTTTCATCTCACTCTATTTCTCTCGATCTTAGTCACTTATCTTCCTCTCATTCATTTAAGTCACTCTCCCTATCGTACTCACACACCCTCTCTCTATTTCTTTGTCTCTATCACTATTCCACTGCTTTTGCATCTCAGTCATCCACCCCCTTCTCTCTCTCCTTCATATGTATATATATATATACATATATATAGAGATAAACAATTTTTAGAGACTAGCGATTCGATCTTTTATTCACATCAATTTTCTTAAAACTAAACTTTGATTGATGATTTTAATTATTTTATTTCTTATTTCTAAATTCAGAAAAAAAAAATACTTTCGATGAAAGAAAAACAACAATATAAAATCTGCCTTTCAGAATTGAATTATACTAAAGATAAAATTCGATGACAGATATTAATTATTGCTATGATGAGGTCGTTAATAATATAGACCTTAATTAATTAAGACTATTACAAGAGATTTATGATGGTAATCGAATTTGCAGCAGCAAATTATATTTTCATCATATTTCTCCTTCGTTCCATATATACTTCCATGGCTTCTCTCACCGAGTTGGCCTTCCTTAGTGAACAACCGATGAGAGGAAATTCTGAAGAACAAAAGAATAAATCTGCAAACATGTTTCTACTTTAATTTTACTAATAATCAAAGATCACCGTTAAACGTCCTTTACTCTACCCCCTTACGTTCTTGTTATGTGTCGTACTGTCCAGGGCAGGAGGAAGATTCACACACGATAATAATAATAATATTATTATTAACTATAATATTATTAACTATGCTTTCTTTATTAACCACAATTATTAACTATGCTACATTATAACTATTATTATCATAAGTTCAAATCCCGCGAGGTTAGCTTTGCCTTTCATCCTTATGGGATCAATAAAATAAAGTACCAGTAATGCACTGGCGTCGATTTAATCGGCTTTCCCCTCCTTCAAATGTCTGGCCTTGTGCCTAAAGTAGAAACAATTATATATACACACACAGACTATATACATTCATACACATATATATATATATATATATATATGTGTGTGTGCGTGTATGTATGTGATTAAGCTGTGACCTCCATCCACCAACATCGTATTTTCATCACGCCTTCCTCTCACTATCTACAGAAGGTTGTGGTGCAGGAGACAGAATGAAACACTACCAAACTAAAATAAATCTCTTGTTTTGTTTTTTAAAATCATGTGTGTTATCTCTCTGTCAGTCGGTCGGTTTCCTAACAACGATGTCAACTTTTAAGCTTTATTTCTCTTTAACCAAACCATGGTCGCTAAATCTCTCTCTCTCTCTCTATATATATATATATAGGAAAATGTTAAGCCCCGACGGCAGAGCTCAAGCCGTTTCGACGGCTATTTCTGGACTAAATTAGAATTTTTAGCGTGGTAATAAATTACCCACTCTACTACCCTAAGTATTGAGTATTCTGATGCGTTATGGTCCATCTGGTTCCTTACCACACATCCTTCGTTATATATACACACACACACACACACTGATTTAAACACCCTATATCAACTGACCTTGTGTCATATCAAAACAATTATCTGTGTACGATCGGTATAACTCCTAATATAATATATACACCTGCATATATGTATATGTATATATATATATATATATATATATATATATATATTATACATGTATAAATAAATTTGTATATAAGATATAGGTTGGAGTTGTGGATGTTAATCCCGCTGTAAATCACTGCTGAGACTAATAAATATGAAAATAATGAATAAATCTGATACAAAGTAAAAAAATATATATAATATCGTCTGCAATTTATATCTTTATTAAAAAAAAAATAAATCACACACAATGTTCAAAGCTTCTCTTTCGCCATTTTACATAACACAATGAATCTGGCAGTGAAATAAGTTTTCATAGCATTAAATTCGTATGGAAAGTTTCCAAAGCAATTGTGTGTACACAAATGTTTCAAAACTGGGACATATTTATGTATATCGATGTAAAGATCACGCATAAAGACACACATAGATATATTTATATGTATATATATTCATATATATATATATATACATGACCCTCCCAAAGTATAACAATATATATAAATATATATATATATACACACACACATATTATCATTTACCCATGACACCACCCACCCACTAACAAGGTTGGGACGACTGTTCAGCTGAGTCAATGACAAACAACCCTCCTAGAGATGGTGCTACGATAAAATATACCTAATACTCATTGTAAAGTAGTATTAGGCAGTATTTCCAGCCATAGGAACCATGCCAAAAAGAGTGGACCCTTCAGTCACAACACAGCAAGGACTCTAGCACAGATAAGAAAAAGTCAATACACAGTGTAAATGTGGTTGGTTATAGCTACGGCATCCAGCTGTAGAAACCATGCTAAATAAGGTTTGGGAGGATTCTTCAGTTGTATCAAGACCACAACAACCTCCCTAGTGTTGGTCACATGATAAAATGCACCCAGTACACACTGCAAGGTTGTTGCTAATAGGAAAGGCATCCAGCCATAGAAAACCTGCCAATTAGAAGGTAAAGAGGACTTGTAAGTTGTGTCAAGGGCATGACAACCTCCCTAGTGTGGTACCATGATAAACTATACAACACATTCTCTAGAGTGGTGTAATGTATGTAAGCAAGATGAAGTCCTGGCCCATCTAAGAGATCAGTGGCTCCAGTTATGAACCGACTTGGTCTGGGATGACCCATCCAACACTTCCTAGCAGGAAAAAGGATGATAAATGATGATGATATATATATATATGTATATATATATAGGTATTAGGATTGGTGCTCTGAAATGGCGATGTATACATGAATGTATGTATAGTATATTTGGCTATATACCGTATGTTTAATTAAAAACATTTAGAAGACCATATGCTACCAGTTTTAAAGTAGTGACTATGTCACTTACTTCTTTTCGGCGAAAGAAGGGAGAGAAGCTGACAGTCTGTTTCACGCTGGTTGGCGTTCATCAGAGCCACACACTCCCCTGCTTCCACCAAAAATTATAGAAGCTGGATTCTTATAGAATTCTAGTAATAATCAGGAGCTGATTATACAGAGCGATTGCCAGTCCAGCAAAAATTAGGTATTAGGATTGGTGCTCTGAAATAGCAATGTATACATGAATGTATGTATAGTATATTTGGCAATATAAGAATCCAGCTTCTATAATTTTCGGCGGAAGCAGGGGAGTACGTGGCTCTGATGAACGCCAACCAGCGTGAAACAGACTGTCAGCTTCTCTCCTTTCTTTTGCTGAAAAGAAGTAAGTGACATAGTCACTACTTTAAAACTGATAGCATATGCTCTTCTAAATGTTTTTCATTAAACATACGGTATATTTTCAAATATACTATACATACATTCATTCATTATATATATAGTATATATATATATATGCTCTGATTTATCTAAATTATTGAGCCCTCTGCCACACATATCGGATTTGTTTATCGTTAATTCGTAGGCTGTTTTTCCGATTCTCGATTATTCTACTATATATATATATATATATATATATATATACATGCATATACATATTTATAACACAAGCAGAAAATAGTGAGACATAGGCAGTGAATGCAGAGGATGTGGATGTGCGCTGTTAATATGTGAGAACAAGAAAGCATGAATGAATTGAAAGAGAAACTGGGTAAAAGAGGAATTGGATGTAGTGAGAAGAGACTGTGTAAGTATGGACATGTGATGTTCTTGGATGATGATCACTGGGTGAAGAAATGCTAAGAAATCCCAGTGGAAGGAAGCCACAGTAGAGGAAGACCAGGATGGAAGTAGTGAGAGCTGATCTCAGATCGCTAAAGCTCACAGAGGAAACAACAAGGAATGCAACAAGTGGAGAGATGCTGTACAGAGAACGACCCATCCAAACCATGCAAGCATGGATGTAAAATAATAATATATATATATATATACACACACACATATATATTTATATATATATATATACAGGGTGCGGACGATATTTGTTCGCAATTTTCAACTGCTAATTTTATGCAAATTTTTTTTACTTCTGTTGTCACTCTTGTCTTCATAAAAACAGTGACTATATTTCCATTATTTATTTTCAGAATAATTGATTATGAATAATTTTGAACCTCTAAATTTGTGGAAGAGACACGGAGTTCTTCTTGGAATCTGCTCCAGGAGGACAAATAAGGACCAGAAGATCAACTCCCAGAACAACAGGGGACACGCTGTCTCATCCAAAGATGTGCCCAGAGTCATGCAGACAAAGTTTCCAGCGACAACATTGGTCTTAGGTGTTGTCAGCGGTCTGGCTGTCAGAGAACTTCGTCGACCACACTTCACCTGACATCTGGCCTCCCAGCTCGCCTGACTGCAACCCCCTCGATTTCTTTGTGTGGGGGCGCAGTGTAACAAGACACCAACAGATCTAGCTGCAACACGAAAGACGATCTGAAAGCCAGGATCACAAGTGCCTTTAGGGTCCTAAGTCGGGGGGACAGTGACGAAGGCCTGTAGCCGGTTCCGAGGCTGTCATCAAAGCCAATGGCGGGTTTATCGAGTGAGATCGAAAGAACAGGTCATGAAGACAAACTGACCCAAGTTTGATAAATATATCTTAAAAAATAAAACTACTGTGTTAATTTTTCCTAGACAGTAATCTTGAGAACAAATATCGTCCGCACCCTGTATATATATATCATCATCGTTTAATGTCCATCTTCCACGCTTGCATGGGTATATATATATATGTGTAGAGAGAGAGAGATACATACATGTTTGTATATATATATATATGGAGGTGGAGAGTGATAGAGATAAGAGGACATCAAAGTTGGGTGGGTAACAGGCAGGGATTTGGCAAGAACACAAGGAGAAGCCCAAATGTAAATATCTTATACATCACAGTCTCCACCACTGCCACTATCTTAATGGTCATCTCAGCATGTCTCTACATGTGGATGGGACTTCTCCAGCACCACTTGTTGGCAGTCATTGAGCCATTTGGTCTCTCCTTCATGAGATTACTCTTCATCACTTCATCCCATCACACGTCTGCCTAGCTCTCCCTCTTCCACTAGTATTATCCTCTCGTCACTTCTTCCTACATCTGATGTCATCCATATACATCACGACAGAACCTGTGTAGTCTTCTCTCATGCACACTACACTATTACATCCAGATTTTCATTTTAGCTCAATTGTACTTCATTGTCCATTGACATCAACAATACTCATGCAGTGGAGTAGGTTTACTTCATTTCTTTCCAGTCTTTCCAAACACTCAACATTGAAGGCCCGTGTCTCACTATCATGAAATCTCACTTTGTACAAAAGAGCCATACTGTATACTATTCAATTTGAGAGAGAAACCTATGTTTTCTGGAGACATCCCTCTTTTTTTCAAAAGTGAAGCATTCGTTTTGCTTTTTCTAATGGTAGCTCGCCACACCTATATACTCAGATTTCTCCACTAATTGGAGCAGTTGTACCAACTTATTGTTGAATTAATAGTTGATCATCTGCAAAGCCACTGGTGTTCATGAGGCCTAGGTCATCTAATTAAACTAATGATTGTCGCATGAGCTCCAACTTACTATGAGTACTGGAGACACAACAAGGTCAACGTTAGCTTTGCAATTATTAAGCCCTAGGTTCAGTCCCACTGTGTGCCATAGCCTCAGATCAACCTATGTGAGTGAAATTGGCAAGACGGAAACAGTTTCAAAGCTCATTGGATGGACTGTGCCAGTAATTCGAAAGCTGGCCTTGTTACACACTGTTTCATGCCGAATCTCCCTGAGAATTACATTACCAGTACACATGTCAGGAGAATGATTATCTCACTAACATGTTAATTTTATGAGCAGGGTGTTCTATTGATAGAAACATTAGAACACTCATTGTCAAAATCAATGGAGGTGTATCCTACCGTGTTTTCAGTACACCCACCTCCACTTGCTGATGGGCAAACAAAATTCCCCCCAAAATGCCATCTTCCATTTAGCGGTAACCTTGTACCAAACACAAGTCTGATCTGTAGACCTCTTAGAAACAACCAATTTGTCTTCTAATTTGAAAACAAAAAAAAAATATTGGAGGAATTTTGTGAAACAACTAACTTCTTTATTATTAACCCACTTGATGCCAAACAGTTTGAAAACACCCCTGATATCCTGCTCCAAATTAGTTTCCCCAACATAACTTTTGATGAAGAGATTTTATTCCAAAATATTAAAGACTATTAAACAACTGCAGGGTAACATTATATGATCTTTGTTATCATTATACTTTTAACATTTAATGTCATCTGTATTGCTGTAGCCTTCTAATACACTATTTTCTACACTTATCCCACAGCTAATATAACTTTCCTATTATTAAGTTGGTGTTTTTATCTACTTACAGAAAACAAATACCTTTATGATTTTGTACACAGAGAAAGCTTACTTTAGGAATTCTATATATGTCAAGCAGGATGTAGAATATAGCTGAAAAGGCTAGTCTAATTTCAGTCTATGTTTCACAAAGCAATTGAGAGGAAAATAAATATCTAAAATAAATTTGCTTTATATATGTATATCTATCTCATCTCTTAGACCCATAACTCATGATGGAGACGTAGGGGTGCTGTAGTGAAACACTGCATTTCTTGGGCATTTTCAGCCTGGCAGAGCCCATCTCCTTTTCATGTCTGAACATAGTAGATATCTTCCAGAGAAGGATAAATAGGCAAGGAAGAGAAAGTGAGAAAGAGATACAGAGGAAGAATTGACCCCAGTACTTGACAGGTACTTTTTTTTTATCGATCTCAAAGGGATGAATGGGAAAGTTGACCTCGGTGGGCTTTGAAATCCGAGAGCCAGAATGATTACCGCAAAGCACCTTAAGCAAGTGTCTTCTACTATAGCCTCCAGTTGACCAATGCCTTGTGAGTGGAATTTGATAGATGAGAACTGTAGACGCCCATTGTGTGCATATCTATATGTAGACAGACACACACACACACACATATATATATATATATATATATATCACGACAAAAAAAACAGACAGTCCACGCTGTAATGTGGCCGTGTAGGCAACACGGTAAAAACCTCCCAACCCCACACTGTAAATGTGGTTGGTGTTAGGAAGGGCATCCAGCTGTAGAAAACCCACCAGACAGTCCACGCTGTAATGTGGCCGTGTAGGCAACACGGTAAAAACCTCCCAACCCCACACTGTAAATGTGGTTGGTGTTAGGAAGGGCATCCAGCTGTAGAAAACCCACCAGACAGTCCACGCTGTAATGTGGCCGTGTAGGCAACACGGTAAAAACCTCCCAGCCCCACACTGTAAATGTGGTTAGTGTTAGGAAGGGCATCCAGCTGTAGAAAACCCGCCAGACAGTCCACGCTGTAATGTGGCCGTGTAGGCAACACGGTAAAAACCTCCCAGCCCCACACTGTAAATGTGGTTGGTGTTAGGAAGGGCATCCAGCTGTAGAAAACCCGCCAGACAGTCCACGCTGTAATGTGGCCGTGTAGGCAACACGGTAAAAACCTCCCAGCCCCACACTGTAAATGTGGTTGGTGTTAGGAAGGGCATCCAGCTGTAGAAAACCCGCCAGACAGTCCTATGCGAGCAAGTCAACCACTCTTGCCTCAAGTGGGAAAACTCCCGTCCAAACCCATGCAAGCGTGGAACATGGACGTTAAACGATGATGATGATGATGATGATGTTATATATATATATATATATATATATATATATATATAAACTTAAGAAAATTAACAAAGAGAGGACAAGACAACAAACGAAAACAAGGCAAAACAAAAAAACAATTTTTTGAAGGTGAAACCATAAAACATTATTTTTCAAAAATGAAAATACAAACGAAAGACACAGAACTCCAGGGTCATCGGTCAGTTTCAACCCTACCAACAGTACTGCTGGTCCACCCAGGGTCATGTCTGACACAAGCCAAAATGCTGTCCAGTGGAGTAAAAGACGAGAGACAAAACATTAATTTATAGCAACTGAGCTACAACAAGTACACATAGAATTTTATGTGACGTCAGGGAAAAAGTGTGGTACTCTTATAGAACTAAAGTTTCATATATACACACATATATATATATATATAAGCATATATACAAAATATATTATATATATATATGTCATATATATATACCAGCTGGCCCTGTGCCATCAAAAATGACAGCTAATTGTAATATCTATACATAATATAAAAAAGAGATGTTTGTTGATTGGTTCCTTTGCGCTCACTCACATAAGTAATACAAACACAGTCAATGTGTGTAGCCAATTCACTACAAATATACCAACTCAAGTGCGACAAATCTTAGAACACTCAACTTCTATAGTTTCTCCCCGCCCCCCTCCCTCCTCCCTTAGTCATCATATAGATGTGTATGTATGTAATAATTATTTTTTCTAAGTGTGTCTGTTTAATTATATGTATGTGTAGATTCGTGTTTGTAATTCTATTGTCTATGTATCCTTCTAAATAAACACACACACACACACACATATAGACTCACACAAATATATATAAATCTAATTTACACAAACACATATACACACACAAACATTCATATAATCATAACAGCTGATGTGTGTAGCCAATTCACTATACACAATTATAACGAATGAATGTATGCTCGCGTGTGACAACGGACAGGATTAAGGTAAGGTGACAGTGGCAAGGGGTAGAGAAGTAAACACAACCGTATGTGTGTAAGACTAAAGAAATTGGGGAGGAGAGTTGAGTCCATCGGGGAAACTGGACTCAAGGCAGAAAATCAGACTCTGCTTTGTCCTGGTGTGCGAGGCCTGTGACTCCATGAAGTAAAAGGACACCCAGGACTGAAACATGTGGGGAAGAGTGGCCTGGGGAACAGAAATGACAAGCAACGTGAGTATCCTTCAAATGTTCAGCAAAATGGTCAGCCAAAAGGCATCCTGTTTTTCCGATATATAAGGACCTGCAAAGGGGATGCTGGAGGCCATAGACTATGTGGGTGGATGTGCAGGTGAAGGAATGGCAGGTACAAAATGAACCATTGATGCCTGTGAGAGTGATGAGGTTAGAAATGAAGGGACAGGTGTTACAGTGGAGACAAGAACAGGGATGAGAGCCAGTTGAAGTACTAGGAGAGGAAGGGAAGGAACTACATACCAGGGGGTTGCAGAGATTAGGGGCACACTTAAACGCAGTGATAGGTTGGTTTGGAAAAAAGCGAGAAGTGACGGGGTCAGAAGCAAAGGAGAATATGTTGCCAGATGGAGTGGTAGGTAAGGGGGAAAGGAAGGTGGGTGTTAGGAAGGCAGCAGTGGGGTGAGGGGGCTGGTTTTCAAAAAGATTATATCATACACAAAACATCAACAGTTTTCCAATGGCAACAACAATGAACCTGTTATTTTTCTCTAAAAAATTTTTTTTTCCATTTCCGCCTTGCTCGTCTCCGCAGTATTTCTATTTCTTCTTTAATTTCTCATTCTATTTTCTGATGAAGAACTAGCATCCGAAACGTTAAGCCTCTTTTCCTACTATATAAAACATAAAAACTAATAATATTTCTTCATTGAGCTATGTCGTTTTCTTTGTTATTTCCTTTTGCATATATATATATATATATATATATATAACGAAGGAAATGTGGTAAGGAACCAGGTGGACCATAACGCACCAAAGTACTCAATACTTGAGGTAGTAGAGTGGGTAATAGGAACAAGTAAGACCCCGACAGCTGAGCTCAAGCCGTTTCGACGGCTAATTCTGGACGTCCAGAATTAGCCGTCGAAACGGCTTGAGCTCAGCTGTCGGGGTCTTACTTGTTCCTATATATATATATATATATATATAAATATATATATATATATATATATATATAGTTATGTACATAACTATTAAGCTCTGTTACCTACATAGAGCACTCTTTTTTCCTGGACTTTTCCGAAGGAATTACTTCATTTTCACATATATATATATATACACACACATACATACACATATACATATACATACATGCACACATATATATATATATATGTGTGTGTGTGCATGTATGTATATATGTATACGTGTATATATATATATATATATATATATATATACACATACATATATATATAGTGGAAAGCCTACTCATGTTTGAGTACAGCCACTTCTTAGAACATAGAAAAAAAGACATACAGACACTCCAAAAACATGTTATTGATATTGTTGTCTCTGATGTCACCTGAGAGGGCTCATCAAACCAGGAAGTGAATGACATGCCATACCACAGAGTGTGTAGTTAAGTTTCTCACCTGCTTCAGTCTAGTTGGTATGGCATGCCTTGTGCTGCCTTGTTACCCTACTTGCAGAATGACACATTTTGGTGCTGATGCCACATGCAAAATCAAGGTGTATGGGGCACTCAAAGTGTTATCTCCATGTGTATGTCGTCTGCTATGGCTTAGTAGTCCAGTGTATGTCGTCTGCTATGGCTTAGTAGTCCAGTGTATGTCGTCTGCTATGGCTTAGTAGTCCAGTGTATGTCGTCTGCTATGGCTTAGTAGTCCAGTGTATGTCGTCTGCTATGGCTTAGTAGTCCAGTGTATGTCGTCTGCTATGGCTTAGTAGTCCAGCCTATGTCTGCTGACATCACTACAGGATCGTAATACATGACCATCGACGTAAGATTGTATGAGCTTCTGATGAAGTCACATGCATAACCATGTCACAGAAATATATATCAATAAAGCAACTATGGAGAAGTAACCCTATCTTAACTATTTTTAATTAATAAATCACACCTAATCACCAACTTTTAGCTGGGATAAACTACTGATGTGAAGTGCTTTAGGATATCATGAACCAGCTTATCTTCACAAAGTTACTGCATATCATCCATATATAAGCACTTTATCTTCTGCAACTATATATATATTATTTGGCAGTATCGGTAGAGGGTTGGACGCCATGCTTTCTACCATAGTTACGTCCCTTTACAGTCTGAGTTCAAATCCCGCCGAGGTTAACTTTGCCTTTCATCCTTACGGGGTCGATAAAATAAAGTACCAGTAATGTACTGGGTCATTGCTGGCCTTGTGCCTAAAGTAGAAACAATTATTATTATTATTATTAAGCATAGTTACGTCCCTTTACGGTCTGAGTTCAAATCCCGCCGAGGTTGACTTTGTCTTTCATCCTTATGAGGGTCGATAAAATGAAGTACCAGTAATGCACTGGGATAATTGCTGGCCTTGTGCCAAAAGTAGAAACAATTATTATTATTATTATTATAAATATGGACAAGGTGTCAAAATTTCATTACGTTTATTCAGGCGTGACGCGCGTTTCGCAATTGATCAGCTCAGAGTTGGGCCCGATCGATACAGATCGAACCTTGAGCTGATCGATCGGAAAAAGCGCATCACACCTGAATAAACGTAATGAAATTTTGACACCTTATCCATACTTATTTTTATTATACTCTGCTTAGTACAACCCCAAAATACATACTGGAGACTATTCAACGAGTGTTCACGTTGGTAAACCAACAGTAACTTGACATTCATCATCATCAATGTTTAACATCCATCTTCCACGCTAGCATGGGCTAGACATTATAATCCCTAAACTATATATGTGTGTGTGTGTGTGTGTATGTGAGTGTGTGTGTGTGTGTGTTCTTATCGTTCTAATTCAGCAGAGCTGTGATCAAAAACATTTCAACAGTGACTATCCAATGTTATGTTCAGATTATATCATGTTTGGAGGATGATTTGGCTGTAGTTTTTAGGAAATTCAACAACCATATACAGCCTTACTTGCTGTTTTTATTACTTGTGGTGGTAGTGATGGTGATAGTGGAGATTGTTGTGTTGATAGTGGTGGTGATGGTGATGATAGTGGCTGTGGAGGTAGATGTGATGGCAGTGGTGGTGGCTATGGTGGTGAGGATGTCTGCAGTAATGCTGGAGCCTGTGATGGTGATGGCTACAGTGGTGTTGATGGCAGTGGTGGTGGTTATGGTGGTGAGGATGTCTGCGGTAATGCTGGAGCCTGTGGTGGTGATGGCTATGGTTATGGTGGTGGCTACAGTGGTGTTGATGGCTGTGGTGGTGGCTATGGTGGTGAGGATGTCTGCGGTAATGCTGGAGCCTGTGGTGGCAGTAGTCATGGCTGTGGTGGTGATGGTGATGGCTATGGTTATGGTGGTGGCTACAGTGGTGTTGATGGCAGTGGTGGTGGCTATGCTGGAGCCTGTGGTGGCAGTAGTCATGGCTGTGGTGGTGATGGTGATGGCTATGGTTATGGTGGTGGCTACAGTGGTGTTGATGGCTGTGGTAATGGTTATGCTAGCAGTGGAGGTGGTGGTACTACTGCTACTATTGTGTAATCTTGGTCAAATTTGTCCAACTTAATGATTTAATAATGTCCAAAGCCATAGCAACATTAAGAACAACATCAAATCACACTTGGTCATAACAAGGAAATAAGTTTGTTTTGGTTTGTTTGTTTTTTTGCTCACCCCAAGCAAGGCGATAATGCCACAAAAATACAAGGAGTTGCAGGGAGAAAGACAAGACAGAGAGAATATAATTATATACTTGATGGTCAGCTGAAAAGTTCATAGGCTGACTATGACGGAGTGATGCTAAAGTTGTGAAATATTGCATGCATTAATTTCAACTCTTAATAATAACTGTATTGTTATCAGCATGGGCTGATTAGCGTCATCGGCATATGGAGCTGTCAGGCCTAGTCACCAATCTAGTGGTTCATTTAAACTTGTAAAGATGGGGCCCACAACTTTATGAAGAAATATTGATTTCTAATTTAACCTTTTAATGTTCAAACCGGCCAGAATTCTCTACCTTTTTCTGTTGAAACTGGCTGTAACTGGTCACTCAAACTGATGTTAAGGTACTGTTCTCAAAATAAATACCTTCAAAATCTCATAGATTCGATATTATGTGAGATAATTATGCAAGATAAAGCCTTTACCATGAAAATATAATAGTATATATAGAGTAATGTGAATGCTAAAGGGTTAAGCCCAAGGGCAGCACATTTTGGGGAGGGTTTAAAGCTGATTAAATCAACCCCAGTACTTAACTGGTACTTTATTTTATCAACTCCCAGAAAGATGATCTCAGTGGGATTTGAACTCAGAATGTAAAGAGCCAGAACAAATATCAATATGCTCCCTATTCTGCAAATCCATGACTCTTATTTTATCATCATCATCATTTAATGTCCTCTTTCACTGTTAGCAAGGGTTGGATGGGTCTTCATAAACCGAGTCAGTACCGAAGTGGGTCCATTGACCTCCCAGACTGGTCAGGGGTCCACATCACACTTACATATGATCCCATGTTCTTCCGAGTGTATTTACATCGTAATACCAGCACTAGGGAGTTGATCATGTCTTTGAAACAACTGAAGGGTCCTCTCAACACATTGTTTGGGAAGCTTTCTATGGCTGGATGCCCTTCTTATTACAGTGTGTACTGGGTATGTTTTAACATGTAGATCACCAAGACTAGGGTGGTTGTTACGCCTAAGACAAAACTGAAGGGTCCTCCCAACCTTTCAGGCATGGCTTCTAGTGTGGTGCCCTTCCTATTGCCAACCATCTTACAAGGTGTACCGTATATGTTTGTCATATGTATCACCAACATTAGGAAGGTTGTCATGTCCTTGATATAACTTATGGGTCCTCCCAAACCTTTGTTTGGCTATTTCTCTACAACCGGATGACCTTCCTAACACCAACCACTTTACAGCATGTACCAGGTATGTTTATCATATAGATCACCAAAACTCGAGAGGTCATCACGTCTTTGACACAACCTAAGGGTACTCCCAATCTTTTGTTTCACAAGCTTTCTACAGCTGGATGGTCTTCCTATCACCAAACACTTTATAGAGTTTACTAGAAAGTGTTAACACATAGATCACCAACACTAGAGATTGTCATGTGCTTAACACAACTTACAGGTTCTCCCAACCCATTCTTTGGCTAGCTCACTATGGCTGGATACCCTTCCTATCACCAACCACTTTACAATGTATACAACTTCAGTGTGCTCCCAACCTTTTGTTTCTCAAGCTCTCTACAGTTGGATGACCTAGTAAAAAGATGAGATAAGACATAAGTTTCCATACCTTCTGTGTTTGTTGCCAAAGTGAGTTCAATGTGAGATGAAGAAAAGTTACAAATGCACGAAGTCATTTCTCAGAACTGGTGGAGTCAATTAGTCAGTAGCTACAAAGACAGAAGCAATCAATATTTTATCATATTGAACAGTGAACCCTTGTGACTGTATTTCTAATAAAATACACTCTGTTTCAGTTATATCAACAAAGAAATTTGAAGGATTTACTAAAATTATTAATTATTTCATTACTAATAGAGCAACTTAACATATAGTTCTTATATAAAATTATGTTTGAAGATTTTAATTTAAATATGGGTGGTTTTGTTTCATAGAACCAGTGTTGGTTTTAGCCAGGTTGGTATCAAAAGTGAGGTTTATATACTCTTATCATATAAAACTCATGTGAGATGTATACTTCAGTTTTATAGTATACATGTAAATGTTATCATATAAAACTATGTAAAATGAAATAATAGGGATATTAGACACAGAGACATGGGCTTGACTGAGTCTCTAAGTGAGATTGAGTCAATTAGCAGTGTACACAAGTCCTCTTTGCCCAGTTATTCCTGAGGGTCGTGAGGGCAGAGTCCTCAAGCATGCCTTACAGCTCTAATCAATCTTAAAAGAACATGCATAAATAAATTTACTAACAGTGCAATAAAGCACATGCTAGACACACAAATACATAAACCTCTCCTCTCCAGCAACAACACTATCAAGGAAGCACCTATGTGGTTACTGAACCTGCTAAAAGTAACAGTCAGATTTCACTGAACCCCCCCCACCCCCCACCCACACACACACACTTGTCATCACCCCTGACTGACATCTATTATCCATGATTGCGTAGCTTAGACAAGCTGTCTCATTCTGAGGTTAGATGGGTCAGATGACTGTCTTACTCATAAATTCCATTTTGGCAAGGTTTCTATGGCTAGATACCCCTTCTAATGCCAACTACTTCACAGCATGTCGGAAGACTGGATGCTTTTTTTATGTTACCAGCATTAACACTTTACAGAGTGGGCTGGGTGCATTTTATCATGGCACTAAGCCCTACCACTTTACAGAATGAGCTCAGTGCATTTTATCGTGACACGAGCACTACCACCGCTCTACATTTTATCGTGGTACTAGCCCTACTACTTTCCAGTGTAAGCTATCTTAGCCCTTTTGATATCGAGCCAGCTAAACCTGGCTATGGTTCTCTAAAGCAAAACTTAGCAATTTTAAAGTGTTCCAATTTGAATTTAAATATTCTAACCATTTTATATAAGGATCATCTTAGTAATGAAATATTTAATAATTTTAGTAAATCCGTCAATATATTTCACTAATTGAAATAGTGTGTACTTAATTAAAGATAGTCATGAAAGGGTTTTAAAAAATGGGATAGGATACCCTGAATAATGTAGTATGGGATACTGTCTGGACAAAAATGGGGAAATGGTTAGAATTAACATATCTTTGGATCCATCCTGATTTGTGGCTAAATAATAACAATTACTATGATAACACACCACAACGCAACCTACATCTGACCCAAATCACATACTTATAAAGCAATTCACAAAATACCAAACTACATCAAACCGTCACATTATAATTTAGTAAGTAGACAACCAAACACCCAAAGAGATGCCATTCTCAGGTTGAGGAGGCAAAGGGAAGTAATTCTTCCATACTATACGAACTGTTCTGTCCGCAGTGGCAAGCTCTCCAGACAGGATGACCTATCTGTTGGGAAAAAAGTAAATTTCTAATCTTGGACGCCACGTTGATTCGTCCACAAACTCAAACACGGCCACCTGAAAATCAGAGGAGAGGAAAATAGCCACGTACCGGGACTTAACAGACTACTTTCTTTTCGTTTCAGTCGCCGACCTTGGGTGTTCTCAGTCCCGGAATTGCTTGCCGTTTTCCTCCGTAAAATTATGAGGACAATAGCCCACTTGAGGAATAAACCCTGTGAAGTGGCTGATGCAGCGGATGTCGCTGGCTGTCCTCTACGTCAATGCCTTCGCCATTTTGTTGAGATATACATTCTTTTTTGTATATGCAAACATTATAGAATCTGATTAGAATTTGTTGAATAAAGTTATCCAAGAGAGGTATATTGCTATTCTCGGACTCATCATCATCGTCAGATGGTGAGTACTGGACTAATATTAGTGATATGAGACAGCAAATCAGAAATTATAAAACGTATATAACATTGGAGTTGCAAAAAAGAAACACTAACAATGATGAGTTGCCTCCCCTGTTGGTATTCAGTATTCCAGAAAATATTTTGCACACACACACATGTAGCCAATGATTGTATAACCAACCATTTTTTTTTTTTTTTTTTAAATCTGCATTAAATATGTTAATGTCAATAGCTCATACTGTTATATATATACACACACACAGACACACACACAAATATATATATATACACAGAGAGAGAGAGAGAGAGAGAGAGAGATATGGTGGAGATTGGACTTGAACGATTTACGGCGCTAGACACAATCACACTTGCGGTGATCGCATTATCTAGTTGTTTACATAGCAACGTGAACCGTCATTTCCTGAATCTCCCACTAAAAAAAAGAGGAGAAAAAAATATAATTTCCCCAACTCAATGACGTTATACACAGATATAATTACACGTCTGGTAGGAACGATTACGTCATACACATTCCTCTACAATAACTAATAGGAAACATATGTAAACTTAACGACAATGATACGCATTAGATTATTACAAAAAACATGACTTTGCCTTTCATCCTTACGGGGTCGATAAAATAAAGTACCAGTAATGCACTAGTTATTTGCTGGCCTTGTGCCTAAAGTAGAAACAATTATTAACATTATGATTGGCAGCATATAGTCACGGCCCTTTACGGTCTGAGTTCAAATCCCGCTTAGGATACGGGGTCGATAAAATAAAGTACCAGTAATGTACTGGGGTAATTGCTGGCCTTTTGCCAAAAGTAGAAACAATTATTAACATTAAAAGACCTAAAGATTAAGTAGGTTACCAGTGTCCATAATACATGGAGTTAGTTGGAAATCATTTGGTTATTCTAAATAGAATATAACAATAATAATAATTGCTTCTACTTTTGGCACAAGGCCAGCAATTAACCCCAGTGCATTACTGGTACTTTGTTTATCAACCCCGTAAGGATGAAAGGCAAAGTTAACCTCGGCGGGATTTTGAACTCAGACCGTAAACGGCCGTAACTCTATGCAGCAAAGCATGGCGTAGACCAATGGTAAACATATGCATACACCAGGTCCGAACACAGAGGAGCCGAACTCCCACTATCATCGCCTCCATCTCTCACTATTATGAATAAATGGGGTCCCACGCGCTGGCCGCCCCACGACCCCGTCGGACAGAATAGAGAAGGCGTTACCCCGGAGGATGGTAAGGGAGATCGCGAGGCTCACACCTGCGGCTCGCCAGCTCAGCGCCTATGATGGTAAGTAGGGAGGTAGCCCTAGGGCCAAGGACGCCAGGAGCCCGAAGTGCAGCAGAACCTGGGTTAGTCGCAGACTGCGCCAGGTTGCAGCTGGAGAATTTGTCGCTGCATGTGGCATCCCAGATGAGTGGTTTACCACCGCGGAACGGGAAGATGGTCGTGCCGTTTGTTTTTTTTCCGTCCCCTCGGTCCAGCCCCACCGGCTCGAGCTGGGAGGGGAAGTTT
Source organism: Eledone cirrhosa (assembly GCA_964016885.1). Classification (NCBI taxonomy): domain Eukaryota; kingdom Metazoa; phylum Mollusca; class Cephalopoda; order Octopoda; family Eledonidae; genus Eledone; species Eledone cirrhosa. The sequence goes on from OZ024762.1 coordinate 6,115,985, forward strand.
GCAGCGTCCAAGCCATGATTTATATAGCATGGCGTGGAAGGCGGCCGGCACTGTTGCGACAGGAAAGCGCGTGGGAGACGAAATAGCCTACGGTGTATCCGAAGCGACATTTGTGTAGCTCGCAGGTCTGGAGGCCGAGCCTCAGGGAAACCCCGATGCGTATACTATCATTGTCCAGCTGCATGCCAGTAGAGGAGGGTAAGGCATAAAGCCAGGTACTGCTGTGGGGTTGCAAGGCCGCGCGGGAACTTGCAAGGCGGTACTGGTCGAGCTGGCGAGCTAGCCTGTCCGAGGCAGGGTTGCACTGGATAGCATTCCAAATACTCGGAGGGGAGACTTGGAGGAGAAGGAGAGTCTACTGGGCGGAGACAGGAGGAGAAGGAGAGTCTACTGGGCGGAGTCCAGGCCGGTTCCACGTCTTGCAGGCGGCCTCACGTTCCTCGTTCACAGTGGGCTCCATTGTGTTTAAGAGAACCTTGTTGGTGAGGATGCGGCATGAGGTTATCGACAAAAGGAATGCCGGCAAAGCTAGCGACACCGGAGGCCAAGGCCACCATATCTAACAGGTAAGGTGGCCTGTTGCCATCCAAGGTCAGATACAAGTGTCGAGGTCAACAAGGAGAGATGAGTGGCTGTAGCAAGGAGCGCTACGAAGAGTACAGAGGAGCTTCGGCATGGCAAAGCAGTTCCTCAACAGGAAGAGTGCTGGATGTGTGTCAAATCATGCCCAGTCTGCTCATTGGGGGCTTGAGCTGCTGGAGCCTAGACCTGATGGTGGAGCGGATGGCCGGCGGGTGGATCGGTGACCTGAGGATGAGGACATCCTCTTTAGGAGTCACCTGTACATGGAAGAGAATAGAACGCATGCTCGAGGCAGAAGCTGCAAAGACCTCTGCACTGTGGTTGACATTCACCACCTCCGACTTGGACGAGTAGACCACGAGGCCGATTCTCTTCAGAGCAGGAACCACCGTCTCCTCAAACCCGCCCAACGTGGCATCATCCAGGTACGAAAGGTTGAGAGGGGCCGTGATACTCTGAGCAATGTGGTCTATATCAAGAGCAAAGAGGAGGGAGCCCAAAGAGTCACCCTGTTAGACCCCAGTGGCTGAAGGTATGACCGTGTCAGCAGCAAGGAGTAATGAGGTGCCTGGTGTCCCTGGATGCCGGTGGGCAGCTATTAAAGAACTGTCTGGCTGCATGTGCGGCCCCCACACAACCACCGGATACACCGACTCTTAGTTACACCGGGCTGAGCTCCTTGCCCAGTTCAGGTGTGGTGGACCTGCAAACCACCTTAGCAGCCACCTCCGGAAGACATTGCCCACAGCGATGGGCGTACGCCACTCTCTTTCTTCCTGAGAGCGGCCAGGCTGGCCAAAAAAAGGCCTTGGGCTTGAGGGTCCAGGGCGCCATGGATAAGCCTATTAGTGCGTGTCACAATTGTGCTCAAAAGGCGGCGCCAGGCCTCAGCGGAGAGGGGGGACAACAACTCCTAGAGGTGGCCAGGTCGGAGGCCACCAGCTGCTGCTGGCTGGGAAGAGCTTGATGGCAGACATGTCTGCGTCAGAGGCCACAAAGAGCAGATGAGGATCAGGTGGGGGGATGGGTCTGAGGTCGGCGGGCGGCTCAGGGTGCTTGTGCCACTGGGCAGCTAGGACCTCCTCTCGCTGAGGTAGAGGACAGTGTCTCCCGAGGCAACCACTCTGACTGCAGCCAAGACATCACCCTCGATTAGTTTAGCGTTTACGCTGTGCTGGCCTCGGGGGTTGGAGGATTGAGATCACCTGAGAGCAGGGAGAAAAAATGGTTAAATTTATAGAAATACAACCCTCAGGACGGTGGGAAATTGAGTTTTTCCCAGAGAATTTTTTTTTTATCCGTGTGTCTTCAGTGAATATGACCGTTGGAAAATGTTCATGTTTTTCAGTTAACCATATCTGACGACAAATAGCAGGAGTTGAGGGGGAGGCGAGGCTGTATATATATATAAGACAATATGCCCCCACCCCCTCCTACTGCAAAGTGGTCGTGGAAGTGCCACGGCAAAAAAGCACCCAACACTGACTGTAAATGAGGTTGGTGTTAGGGAGGGCATCCAGCTGTAGAAATCAAGCTTGAATCAGTTCCTGTATGAGCAAGACAAGATCAGCCGACCGGACACTGCGCATTGCGGACAAACCCCGATATTTGTTTCTTTTACGTTCATCTGCGAGGCGAGGTTTGTGGCCGAAGCGACTAAGTTGGAGGCGGAGAACGTGTCGCAGCAGGTGGCGTCCCAGATGAGGGATCTACCTCCTTCGAATGGGAAGAGGGTGATTCCGTCAGGGCGCTTGCCATCTCCGCGGTCTAAGCCTGCTGGCTCCAGTTGAGATGGAAACCGAGCTGCGTCCAGGCTTCTTCTCAATATGTCGTCGAGAGCGGCGTGTCGGGGGAACCGGCCTGTGCTCTGACGGCAAGACAGCGGGTGCAGGCCAAACTTGTCAACAACCGCCCCGCAGCGGCATTTATGTGGCTCACACACGTGGAGGCCAAGGTGTTGGGCTACTCCGATGCGAATGGACTCATCATCAAGTAGAGTACCGGTAGATGAGGAGCGCACCGAATTGAGCCCCCACGCCGCTGGAGCGGAGGCAGGTGAGGCAGTGTTGGTTCAAGCCGGACTCGATCCGTCTGACAGAGGACCTGCAATTGATGTCGTCCCAGTTACGTTGGACCGTGGGGGATAGAGAGGCCTTCGCCTGTTCCATCTCGGGGGTCAGGTCAGGTTTGGCCGTCTGGCTGAGAACCTCGCTGACGAGCACACATCAAGAGAAGATAGAGAAGAGATAGGCAGGTAAAGCTAAGTCCGAAGCTGATCGGAGGCTGAGGCCACCGAGCCATTCTTTAATTGTAATACAGTTTTCATTTACAGTAATCATAATAATAATAATGCTTTCTTTATTAACCACAAGGGTTTACATAAAGTAGACATTAAGGACAGTACAGGACGGTACAAATGGGCATTTCTGCGTGTAAAAAAAACAGAGAATGTAATAAAAATAACAATGAAAAATTCCCCAATAGGGGAGAGACTTCCGAAGGACATTTGTGGAGAAAGCCCATTAAAAGGCCACAGTGACCCTGACCACCAGGGCAAGTGCCCTCTCCCAGTTTTCCACCTTTAATTTAAAGACACATACTCAGAGTAGGCCCATACTTGCTTCTCTCACCCATCTTTCAACAAAATGCTGAATAATAATAATAATAACAATGACAACAATAATAACAACAATAAAAAAGAAAAGGAAACAAAAGAAAAAAGAATAGAAAATAGAGAAAAAAGAGAAAAAGAAAAAAAAGAACGGGGGGGGGGGGCAAGAACTCTAGTGTCGTAGAAAAGAGGGGGGTTAAGGGGAGGGTGATTGGGCTTTGGGTCTAGAGCTTGAGGGTAGAAGGGCTGCGCCCCGCGGACAGGAACACGAAAGCATTTTATCAAATATAATTTAATTCTGGACATTTTCTTTTACTTCAAGTCAAATATGTGGGGGAAATGATTATTTGCAGTTCATGTATGTTCCGATATTTCCTTTTACAAATAAATCATTCGGAAAATTCATTTACAAATCAGATACCATTAGTTTTTTATTTGTTTAGTATGAAAGTATTTTGAGGGTGGTGAAATGGCAGAATCGTTAGAGGCGTCGGACGAAATGCTTAGCAGTATTTGTTCTGGCTCTTTAAATTCTGAGTTCAAATCCCACCGAGGTCGATTAAATAAAGTAGCAGTCAAGTTATGGTGTCAGTTTAATCGACTTTCCTCTCCCATTCGTACCTTAATTAGAAAGCATTAATATTAAAGGTACTTTGGCAGTGCTATTTAATGCGACTTCCGGAAACTGGCTTCATTACATAGCGTCTACCTACAACGAACGATTACAAAATGGGGGTGTATTCTCAGGTCCCGAATAATAGGGTGGTTCGACATTTGCTTAAATTCTTATAAGCGGAGGGGTGGGTTCTTGTAATATTCTTTTTTTTTTTTTATTTATAATGTTCATATATAATGTGTTTTTTAATGTAAAATAAAATAATTATTAGATTCTCCAGCTGCTACAATAAAATTTCATTATATCAGGCTGAATGAGTTGGGGTGGATAACCCAACGAAACTTAAGTACCTGTATATGTCACTATTGTAACTAATTATATATATATATATATATTATTCAAAATATTAACAAATGAAAGATATTCACATAATCAAAATATATGCTTTATTATATATATTTCAAAGGTACTGTGTTTTTTTTTTTCAGTACGTCTTCATCAGATAAAATATATGATTTGATATATGACAATTCCGGTATTGGAATTCTTGAATTACATAATCAAGACCGTAGCGGTATGTCATATATCAAATCATATATGTTATCTGATGAAGAGGTACTGAAAAAAAAACAAAAAAACACAGTACCTTTGAAATATATATAATAAAGCATATATTTTGATTATGTGAATATATTTCATTTGTTAATATTTTGAATAATATTAAAAACTCCAGGAAAAATTTTTCTGTTGAGTGCTTTTAATCGATTGTAAAATTGTATTCATTGAGTAATCAACGAACCATATTAATCTTAGGTTATATATATATATTTATATTCAATGGGCAGTAACTCTTTACAATCCCTTACCTACACTTTCTCAAGTATCGAATAATTATTTTTCTCGTCTACACACATATATAGATATATACATACACATATACATAAATAAATATATATATATATATATATATATGTGGTGTGTTACAAATCAGTTAAACGACGTTAGTTAAACATACCGATAAAATTATTCTAAGAAATAACAGGGAAAATATAATTCTTTTTTTTTTTTCTTTTTAATTCAATATAGCAAACATTCTGTTGTTTCTACAGGGGTTATTTTGTAGTTTATTAATATCTAAATAATTTGTAAATTGTGGAAAAATTACTTATCGCCATAACATATATGCTTACAAAAAATAGACAGAGCTACATATCTGGAAGGTAAGCTCGACTTGGCAGCGATATTTCCTCCATTATTATTATACTACACTTAGATATAGATAGAACACAATCTATAATGTAGTCCCAGACGTAGTGGATGGTCAGAACTTGAACGCCTTCGACCATAGATCAAGCTTATGAGAGTGAGCTGGGCCTCTCCTCTATGTCGTAGTTGGAACTGACAGAATTAGCAACGAAATTCACAAGAAATTACAGTACAATTCTTACAATAAAGATAGGACACGTTGCATAATGTAGTCCTAGAGAGAGAAGACGATCGGCGAGATCGTCACAACTAGAACGTATTCAACTATAGATCTATGATCTATCTGTTCAATTCAATCGGGCATGAAGAGAAGGAATGTGGCGGGGAGTTAAAATCGTTAGAGCGTCGCACAAATTGCCTTGCGATGTTTCATTGCTCTTCGTGTTTTAAGTTCAAATCCTACCGAGGTCAACTTTGTGCCTTTCCCTCCCCCTCCTCTCGCTCCCCGGGGGTGAGGTACATACATTAAAGTACACCAAATATCGTAATTTGATGGCATATAAGAACCCCGTTCCCACCCCCTACCTAAATGAGTAACATGAATTTCTTTCATTGGCTTAGATATTTCCGTATCGAAAATATTTTGTATGAAAACCATATATATTTATATATATATGTGTGTGTGCAAAAAGTAACCGATTTAAGTATTTTACATAATAATCATATATATATATACAAACAAATGTAACATTACATATGTTAGAATTGTGTGCTTCTCAATAAATTAGCTCTATAAACAATATCAAGAGCATATATCTTCTACTTTTGGCTATATATATAGCCAAAAGTAGAAGATATATGCTCTTGATATTGTCTATAGAGCTAATTTATTGAGAAGCACACAAGCTTCCACTATATATATATATATATGAGAATATGCATCTAAAATACCGTAGTATATATGTTTGAACGTTTTACATAAACTCGTACGTAAAGTACTCAAATCAGACTGAAGGGGAACAGAAGGGCACTACAATTAAATAAGGTATTCAATACATTAGTAGAGAAAGAACATATTTATTTCATGTAGAAATGACTTTTACAGAACTAGAACAGTTTCATTCGAATTATAGTCTTGTATAAATCATTTCTATATGAAATACATATATATATATATATATATATATGCTTGTATATGTATATACCTGATAATGGAATGGCGAAAGATCGATTCCCGCTTACCTCCTCATATTGCCGATACTGATACGGCTGAAAACAAAAAAGTAATCTAGTTTACGACGTCACGATTTACGACTATGGACATTTTGGTTTATGGTAAGACCAGCTGTCGTCATATTTAACCATTCACATTTTCTTTACTATTGAGATAAAAATAACAAATTTATTCCTTCATTAACAAGCTCGGTCTTTTAATATATATATATATATATATATATAAAAGATAAAGATCCCATGACTCCTTGTAGAGGCACCGTCATACGGTGTGTCTAGGGCACTTTTAAACCTGGCGGAGCCCAACCCACTCCAGGTCTCTCCCTATATATATATACATACAACCCCAACTGAAAACTTTTGGTATTCAATCTATTCACGGCTGTATAAAAAAGAAATATAATTATACAATGCTTACAAAAGGAAAGCACAAACAAAAAAGAAAGGAAATACACACAACTAGGACCACATGCAAAAGGCAGGCGAAAGGGGTGGACAACCGAGCCGCTACCAGAGTAAAAGATAACAATATAGCGAGGAGCACTGGGAAACCTCTCTAATAATGTCTGAGGCAAGCCAGCACGTTCGCGGCGTTACCTCTGGTGATGGCTAGACTGATGCGCTGGAACAACCAAGCGCCATCAGGAGCATCACCAGTTACCTCAGTGAGGCGACCCGCCTGTGAAGATAGGGATCTCGCAGTCAGTAGCCCGACTCCCCCAAATGTCTCGAACGCCACAGACTAGAAAATGTAGTTGGCCGACAGATCATGCTATTTTAGGGTTTTGTTCCGTTCGGCTGCGGAAGCTGTGACTCTTACCCAAACCGCAGCAGGGAAGAAGCAAAAGAGTCACTAACTATGACGTCCCAGATAAGGCACCTGCCTCTCAACCAGGGGCACAGGGTAAGGCCGTCGGGTCTTTTCCTATCAATTCTGGACAACCTAGACGGTTCCAAAATTGAAGGGGTGTATGCCCGTGCCAAAGTTCTCTTGAAAATGAGGCTTAGCTTCGTGTGACGCGCGAAACGACCGGCATTCCAGCGGCAAGAAAGATTGTGGGAGCCTGTGGAGTCGAGGAGTTTGCCACACCGACACCTCAGACCCGTACAGACGTCGGCTCCCACTCTGAGAGCAATGGAGACACGAGGTCGTCCAAGCTGAGTAAGTTACCAATGTTTACCAAGGGTTGGGCATCAAGCCAATGTCCTGAGTATTTGGCGCTGGCTGACAGTAAGCGCGCCTTGAAAACTGATCTGACTGGTCGAAGAGGGGGTTAAAGGTGGCCCTCGAACGTATGCTGCCCCAAGCTCTCTGACTTCGTCTGTCCTTGTCAAGAACAGACAAGCCCAACTCACTCCATCATACAACTCCTTATTGTAACTGGTCCATGTTGGAGAGGAGAGGATGCTCCTCACCAGGGTGGAGGAAAAGAAGCAGGGGGAGAAAGAGGGATGAACACTTACGAAGACCAATACCCCCAAATCGCTTGGGCAACGCAGCCTGATCACGGGATTCTGGAGAGAGTCTGACATTGACCAAGCACTCGAGTCTCTCGAAGATTAGGTCATCGAAGTGTTGGAGGCTTGAGGGAAATATGTGAGAAGGGCTGAGCCTGAGCATATATAGAAGCTTAGGAATCGAAAGGTAGTTTCTGAGTATGAAAAACCCATGATGTGGTTCGATTGCCTCAATATTCTTCAACAATTGCTCAAGACCAACCTTCTTCGATTGGTAGATTTACTCAAAGGCAAGGTCTGTAATTGGAGCTCCGAGTTTCGCATTGTCGCTTTTCGGTACGGTTACATATTTATAATAATGATCTTTTTTTTAAAATAATAATTTGTATATAATTTACATACACACACATATGTGTGTGTGCGTATAACATTTTCCATTACAATGAATAGTGTTTTTCGTTGTTTACGATTCGGTTTTTTGATTTTCTGTCTTAAAATGTTACCGTCACTTTATTTATCAGCTCAAATAGGACTCAACACGATATTATACACAACCGTTTTATGCCATGTACGTGCGTGTGTTTGTTCTAATAATTCGAGACGAGTTACCTCCCCTGACGGCCAAGATATACGTAGTGTTATTTGTATGTGAAATATTTTTAACAACTTTTTCATTTATCTTTCGTGGGTTTTTTTTTTCTTTTTTACTTCATCAGTACTTCAGTGTTAATTACCACGTAAAATTAGATTAGATTTCCAAAATTGTTATCTAAAAACTCTCGGGATGGATAATTTCAGGACATAAAAAAAGCCCCTAAATGAAAATTTAATTGAGTATGTCTGTATGTTGTCGGTTGTCTTGCTAAAAATAATAGCTAAATATTTCTCAAATCACACAATACTGTCTTAAATAAATAAAAAATTATAAATTGGACAGAATAGACCCTGATAAACAAAAAAAAAAAACGGGATAGTGACGAGGAAAATCCCTTTGATTAAAAATCTGTTTGATCAGGGCTAACCAGTAACGTTCCAGTGTCAACGAAAGGGCCTCTGAAATGCAAACTCGGTTTGCTAGAAATAGTAGGCAGAGTCTCTTAAATTACAGCCTTCCATTCTATAAAAATAGGATTGCATAATACAGTACGAAAGTCCTGGATCCTTCGATGCATTATGTCTTGAAAACAGACGAGGTGATTACGGCTGGAGTGCCTTTGATCATATCATAGGCGTTCTCGTTCAGAAAGAGACCCGGGGCTAAACAACAACGTCTTAAAATGTAGACTTCGTATTAGTAATAATGGTTTCTAATTTTGGCACAAGGCCAGCAATTTGAAGGGAACAGGGAAGTCGATTAAACCAATTCCAATGCATTACTGGTACTACATTTGTATCGACCCCGTAATCAAGAAAGGCAATGCATCTCGGCGTCCAGCTGATCGCATCTTAATTTTTTATTTCTTTATTTTATTTTTCCACAGATATAATGTATCTATAATTACATCATACAATGTGGGCGATCCTTCGTCTTAGGTCTAAGCGAAGTAAACAATGACTTCGGAAGTTTCCGTATATCACAAATTACCGAACACTCACTCACTCATACACATAACAAAGATTATTATCATATATTCTTTCGGGTATTATTATAGAACACCTAGCTCGATTTCAGTGGAAAATATTTTTCCTCGGTTTACCCAACCCTCTCCGTTCTCCGGAAAAAAAGTCGATAGCGAGCATCTTGGAAGGATATCGGATTAGTTGATAATAGACGAAAAAAAAAAAAAAAAAAAAAAAAGGAAAAAATGTTTTTCCCCACTGAAATCGAGGTAGGGACCTTTTATAAATTTACCTTCTTTCCTATAAAACATTCAAATTGCGAATGAAATTATGTCGGAAGAAGAACATCAACAATATCAATACCTGTTAAGAATTATACATTCCACATTACTACATATACTTCACATATCTATCTGGCCCCATACATACAAACAATTCGTGCCGCATCAGGTTGACTGACGGGTAGTCGTGGTCGGGAGGGGGGATAATATTAAAAGGACTGTTCAAATTAAATTAATTTTATTTTTAATTTAATCTTCTTTTTTTGTTACCATAATAAATACGCAAGGGTTTCGATGATTATTTTTTCAACCTGACCCTTTCCAACCCTCACCCCACTTTCTTGCAAGCTTCATCGGCACTTAATTCGAATTACATGCATGAAGCTAATTAGATGTCAAAGACACACTTTTTGCTCCTTAAAACTGGCTACAAAAAATAATCACTCGGTTTTTCTTATATGCGAAGTTGAGGTATCTGGTAAGCTAATTCTTTTTTTTTTTTTTTTTTTTTTTTTTTTTTAAATATTTTTAACCGAAATGGAGAGAATAGTCTTATATGTCCTGGGGTCATATATGCCGTCAAATATGGTACGTAAATATCATGTTAAAAAAAGTAGAATTAAATTAATGTAGAAGTCGGATAAATTATATTAAGCAAACAATCCTGTAAAAAGAAGACGTAGAAAGTAGAAAACATTGAACCAAATGAAAGAGAAGCAAGCAGACTTAATTGTTACCTTTTTTTATATCGGTAGGCTCATTAATTTACCAATCCTGGCTAAATACTAAAGATGGATGAAAAATAGGAGGAAGGAAAGAAAGAAAGAGTTGTTGTGCTTCCACAAAGACAGGCAGACATGGCAACAGTGTTGATCACATGAACATATTAATGACTACAGTAGTTTTTAATCAATATAGCTCAGTGTGTGGCTTAATGGTTAGAGTATTTGGCTCACGATCGTAAGGTCGTGAGTTCGGTTTCTCGGTGGCACGTTGTGTCTTTGAGTAAGACACTTTATTTCACGTTGCTCCAATACACTCAGCTGACAAAAATGAATTGTACCTGTATAATTCGAAGGATCAGCCTTGTCACATTCTATGTTAGCCTGAATCTCGCTGAGAACTCTGCTAAGCGTACACGTGTCTGTGGAATGCTCAGCCACTTACACGTTAATTTCACAAGTAGGTTGTTTCTATTCTGCAAAGAACTAGAACACTGATTGTTGAAACTGACAAAATTCCTCCACGTTTTCATCTAAATTTGCTTGAACATGGACTGGATGCCAGAATGGCAACAGTGCTAGAAATAGCAGCCAAAGCACCCTCCAATCCTAAAAGGAAAGAGACACAGGTAAATGTTTTACTGTGGTATGCCCTTGCTGGTGTCAACCCTTTTAGTCATATAATGTTGTTCCGTTGTTCGAATAACTGGAATGCTCATCGTCGGAACTGACGGAGGTCCAACACACACAAAGAGGATCTCCAGTAAGTTTGGTGAAATATGTATAGATGTATGAAGTCGCTTGTCCATTTTAGTCTTTGTGTGCGGTTTTTGTTTAATTTTTAACATTTTAAGCCTAGCCGTTACAATATTTCAAATAAAAGACACTGCCTTTAATTTTCTAATAAATTTAAAGATTTAGTAATATAACCAACTTTCTCATTATTAAGCTGTTGTTTAACAAAGGCTCTAACATAAAATAATGATGAAAGGATTTTAGGAAAATATAAGCGCTTTAACCCTTTCTTTACCATGTTCCTAATGAAAGACATTGCCTATGATTTTCAAATCATTTTGAAAATAATCGAGAATTTGGAGTGCTTTAGTAACGTCTTCATTATGAAGCTGATTTTTGGAACATAACTTAACAAAGGTTCTTGCGGCAGGTCTTCGAGAAATCGTGGAAGTATTGTCAAAAGCTGTATGCTTGTTTCGTGGACCTCAGAAAGACATACGTCCCCGTTCCGCGGGACTTGTGGAAGGTTCAGCAGGAGTATGGGATCGATGGATACCTTATTGCCCTGATGTCTCTACATGAATGCCCAACTATTTGTGATTAGATAAATGGCTAAGTCGAAACCATTTAATGTAGGTGTCGGACTCGGCCAGGGGTGCATATTGTTATTTCTGCTGTCCATAAACTTCCTAGTCAGGATTGACATAGGTATCATATGGAAACGGTATCACGATCGACGAGTGTAGGATCAGTAGGCTGGAATTTTCAGACGACATGATACTACTTAACTCGTCAGAAGATGATCTCCGACATGCACTTGACAGGTTTGATGCCGAGTACTGCACGTTTGGAGTGAAGATCGGTGCTGCAAAGACTGAGACACTCGTCATCTCTAGAAAAATAGGCAGTGAACTCTACATGTGAGTGAAGTTCCACTGAAGCAGGTAAAGAGTATCAAGCATGTGTGTGTGGGGTCACAAGTGATGAAATGTAAGGGGCTGAATTAAGTGCAAAAATTGCAGTAATGTGCTAGTTTCAGTACTCGATCATCAGAAAAAAATTAGTAGGTGTAAAAACCACACACGCTATCTTCAGTTCGGTGCTCGTATCTACGCTTACCTATGGTCATGAATCTTTGGTAATGATCGAAAGAATACAAAAGGTCAAAATGGGGTTCCTCCGAAGTGTTTTTGGAGTAACGTTACTTGATAGGATGCGTAGCTCGGAGATGATCAGGGAGTCACTCCAGGTAGAGCCGCTACTTCTCCGCATCGAGAGATTGCAGCTCCGGTACTGGGGAGATGTGGTCAGAATGTCTAAACAAATAATCGCTGGATGGATTGTACAGGGAAAGCCAATTATGAAAGGTTTTTTAATTGAAAAAGAAACAAAACAGTTTCAGGATCATTAACGGGTTGGTATCAAAGAAAAAAGAAAACAAACAGAAATGCTAATATCAAATAACGACAATGTCAAATATTACGACAATTATTTGGTCCCAGTTCCGTTTCCGGTTTTAATTTCGTAACTACAAAATAATATCTGTGTAAGATTGACTATTAACTATTCTTATATATATATATATATATATATTCTTTCTTCATTTAAATATCTTAGGATTACTTGATTAATCATTTATTTTTTTATTCGTTTATTTATTGTGAATATAACTATCACATTTTCTTTTTTTCCCCTCTCTCTTGACATACATGTATGCCCAGTTAAGTCATACCAACTTGCAAAGTGAATATACTTCACTGAGGACACCTGCTTAGATTGAAATAAGTCCGTTACTTTCACCCTACTGATGCTGTCTTGAATTGTTGGTAACAGCTTGGATCAATTGACGCTACAGGAGTTATCTCCCTTCCTCCATTTCTATCAACTGAACATCAACAAAAGGGAGTTTCGGTCTTGAAATTGCAAGGATAGTCTCAGTTGATTGCAGTTTTCCCCACTTTCTACATTCAGACATCGAGCCTCCATGTATATATAATACGAGTTTATATATATATATATTTTGTTATATTTTGGGGGTCATGTTGCCAATAAAAACACACGCACCTGTTGGTTTCACTTCAATTTATTATAAACTCCCAGTCGGTTAGTTTAATAACCGGATGGTTGTTTAGTTGTCGATTGTCAAAGCTCTTTCGTCACACATTCCGTGACCTCCTCAGTTGTTATTTTGTTCTGTCTTACACCATTTTGTTTTTCTGACCCTCCCAAAGTATAACAATATCTGTTTCAACACACATTTTCAGATAAGAAATCTTGCAAAACAAATATAAAAATGAAGTATATATATATATATATATAATCATCATCATCATCATCATCGTTTAACGTCCATTTTACATGCTAGCATGGGTTAGACGATAAACATACCCAGTACACGGTGTAAAGTGGCTGGTGATATGAGGGGCATAGAAAATTTGTCAAACAAAGGGTAGGTTGGACCCTTCAGTTATGTCAAAGACATAACAACCTCCCTAGTGTTTGCCATGATAAAATGCACTTAGTAGAAGATGGAACTATGTGTAAGCAAGATGAGGCCCCTCAGCCTGACTGGGAGGTTGGTAGACCTACTTCAGTACTGACTCAGTCTTTGGAAACCTGTCCAGTCCTTGTTAGCAGAGAATGTGGATGTTAAATGATGATTGTTTTTCCGCTTTGTATACCTCCTCTTACCCCCTCTTCCTCCTTATCATCATCATCATCCTTTTTATTCTCCTTCCATTCATTTGAACTTTGATAAACTGCTATGAGATAACAAGTTACTATTTAGGTCACCTTCTCATATCAATTTGATAATCTTTATTTATGTTCATATTTATTTATTTATCTATCTATTATTTAATTATTTCCTTTCCTTTCCACTGTGTGAACTTCTCAGTTACTTTCACCACTACTGAATCAGTAATGAACACATCATGAATGCTGGACAAATTCAAAAGGTATTTATGTATTATATAGCATTCTGACTAAATATTTTTTTAATTACATCTAATTTATATCAAGCTAGTTTGACTCTTAGATGAAAAATGAAATCGTAATGTCCTGTGCCTCATGAAACCACATTAAAAAGACATTTTTGAAAAGTAGAAAACAGCACATTAAAAAATGTAAGTCTTTATTCTAATACAACAAATATTCACAATGACTTGTAAATGTACTACAAACATTTGGATTAATAAACTGCATAAAACCACATTAACAAGAACTTTTTGAAAAGTACAAAACAGTACTACAACTACATCATAAAAATAATTAGTCTTTACTCTAATACTACAAATTTTTACAACAACCTCTCCATTTGTAGAAATTTAAAATTTTAGCATTGCAGTCATAGTGCTTTTTTTTCTAATGTGGTTTCATAAGGTAAAGGATGTTAAAAGCTGAATTATTATATTGTAATTGTTTGTGATAAAATAGAAGTTAAATAAAATTAGTTCAATTCAATGATGAACATTTGAAAGATATTTGCATTTATTATGATAATTCCAACTTTTTTCTGTCTCCAGGGATTATTTACTTGATTTAGTTTACTTATTTTATTATATGAACTGTGGCAGTTTTTTTGTAATAAAATCAAATAAATGGAGTAAGCATGCTTCGATGAATATATGATATTAGTGTGCATGAACAGCAAAGCATAGATGAGCTGAGAGAAAAACCGTGTATAAGAGGGGTGGGTCAAATGTAGTATGCAAGAGAGAAGGCTGCACTGGTATGGACATGTGATGTGTATGGGTGATAATTGTCAGGTAAAGAAATACCAAGTGTTCTTAATGGTGGGAAGGTGCAATAGAGGAAGACCAAGAAAAACCACAGTGTAAGAGGGATCAGATATAATATGCAAGAGAGAAGATTGCACAGGTAGAGACATGTGTATAGCAGGAACCTGCTGTAGAGGAAGACCAAGCAGAAGCAGTGAGAGCTGATCTCAACATGCTGAACATCCTTGAGGAGATGATGAAGGAATGTGATAAGTGGAGGAAAGCTGCAGTAGAGGAAGACCTAGGTAGACCTGGGCAGATGTGGTGAGAGAATGGATCTCAAAAAGTTGAACCTTGCAGAAGAGATGACAAAGGAATGAAACATGTAGAAGGAGAGTGTGCTGGAAAAGACCCACCCAAATATGGAAATACAGATATCTAAGGATGATGATGATATTTCAAATATCAATATCTTTTTCTTCGTCCATTTATTTCTGAGAATGTCATGGGTTAGAGTCCTCAAAAACTCCTTCCAGCAGTTCCTGTCAGAAGAGGTAGAGGGGCCTGATTGAAAAATATATTGCAGTCTCCATTTCATGCTGTAAAAAGTGGCGATGGCCCTGTGACATCTCCTGGGAACTCTGGAATGGACGCACAAGATTGTGTATAGCAAGACCCCAAAGTGGGTTCGGAAGGGAGCAAAACTTGACAAAATCAAATATTAATATGAATTTTCATAATGATGATGATCATCATCATCATCATTTTACATCCGCTTTTCCCTGCTTGCATGGGTGGGACGGGAACTGATTCTGGCTTGATTTCTACAGCTGGATGCCCTTCCTAACACCAACCTCATTTACAGTGAGTGCTGAGTGCTTTTTTTCCGTGGCGCCTACACGTCCACTTTACAGTGAGTGCTGGGTGCTTTTTTTCCATGGCGCCTACACATCCACCCATGAGCCACCATCAGCAATCCAAGTAATGTCTTTAAGAAACTCTGTGAGTTGATCACAGCAGCTGGAGTTAGGGATAAATTGTGAGAGCCTGATAAGGCTGTGAGAATTTCTGTGTTTGTATGTTTTATTTATTTATTTATTGTTAAATTTTTTTTAATTCTAACTAATTTCTTTCCAGTATAATGAGGAAGGAGCTTTGGTAATTCCTGATTTTCTGTCTGAAGCTACAGTCGAGGAACTACGTGATGAATGTTCCAAGATATTGGACAAAATTGATGACGCAGATCATCTCTCCATCTTCGACACTGATAAAGTATGTCTCTTATTTGGTTATATTGAACTTTTTTTAAATAAGAATTTTTTCCTTTTCCTTTTTTTCTTTTCTTTTTCTTTTTCCTTTTTCCTTTTCTTTTTTTCCTTTTTTCTTTCTTTCTTTCTTTTTTTTTTACTTTCTTTTTCTTTTCTTTCTGTATTTATATCTGTTTTTGAAGGTCAGGTCAGATCAGTCCACTTCATGTGCAGGTACGCTGGTGACTGATCTGATATGATTAATCACTGGTTGTTGTCATCTGTTAGTGCAGTTAAATGATGGCCAGAGCTAACTACTTGACCATTTGACCACAACTAATCAATGAAAGCTATAATGGGTGGAGGAGGATTATGGTCAATGGTCATCTGATTCTATAGGTATATCAATCTCTCTCTATCTCTCTCTCTCTCTCTATATATATATATATATATATATATATTTCTTTTTCATTTTCATTTCATTTTACGTCCGCTTTTCCCTGCTTCCAAGGGTGGGACGGGAACTGATTCTGGCTTGATTTCTACAGCTGGATGCCCTTCCTAACACCAACCTCATTTACAGTGAGTGCTGGGTGCTTTTTTTGCCATGGCACCTCCACGACCACTTTGCAGTGGAATGATAGGGACCCCAGTCCCTATCATCTCATTTCTACAGCTGAGTAAACTAGAGCAATGTGAAATAAAGTGTCTTGCTCAAGGAAACAACACATCACCCGGTCTGAGAATTGAACTCACAGCCTTTCGATTGCAAGGCCAATGCTCTAACCACTAAGCCATGTGCCTCCATATATATGTATATATATATATATATCATCATCATCATCATCATCATCATTTTACGTCCGCTTTTCCCTGCTTGCAAGGGTGGGACGGGAACTGATTCTGGCTTGATTTCTACAGCTGGATGCCCTTCCTAACACCAACCTCATTTACAGTGGAACAAATGTGTATTCGCCGCAAATGTAGCAGAATGCATCGGATTTGGCTTCTTTTTGCAAGATCTTCTTTCCGAATCCATTTCATTCACCTGCAAAAGAAAAATACCAGTTAGTCAAAAATTGGTGCATGTAAACTCTTCAGAATTCGTTTATTTAAAGAAATAAAAAATAATTTTGCATCATATGAATAGAAAACACCCGTACATGTAAACAAAAACGTAAAAAAACATCATGTGGTGATACATCAAAAAGTTGACCTGATTGAGCAAAAGCAATGTGATTTTGGGATTCAGCACATCAAAATTGTCCTAAATCAGTTAAAAAAACTTAGACAATAAATTTGGTGTTGGCCAGTGTTATTAATGCCTATAATCTATGGCACGACGAAGGATATCTTATCTCTGTAATATTTGATCTACGTATCACAATTACCATTATCATCATTACGTATCACAATTACCATTATCATCATTACGTATCACAATTACCATTATCATTATTACGTATCACAATTACCATTATCATTATTACGTATCACAATTACCATTATCATCATTACGTATCACAATTACCATTATCATCATTACGTATCACAATTACCATTATCATTATTACGTATCACAATTACCATTATCGTTACCTACCCACAATGCTAAGCATTTCTGGGTGTGTGCCATTCAGAGATGGTTCACTACAACAATAACACTGAATTAATGGACCATCTCCGAATTAAGTCTATTCTCTCTTCTCTATTCTTGGTTTGTGTTGGCTGTTATCGATTAACTAATTTTGCAGTCCACACCTGATGAAGTCGCCAAAGTATTACGTCATGGTTGGATGATTGAAATACGTATAGTGTTTTTGCAACATTAAAAGAACTTTAATAAATATTTAACTCCATTCCTACACTTCCCATGGGATACCACATCTACGATGGATGATTTGTATTACGTCGAGTGCGTTAACTTATTGCATCTTGGTTTGCTAACCAGAAGGACTAGAAATACCCATTGGTAAACACTCAACGTAGATGGTATGTATATATATATATATATATATATATGATGCATACACTAAAATGTTTCGAGTTGTACAAAGCATAAGCAGGCATTAACGTATTACAAATGAAAGTTTATACGGAAACTTGCTCAAGGTAACAACTTCAATTGCTCAAAGACGGTTAGGATATTGCTGGAGAAGTAAACAGGAAATTATACACAAGCTACTATTATGGGAACCAATTCACAGGAGATGCAGTGGAGGAAGATTTGCTGGAACATTTATCGATCAGTAGGAAGCAGTTGCCAGGAGTAATGGAAAATGGTGAATTTGTCAGAAATGTTCGACCGCGGTCACAATGATGATGATAAATGTGAAAGAAAAAGAGAGAGAGTTACAGTTTGTGAGTGTTGTCTTTACAAATAACTTGATGTAAGGAAAGTAACTCTGAATAGCTACATAAGACAGGTCATTAGAATACAAGTCTACTCGCTAATCTTTCAGTTCACACTCTACTGCGACCCATTTTGGGTTTCTGAATGGAACATCCCATTCCAAAATTACCTTGATTCTTTCTTTAGTCATTCTAATCACATGTCAGTAGTATCGGAGCTGTAACCTCTCAATTTGGAGAAGTAGTGGCTCTACCTAGTGTGAATCCCTGATCTCTTGAGCTATGTACACTATCAAGTAATGTTATTCCAAAGATCCTTTGAAGGAACCCCATTTTGGTCACTTGTATTTGTGATCATATTTTTTCAGTCATTACCCAAGATTCATGATCTTAGGTAAGCGTATGTGTGAACACTGAATTGAAGATGGTAAGTTTGGTTTTGGCTTTTACACATACCTCGCTTCTTCTGATGATTGAGTGACAAAGCTGGCACATTACTTCACCAGCTACTGCAATTCATGGTTTTAATTCAGCCTCCTGCCTTCAACACTATTTTCTCTCATTTTAAAAATAAAATTTCTTTAAATATCTGAGAAAATTATTTCCTGTCAGTTTATTTTAACTTTAGTAAACTTTCTAAATTATTGGTATTATTATTATTAGCAATTTAGGGCAGTGGATTGGCAGTATTAGACAACATGCTTTGTGGTATATAGTCATGGCCCTTTACATTCTGATTTCAAATCCCACCAAGGTTAGCTTGCCTTTCATCCTTACGGGGTCAATAAAATAAAGTACCAGTAATGCACTGAGGTCGATTTAATCGAACTTTCCCTTCCCTAAAAATTGTTTGACTTGTGCCCGAGGTTAACTTTGCCTTTCATCCTTACGGGGTCGATAAAATAAAGTACCAGTAATGCACTGGGTAATTGCTGGCCTTGTGCCAAAAGTAGAAACAATTATTTTAAGTAAAACTTTCAATACCAAAATGCCTGAAATTGCCTCAGATTTTATGATAAAAATTAATGTTCATTTTTAAATGTTTATGTTTAAAGCGTGTTGAAGGCATGTGACTGATTGGTTAGAGAACGGGATTCGCAATTGTGAGGTTGTCAGTTCGATTCCTGGACCGGGCGATGTGTTATGTCCTTGAACAAGACACTTTATTTCACGTTGGAGTTGTGACTGATAGATAGTATTAGCAATTGGAAAGACCAACGGAAACATTGTTTCCTCAGTCCAATTTGACGAAAGTCAATCAACAAATTATGTTTATTTAAAAAACTTCCAATATGATTTTATGTAAGAACCTTTGTCAAGGTATGCTCCAGCTTAATGAGGAAGTTAGCTGTATTGCTAAATTCATACAAATTCTTCCATATTTTCAAAATGATTTTAAAATCAGAGGCTGTGCCTTATTTCATTAGAAATATGGTAACGAAAGAGGGAAGAATTTTGTAAAAATGCTAAAAACAAAAAAAAAAACAATTTTAATTGATGAACTGAATGCTTGAAATTCTATTTCAAAGGAGAGGAATGATAAATACTTTTTAACAAGTGGTGACAAGATCCGATATTTCTATGAAAAGGGAGGAGTAAATAATGATGGTATGTAAGCTGTTTAACATTGTTTATTTGTAATGTCACCAGATGTTGTGTCTTTGTTGTAATGTTTCAGATCTGTTAATGTCACCAGATGTGATGTCTTTGTTGCAATGTTTCAGATCTGATAGATCTTGCTAGATCCCCAAGTGAGACCAGCCAACCCCATGGGTGTTATCCAACCATGTTGCTCGTGGTCTATCTACTGGGTCTCCTGCTGGTTGGTTTTGCCTGTAAAATCTGTTCACTGATTCTTTCCTTAGGCATTCTGACTGCATGTCTGTAATACTGGAGTTGTGATCTCTCAATTCGGAATAGTGGCTCTACTTGAAGTCACTTCCTTATCTCCGAGCTATATACTCTATCGAGTAATGTTACTCCAGACACCCTTCAGAGAAACCCCATTTTTTCAATTAATTTTGAAAATAATACATAATTTGGAGGGATTAATGAAAATAACTAACTTCGTTATTAAGTTTGTATTTGGAACATAGCTTAACAAACTAGTCTGAGATAAAATTATGATGGGCCGTTTCAGTTTAAATATACTTTAAAATAGGTGGTTTTAGATCGGTGGTTGGTATTAAAAGGGTTAATAGAGTTAATATCTAATGCTATGAAATAACAAAAAGAAACTCTTCTTATTTTTGTCTGAACAAAGAAACTTATAAGGGATGGAATGTTCCAGTTGCTAACTGTTGACATTTGTTCCCTTGTGGAACTTCTTTAAGGTCTTGGGACATGCAACCTTTGTGCATCTATCCCACACCTCCCATGACAGGTCACAGGTTCATCACCAGTCTTTTCAACATTAGATGGAGGCTGCAATATATTTTTTTAATGGTCTCCTCTACTCAAGGCCTGAACAATAAGTGTTTTGTTTTCTTGTGTTTGAGAAAAGAATGTGATTGTATGAAAATGGTACAAATTACTTTGCTTGTTCTTTCAGGGAATTTAAAGACAATTCCTCGTTTGTCAGTCAACAAGATTGGTCATGGTGAGTGATGCTTCCTTCTTTGAAACATGGTTACCAATTTTAGATAAGTGTCAAACCTCTGTTGCTTCTAACAATGAATGTTCCAGTTGTATGATCAATGGAATGCAAGTACCTTTGCACTACATAAACATGTGCATGCACCCCTAATGTTCTCACAGAGATTCAGCATGACAGTGTATGATATGGCTATGAATAAAATACATATCTTTTGTAATCTGCTTTTAAATGGGTGTGATATATACCATAGACTAGCTGTGGTATATACCATTGACTAGCTGTGGTATATACCATTGACTAGCATGTTATATACTATATAGTAGCAGTGGCAAACCAGTGGTATATACCATTGACTAGAGGTAAACCAGTGGTATATACCATTGACGAGGTAAACCAGTGGTATGCACCATTTACTAGAGGTAAACCAGTGGTATACACCATTGACTAGCTGTGGTATATACCATAGACTAGCTGTGGTATATACCATTGACTAGCTGTGATATATACCATTGACTGCCATGTTATATACTATATAGTAGCAGTGGTAAACCAGTGGTATACACCATTGTCTAAAGATAAAGCAATTGACTATGGGTAAACTAATGGCATATACCATTGATTAGAGGTAAGTTAATGGTATATAGGGTGTGTGGTATATACCACAGAGTAGCAATGGTAAGCCATAAAGCAGAAGTAATGCCTCAGTAAGATTAATCTGTTTTAGTTTTTATCTAAATTATTTGTATTGCAAGTTGGGGATTTAATTCTTGAATTCGTATTACAAACGTTTGGCTGCCATTTTCACTGTCCCCTATTTTGTAGCTTTACACCTGTTGAACCCAACTTTTGAAAAGGTGTCCTTCAGTAAGAATGTACAGGTAAGTTGATTCTTATAACAACTCCAATTTCAAATCATCATCATCAATATCATCATCACTGTTTAACGTCTATTTTTTTATAATAATAATAATAATAATAATAATAATGAAATTATTGTGTACAGTGCTCAGGTGCACTACAACTCATCAAAGGTGCATGTATAGTACATAGAATAATGTACAAATGTCAGGAAAATGAACAGTGTATGAGTCATGATATAATAATAATAACAATAATGAAATATTGTGTACAGTGCCCAGGTGCACCACAACTCATCAAAAAAGTCACATGTACAGTACATAGGGCAATGCACAAACATCAATAAAATGAACAGTGCACGAGTCATGATACACACATAGGTTAGATAGGTTGTCCCATTCTGAAGCCAGATTGGTCAGATGAACATATCCTGCTCATATGCTCCAATTTGGTTTCTACGGTTGGATGCCCATGTAATAGGAGCATGCTTTCCCATATGGATGAAAAGCAAAGCTAACCTCAGTGGGATTTGAAATCATAACTATGCCATGAAGCATCTTGTCCGAAGGGTTTTTAGATGAATATAACACTTCGGAATAAAATGTTTTGTACCTTAAAATAAGAGGTTGTTCGGTATTAAAATGGTTAAAATATTTTTGCCCATGTTGAAAGCATGAGCACCTAATCTCTAGAAAAACCTGCAGACTTACACACACACACATATACGTATATACAGAAATTAATGTTTACAAAATATTTTTTCACAGGACATCTCACGCTCCCTTGGTTACAAAGACCCAGTTATTGTTCAAAGTATGTACATCTTTAAGGTAAATAATCTCTCTCTCTCTCTCTCTCTCTCTCTCTCTTATTTACTTCTGCTCACTACTTTTTTCCATCTATAGGGGTATTTTACCCACTTTTCTAAGCAATTATTTAGAACAACAAACTGTATTTACAATTATTTCTGTGTCTGAATTTCTTACATTTACTATGAATTATTTTTATATTTCAGCAACCTCATTTTGGTGATGCTGGTAAGTTAAATATTTCCTTTCATTAAAATAATTGTTTCTACTTTTTGGCACAAGGCCAGCAATTAACCAGTACATTACTGGTACTTTATTTCATTAAAATAATTGTTTCTACTTTTTGGCACAAGGCCAGCAATTAACCAGTACATTACTGGTACTTTATTTTATCAACCCCGTAAGGATGAAAGGCAAAGTTAACCTCGGCGGGAATTGAACTCAGATCGTAAAGGGACGTCACTCTATGCTGGAAAGCATAATCCAACCCTCTACTGATACTGCCAATTCACTTAAAATAATATTAGCTATTTACTTGATGCCTTGTACCTACTGCATTATGTATATATAAACACATTTATGTATGTAAACACATGCATTTATATGTATAATGTATATGTATACATTTATATTATGTAAACATACAAAATCATATATTTGTAAACACACACGTTAATATAAGCTTGTTCTACTATTTATCATTGAAAAAAAATCAAAAGCTGTGTTGATGCTGCTTACTTTAAGCTAACACATTTTTTATTAACTTTAACCCTTTAGCTTTTAAACCGGCTGTATCCGGCCAGAATTCTCTCACCTTTTTCTGTTTAAACCAGTCATAATCGGCTGCTCATACTTATGTAAGGCATTGTTCTCAAAATAGATAATATCAAAATCTCATATTTTCAATATTATGTGAGATAAAGCCTTTTCTGTGAAAATACAATAGTAAATATAGAATAATGTGAATGCTAAAGGGTTAAAAGAAAAAAGAAAAAAATGAAAAAGTGAACAGAATTAATTTAACGGTTCTTGTCATCAATTTTGCTTGTAGTTAAACCCCATCAGGACAGCACCTACCTGTTTACTGAGCCTATGAGTCTTATAGGGTTCTGGATTCCATTAGAAGATGCCACCCATGAAAATGGATGTTTGTCATACATACCAGGATCCCATAAAAGTAAACTTTTTTTTTTTAAATATATATTTTCATTAATTGTTTCTACTTTTGGCACAAGGCCAGCAATTACCCAGTATATTACTGGTACTTTATTTTATCGACCCCGTAAGGATGAAAGGCAAAGTTAACTTCGGCGGGATTTGAACTCAGAATAGCAAGGGCCGTAACTCCATGCGTCAACGGCATGGCGTCCGACCCTCTACCGATACTACCAATCTATATATTTTCATTAATACAGGGTATATATAGGAATTGATTTATATATCAATAGACATGTCAATACTTCTTGTTCACCCACTTATTCTTGAAAGTGTCATGGAGACTGAGTCCTGAATCACTCCTTCCAGCAGGTCCTGTCAGAAGCAACCATCTCTAATTGATCTGTCTGGATCATGAATGTTATCTAACTCTCTTGTTCGTATGTATGTATAAGTATACACCCTCACTTTTCATTACCATTGCTTCATTTTCTTGTAACTCTTGTCATAGTTGACGTTGCTCTTATTTTCATTTTCTTTGATTTCTTTCATTTTTCTTTTATTTCCCTAGGGAATTCATTGACAAGCTTCTTTTATTTATTTTCTTTGTTTTCTTCATTCAAATGTATTCACACTGGCTGTCTCAGAGACATACAAATATGGCTTATAAAATTTACCAAAGTAAAGAGCCCCCCCCCCCCCCCCCCCCCCCCCCTTTGGAGCTCCGAAACGTCCCCTGTTAAGAACATTTGTGCTAAATCATTACAGTATGTTTAAAGTTAATGTGAAATTTCATAATTAAACGTTCCTTTTGATAACTGATGTATCAGTAGTTTCTCTTTAATTTCAATTAAGGTGGGCTACACAATGAACAAAGGATGGTATTAAACCCTGACATTGAACATGGAACTACTATGGTTGGAAGTGTTCCCAAATATGAAGAAAATCAATTCAAAGACATTGAAGTAAAAAAAGGTGAGTGTTATAAATTTGGTTTTGTTTTGTTT
This sequence comes from Eledone cirrhosa, assembly GCA_964016885.1. NCBI lineage: Eukaryota > Metazoa > Mollusca > Cephalopoda > Octopoda > Eledonidae > Eledone > Eledone cirrhosa. The sequence goes on from OZ024762.1 coordinate 6,140,732, forward strand.
CTCAAAGTCATAAAGCAGGAAATTAGCAGAATCATTAGATGTCATCACCACCACCACCCTCATCACCATCCTTATAATCACAACCATCACCACCACCACCACTGCCACCACTTTACTGGGTTTATTTTATCATGGTAGCAACACTAAAACCTTAGTGTTTCTCTTGACACCACCACTTTACAGAGTGGACTGGGTGCATTTTATCATGGTAGCAACAATCTATGGTTATCTTTATTTCCAATCCTAATATTTAATCTATTTCAGGGTCACTTGTTCTCATACATGGATTGGTTGTTCATAAAAGTGAAAAGAACGTCTCCCAGAAATCCCGACATGCTTATACATTTCATCTCTATGACAAGGACAAAAGTGTATACTGCTCCAAAAACTGGTTTGTATAAGGCATTAGTATATAATCTTGTGTAGTATGATGGTGTATTGGCAGAATTGGTAGAGTGTCAGTTAAATGTCATTACGATATTGTGAGTTCAAGTCCTACCAGGGTCAACTTTGACTTTCATCCTTCTAGAGTGTTGATAAAATAAAATACCAGTTAAGATATTATTGACTTTCCACTCCCCTAAAATTGCTGGCCTTGTGCCTAAATCAGAAACCATTATTAATTAAAGGGTAGTGGATTGGCAGTATCAGTAGAGCTTCACAGCATATAGTTACAACCCTTTACATTTTGATTTCAAATCCTACCTAGGTTAGCTTTGTCTTTCCTCCTTATGAGGTTGATAAAATAAAGTACCAGTAACATACTGCTGTTGATTTAATCGACTTTCCCCTCCCCAAAAATCCGTAGGCTTGTGCCTAAATCGGAAACCGCATTGGTAGAGGGTTGGACACCATGCTTTGTAGCATAGAGTTATGCCCCTTGCCATTCTAAGTTCAAATCCCGCCGAGGTTAACATTGCCTTTCATCCTTACAGGGTCGATAAAATAAAGTACCAGTAATACACTGGGATAATTGCTGGCCTTGTGACAAAAGTAGAAACAATTATTATTATTATTAATCAAGGGGTGATAGATTGGCAGTATTGGTAGAGGGTAGGACAAAATGCTTTGTGGTATTTACTTACAACTTTCTACATTCTGAGTTTCAATCTTGCCAAGGCCAACTTTGCTTTTCATCCGAGGTCGATAAAATATGATACTAGTCATGTACTTTGCCCTGCCCCCAATTTACTGGCATTGTGCCTAAATTAAACAGAATCAATTGTATTTTCAAAGCATTGAGCAAATTTTGAATTTTGAATGTATGTTAACTTAAATCAAGCTGCCTTAATGAAGGTTTTTTACTCTAAAATAGTTGAACAAGAATCACTGGACAGATTTTACAGGCAAAACCAACTGGCAGGAGATGCAGAGGTAAACCACAAGCAAGATTGTTGGATAACACCCATGAGCTTGGCTGGTCTTGCTTGGGGAAACAGTTGCTTCTAACAGGACCCATTGGAAGGGTGTGTTTCATAATTCTGTGCCTATGACTCTCCCAGGAATAAGTAGATGAAAAAGAAGTTGGACATATAAGGCCTAGGACACAGCATTGCCTGTGGCCACATTTTTCTCTCTCTAGTGGCTTATATGTCCAGTTTGTTCAACAATTTTTCATAGTCAAAAATCCTATATTTGAAGCAGCTTACTTTACTATAAAATAATTTGTCTATTTTCAATTGTTTTTATTTTTCCCTAAAACTAATCAAAACCATTTCTTAAATTCCATGTTTCCACAGGTTACAGCCAACTGATAACTATTCCTTTGCGCATCTCTACAGAAAAAAATCCAGTTACTGATTGGAAATTACACCAGAAAAGATGACATTTTTCTAGGGAACAGCGTAAAGTTTAGATTTATTTTAAACACGATAAACTAATTAAATTCAAATGAATCCATTGTGTTATGAAATTTCAAATTTTTAAACCTTCTAATTTTGTGAGATTTTTATAAATAATGGTGGTGTGTCAAAGTTGAGGTAGGTAAGGATTCTTGACAATAATTGATTTTTGAACATTTATCACAAAATAATCTGACAACACCACTCCAAATTATTATAGAGTTTTATAATCTTTGCTAGTATGGTAAAACAAGTGAATGTAAAATATTGTAGAAGGATTAAGTTTAAACTAATTTCTTGCAGGTATTTCTTTTTTTATTGTCTTCAAATATCTTAATTATAAAAAGCAATTTCTAAAATTAAAAAAAAGAATATATTTTTAAATATATACAAGAAAGAAATATCTAAGTTAACCTAATAGTTATTTTAGCATGGTTAAATTTATAAAATATTTTATTGTGTAATAATTGTTTTCTCATTGAGAGTTAAATAAATTATATTTCTGATATATGGTCTTTCTTGTTTGAAATTTACAGCTCACAGCTACAGAGGTTTAGCTGGCCTTCTAAGAGATTGCATCTCTCCCTCTATCTCTGTATCATCTTTAAAAACTCGTTACAAACTTACAATAGTACAAGAAAGAAAAAAAAATAAATACAAATTTTCCAACTGATCTTTTGTATTAAATTTATTATTTCTGGTCATCTAAGGTTTTTTTGTTGTTTTAAATCTTTTTTTTTCTGGTCTCCTCAGGTCTTTTCATTTTAAATATATTTCTGGTCACCTAAGAGTTCTTTTTGTTTTAAATTTCTTATTTCTGATCACCTAAGAGTTCTTTTTGTTTTAAATTTCGTATTTCTGGTCACCTAAGAGGCCTTTTTGTTTTAAATCTGTTATTTCTGGTCACCTAAGAGGCCTTTTTGTTTTAAATCTGTTATTTCTGATCTCTTATGGGTTTTTTTTGTTAAACTCTTATACCAACCTAGCGAAAACCAGCTCTGGTTTTATGAAATAAAACCACTTATTTAAAGTTATTCCTATTTAAATCAAAATTTTTAAATATAATATTATATAAGGACCATATGTTAGGTTACTATCTTAGTAATGAAATAATAGTTTTAGTAAATCCGTCAAAATTCTTCATTAATTAATTAAAATATATTGTATTTCATTAGATAGGTGATCACAAAAGGGTTAAAACTGTTATTTCTGGTCACTTAAGAGGTCTCTTTGTTTACGTGTCATCACCTCATCAGCTTCTGTCATCCTCTCATGCATCTGAAATATTAACTAAAAAAAGAAGAAAAATAAAAGAATAGCATTATTGAACACAGTAACTATGGTAACAGCATATAAATATGATGTGGATTATATATAAAAAAAAACTAGCTGAGGTACCCAGCTTTGCCTGGGTAAACAGATGATAAAAAAAGACTGGTAGAAGAGAAAACAACTGTATTGGATGTGTTGTCTGGTATACAGTATGAGGCGAGGCCGCGGTGTGACAAAAAAAAAAAAAAATTGAGTAAAAAATCTTCCAGATACACCAGATTCTTCATTTTACCATTTGTGCATAGTATATGAAGATTTCTAGGTGTTTCCACTCATGAACAACCTACATATAACTGTCCATAGGTAAAAAGCTATTCTCTTCTATTCAATTCGACAACTTTGAAACTCTGAGCCTGAGCTTTATATATGGTCATAGTAAAACTGGTTCTAACAGGGAACTGAAGTCTTGAGAATTTGAATGGCAGCTTGGTAGAGGAAGGGATAAGTGGAATCTTGGGAATAAATACATTTTCTCCTTGATGATTGCCTCCAAGAATAGTGACCTCCAGGAGATGGTTCATCATCCTCCTGGCAGTATAAAGTGTGTGCTATTGCATAGAAGTAGAAGGTCCACATTTCTCAAAAGGATGATGGAAGTTCCAATATTTTATATTATATATAGATAATTGTATATAAATGTGTGTGTGAGTGTTAATTCTCTGTGTATCTGATTAAGTACTTACATGAAGATGTGTGTATATGTAAGTTACTAAGGCGTAATGTACGTAACGAATGCAAAAATGCACACACACTCATATACAAAATGTGACATAGTCGTGTTGTAAAATATCTGTTTACTTATAGTCTAAATATAGTAGATTATTTTTGATAAAATGTTATATTGTTTTAATCCAAATGAAAATAAAAATGATATGTTGTTACTCCAGGGGTCTAAGAGACAAAGAATTTTATATATATAGAGATGGTGTGTGGTTAAGAAACATGCTTTGCAGCAACGTGGTTTCAGTTTTCTGATGTCAAATAGGAAACAAAGAGAAGAGAAACAACACACATACATATATATATATGTTAGGTGTGTAACTACAGTTACAGGCTGTGTGCCATTTGGAGCACTCAATGCTGTTATGAGGTCTGCCTCATGTGGGTTGTATTCCAGAGTTAAGGTGTATGTAGAGTGTTATTACAGAAAGTAGAATTGACCTTTGTCAACAGTTTAGAGGTGCCTTTGCATATATAAACTTGCAGATCTGATGAGATGTTGAAAAAGAGTCGGGCCACACCATTTTGATTGTACTCTGAGCTGATTGATATCAAAACAATTGTAATATGCCAATAAAGTTTGTACACATGCTGCAACACTGACTTCAATTCTACTTATCTATCTATCTATCTATATATAAACAGAATATCGGTGTACAAAGATAATTTTCCTTGTCCATCAATTTGCTACTAACCCCTCGATACTTAAACCACTAAAATCTCTCAAGCAGAAGGAACACATATAGATATCTTATATAAAGAGACTAGATGAGGTACCCGGCTTCACCCGGGAGAACAATTAAGAGAAGACGGATAAAAGTGAAAACAACTTTCTGGTTTACAGTATGAGGTGAGACCATAATGTGTGTATGAGAGAGAGAGACAGACAGACATAAAAAAAATCTATCATAAAACTTTGTTACTAGGCTGGATGAGTAAACTGCTGATTAAATGGTAGCATTGGCCTTGGATTTTAAATGTTGTGAAATAACCACAGTCAGTATGATCTTTTTCAGTTCCAAAGGATGTTATCTGAAGCACAGCAATATACTGCATAACATTGCTTCTGAAGTGTTTAGCTTCATTAGTAAGGTCTGTAAGCAATATATTGGATAAAAGCTGGAGGGTCTTCTATCAGTGGAAGTCTGATATTTCCTCCTAAGCAACACATGCCAAGTGTAATATCCATGCTACCAATCACGACTTTAGGATCATTTCTATAATTCTTCGATGGATCATATGAAAATGCAGTTCTTAGCTAGTTTCTATAGGGGATTAATGGAAGATAAGTGTGACAACGTTCTCTGGGAAACTCTAGGCATCGAGGAGGACGAACTGACCAGTCTGTTCAGGAGGACTTTCTGTCCAGGGCCTATGGATAACTTCCAGAGGTCTCTGGCTTGGCAGTGCTACCAAGGAGCTCTACCAGTTCGACACAAAATCTACAAGCATGGACGCCCTGGCAGAGATCCTGCCAAAAGGACCTGTCCAAGATGCGAGCAGGACATTGAAACTCTTCTGCATGCAATTGTTCAGTGCCCAGGGGTGACCGACCTGTGGAATTATGTCGAATAGCTACTGACATGTGTGGGACGCATCCCGTTGTCAGCCGAGTCCATCGTGAGGATCACCCTGCCGCCTTCATTTAAGATTGAAGGAGAGGCGGCTTTCCTCAGTCTGGCGAAAGAGGTTAAAAGATCTGAGGGCAAACACCTTTCTCTCCGACAACTCATCCCCTTCTTTAAGTACCACTTCAAAAGGAAGGTGAGAGTGAAGAGAGAGGTGCTACACCCCAGTAAATTTGCTGAAAGGTGGGTGAATGGGTCTTCTCTATATAAACCTGTAGGTTGAGGAAGATAAACAGAGGGAAGACAGGAACACCTACAAAACGTGTTCCTGGTGTTGTAAAACAACCCCGCAGTAACATTCTCCCTGTTGGGGATTTCAATTGTTTTATTTTATATATAGTTTATTGTTAAAGATGTTATGTAAAACCCCTGCCGTCACGTCTTGTAATGTCCCATTTTTGTTTCGCCCTTGTGGCAAATAAAGAAATATATATATATATATATATATATATATATATATAGTCACATTGCAGATGACTATAATAATAGTTGATAACTATAAATCTTTTTCCATCCCCAGAAGTACTTTACCTGATTTATAGTTATGAACTATTATTATAGTCATCTGCATTGTGGCAACTATATTATCATTCTTTTTTAAAACTTACTAATTCTTGGATATTGGTAATTAAATCTTCTGAATGGTTTTCTTTGTTAGCTTTTAGCTTCTTAGAATATTTATTGCAAATTTCACGAAGTTTCTGTTTACTCTTATCACATAAAGCTTTGGCAGATTTAGATAACTTTTCACGGTGTTCTTTTGAAACTCTGAAGTAAAAGAAAATTTAGAGCATAAAAGATGGATATTTATTTCTTACAAAGACTAGATCAACATAACAAATGTTTTGACTCTTTTGTTGCCTGATACTCTAGTGTGGAAATTTAGACTTCCAGACAACATGAAAAGCAGCCTCTTTCAAGCAACTGTTACCTCTGTTCTATTGTATGGCTGCTCAGCATGGACTCTTAAACCTGGACAGAAAATTGGATGGAGCCTCCACTCACATTCTAAGAGTGGCTTTGAATGTCACTTGGAGAGAACATCTGACCAATGAGCAACTGTATGGGAACCTTCGTCCAGTATTAGACATCATCAATGAGTCAGATTTGCAAGACATTGTTGGAGAGCTAAATATGAAATTGTTAGTGAAGTTCTTTTGTGGGAGCCTACACAAGGAAGAGCTAACAGTAGATTTGTGATGACATAACTGCAATCCAGCCAAATATGATGAACAATAGAATTGTATGGTGACAGAGAGTCAAGGGAATCTGTGCAAGAAGTACACCCTATTGACCATATTCCTGGAGATAATTTCCAATTCATTTAGAAAATAATCAAAAATTTTGAAAATTTAGTAACATAATTATCTATCTCATAATTCAGTTGGAGTTTGGAACATAACTTAACACAGATTTTTACATAAAATTATGAGGAAAGGTTGTAAATAAATATAAGCACTTTAAAATAAACAGCTTAGTCTCACTGAACCAAGGTGGTTTGGTTTCAGAAATGATTAAGGGTTTTTTTCTCTGCTAAAGCAGGAGTTAGCCTTGTGGGACCTCATGATAGACTTCACACTCATCATGAGGTCCTTTGTGAGGTAAAGTTTTACAACTGGAAGCCCTTCTTACTTAGATTTAGACTCCCCTGCATCTTGAGATGCATTTGGCAGCTAAAGTGCTCCAATGACCAGTCAGTTGCATCTATCAATATATCGTTCTAACTTTTGTTGATGGGTTTCAGGTCTGCGTTGATTGTCTGCTGCCAGTTCATTTTAGGATGTCCCCTTTGCCTCTTTCCATTGGAGTACCATTTTTCAGTCACTTCTTACATCATACAAGAATAACAATGTACCTATGTACACATTCTAAACGGGATACAGACAGTATGGAGACAAGAAGACTGGTATCAGCAGCAGCAGCACTGTTTAACATCTAATTTCCATGCTTGCATGGGTTAGAGGGGGTTGTCATGTTGTGAAACAAGTGACATCAGGTGACCTGTGTCTTGCTCGTACAGAACTGTTTCTGGCTTGGTTTCTACAGATGGATGCCCTTCCTAACACTAACCACATTACAGTGTGGACTGGGTGCATTTTATCATGGTACCAAAACAATCGGACTGGGTACTTTTTTGGCGTGTCACCAGCATGGGAAGGATTTATGATAAATTATCAATTATTTCATTAATAAGATGGTATTTATAACATAACTTAACAAATTATGTTGGAAGATTTTAAATGAAATAGCAACCGTTTTTAAAATGGGTGGTTTTGTTTTATAGAACCAGAGCTGGTTTTGGAGGGATTGCTATCAAAAAGATTAAAATGCATGTTGTGGTGATGATGGTGGTGGAGATGATAGTGGTAGTGAAGGTAGTGATGTCGGAAGAGGTGATAGTGGTGGTGATGTAGATCATAGTGGTAGTAAAATTGGTGGTGGTGGAGGAGATGATAGTGGTAGTGATGGTGGGTGTCTCGGAGGAGGTGGCGATGGTGATGGAGATAATAGTAGTATAGGTGATGATGTTAGAGGTTGTAGTGCTGGTGATTGTGGTGGAGATGATAGTGGTAGTTATGGTGGTGATGGTAGTGGAGATGATAGTGGTAGTAAAGGTGCTGGTGATGGTGGATAGTAAAGGTAGAGCTGTTGGTGGTAGTGGTAGTGATGGTGTCAAAGGATGTGGTAATGGGTGGTAGCAGTGATACTGATGGTGGTAGTGTGAGGGGGTATGGGGGTGAACAACAGTAGTGATTACAACAAGGTTCTTACTTTGGTATTGGTATATAAATGGTTGTACCCTCCACTTGAGGGTTTGGAAAAGATCCAGATTTGGTGATGGCAGTTTTTACCGCTGTCAAATACTGGAAAGAAAAAATAAAAGAAGTTTCTTTTAACATGTGTCTCTAACTTAAACACATCCTACACCACATGAAACCACATTAGCAACACATCCTTTAAAAGGACAAAAGAGTCCTATGACTGCTTCACATTAAAAATTAAAGTATTTTGTCTAATACTGCAAATTTTTCACAATTTGTCCTCTTGTAAAGATACTACAAACATTTGAATTAACAAACCTATTTTTAAATATTTTCTGCTGAATCATTACAAGATGTTAAGAGATAATACTGCAAATATTCATAACAATTTTTCCACTAGTGACGATACTATAAATATTTGAATTAACAAACCCATTTTTAGATATTTTCTGCTAAATCATTGCAGGATGTTAATCAGAAGTTTAAACTCTGGGATTGACTAAATCAATCGATAAATTCTCAGGGTTGCTAGAAAGCAGGACAAATTTTATTTTTGTTCCAGCTCTCTGAGTTCAAATCCTGCTGGGGTCAACTTTGCCTTTTATCCTTTTAGAAAATATGGTTTGTTGAAGACCAGTAGATATCCATGCATACCAGTCACCCTTTTCCTATCACCAATCTTGTCTAAATGAAAGGCAAAGGCCAATAAAACTTGGCATCAGTGTAGTCACAATTCATATATACACTAAATATACACTATATATGATGCTGTCCAAGAGAAAGGCAAGGGCTAATACAGTTTGACACCAGTGTCATTGTAACTCATATATACACATATACACTATAATGTATATATATATATATAATGTATATATATCTAATATACATTATATACACTATAATGTATATATATAATATACATTATATACACTATTTATGATGTTGTCCAAGAGAAAGGCAAAGTCTAATACAGTTTGACACCAGTGTCATTGTAACTCACATTTTTCCAGCTGAGTTGACTGGAGCAACATAAAATAAACAACACTCACTCCAGGAATTAAACTCACAACCTTACAATCATAAACACAACAGCCTAACTAGTATTTACATAAATGAGTAAACAATTCTTGAACAAACCTGAGAAGATTCCCTTAAATTAATGACAATCAAAGATGGATTCTTTTGGACAATTTGAGCAATTTGGTTGAGAGGATATTCCTTATTTTCTATCTTCACAGTAATAGTGTCAAATACACCTGAAATAAAATGAATTGGATTGGAGTCATTCAGAGTTTAGCAAAGAAATCATTGTTGATGTTACAACTCACTACTGTGCAGATGCAGCTGGCTTCCTACAAGGTTGTATCTCATAGGAGATTTCTTGGGTGTTTTAATGATAGGGGCCCCCGTTCTATCATGATCTTGTTACAACTCACACCTGCACAGCTTTAGCCTTCTTTCTATGATATATCTCAAGAAGTTTGTTAGGTGCTTTAAAGAGAGGGACCCCAGTCTATTGTGTTGCTTGAAATTTATAGAACACACATGATTATGTAAGTTGTAAATAACCGAACACTCTTATATCATTGTGTAGTATATACTACACAATGATTGATCATATATATGATTTTAAACAAATAATATGCACATGTATAAAGCAAATGATATACTTGTAACTGTGTAAAGTGCATCATGTGAATAAACTTGTGGTGTGTGTATTTTAGGGTCTTATTAATGTTTGTAGTGAGTTTCCCTGCCTTAGATGATGAGAAGAAGAAGAAGAATGAGAAGGAGGAGGAGAAGAAGGAGGAGGAGAAGAAGATGAAGAAGGCAAGAAGAAGAAGATAAAGAAGAAGAAGATAAAGAAGAAGAAGAAGGCAAGAAGAAGAAGAAGGCAAAGAAGAAGATCACCACAACAACAAAAACAATGCTAATTAGTCCAACTTACGAGTAGATACCCTGAGAGAAAGTTGATTTATGTAATCCAATTTCAGCTGTTCCAACACACTAGACATTTCAGATTTAAAAACTGTGACATTTATGACCTCCTCCATCTGGTCATTACTGACAAACACTTTTGGTTTATCTAGCAACAGAAACAGAAATAATACTTCAACAAACATTTCTTTGGCAAAAATAAGAGTAATTTGTAAATCTTTATTGGTTATAGATAACATTCTCTTAAATCTTTCTTAACTGCTGAGAAGAATGTTTTGAATTCAAAGCTACTGTGAAGCAACATTTTATAGCTACTGTGAGGCACATGGCTTAGTGGTTATTGGCCTTGCAATCGAAAGGTTGTGAGTTCAATTCTCAGACCGGGTGATGTGTTGATTCCTTGAACAAGACACTTTATTTCACATTGTTTACTCAGTTTACTGAGCTGTAGAAATGAGATGATAGGGACTGGGGTCCCTATCATTCCACTGCAAAGTGGACGTATAGAAAAAAAAAAGCACCCAGCACTCACTGTAAATGAGGTCGGTGTTAGGAAGGGCATCCAGCTGTAGAAATCAAGCCAGAATCAGTTCCCGTCCCACCCTTGCAAGCATGGAAAAGCGGACGTAAAATGATGATGATGATGATGATGATGTGAGGCAACATTTCAAACCTATGAGGTCTGATTGAAAAGTTCATAGGCTGACCAAGATACTCTCATGGAATGACCAAATGAAGTTTATTTTTCAAAATAGTCCCTAGAAAGAAACAATGCAGTTTTAGCAGAAATATCATTAGAATAAGTTTTTTGGTTGCGAGAAGGATCCTTAATGAAGATTAGGTTATAAGGTTGCGTGTTTAGAGTTTTATGGTGAGGAAAGGATCAAATAGGTAAGCACAGCGAGGAAATATAAAAAAAGGTTTAGTCTGCTCCGTAAAATATTACAATAGAATGTTAGGCGCCATTGTGGCATATATCTAGGTAGGATACTGCTGGGCCCTTGCCGAAAGAGCCAAAGTTCCTTGGTAAATGTTTCATCTTGCCAGTTGCTCCAGGGAACGCCATTACTAATGTCTTGTCTACGAAAATGAAGCTGCAACTGTTTAGAAGTGAAAAGAGGCGCGAATTTCCTAGCTGGGCGGAAGTCACTGCTTGGTATTCCTACGCCACCGACTTACAGGCCTGGCAACTCACCAAGCACAAGCTAATTGTTCCGCCGCGATAAGGTAGTGCCATTGCTTACTACACAGTGGGTTGGCAGTATCGGTAGAGGGTCGGACGCCATGCTTTGACGCAAAGAGTTACGTCCCTTTATGGTTTGAGTCAAATCCCGCCGAGGTTAACTTTGCCTTTCATCCTTACGGGGTCGATAAAATAAAGTACCAGTAATGTACTGGGTAATTGCTGGCCCTGTGCCAAAAGTAGAAACAATTAATAAGAAGAGTTGAAATTAATGCATGCAAGATTTCACAGCACTAGCATCACTCCTTCACAGTCAGCTTATAAACTTTTCAGCCCACCCTTGTACTGTGCAACACCATTTCAAAACTTCTGTGAGGCAACATTCCAAACATAGTGTGTATCTCCATTTCAAACCTATTGTGTAGCAACATTTCAAAGCTACTGTACAACACTTCAAAGCTGCTGTACAGCAACATCTCAAAGCTACTGTACAACATCTCAAAGCTACTGTACAACATCTCAAAGTTACTGTACAACATCTCAAAGCTACTGTACAACATCTCAAAGCTTCTGTACAACATCTCAAAGCTACTGTACAACATTTCAAAGCTACTGTACAGCAACATTTCAAAACTACTGTACAGCAACATTTCAAAACTACTGTACAGCAACATTTCAAAACTACTGTACAGCAACATTTCAAAACTACTGTACAGCAACATTTCAAAACTACTGTACAGCAACATTTCAAAGCTACTGTACAGCAACATTTCAAAACTACTGTACAGCAACATTTCAAAACTACTGTACAGCAACATTTCAAAGCTACTGTACAGCAACATTTCAAAGCTACTGTACAGCAACATTTCAAAGCTACTGTACAGCAACATTTCAAAACTACTGTACAGCAACATTTCAAAGCTACTGTACAGCAACATTTCAAAACTACTGTACAGCAACATTTCAAAGCTACTGTACAGCAACATTTCAAAGCTACTGTACAGCAACATTTCAAAGCTGCTGTACAGCAACATCTCAAAGCTACTGTACAGCAACATTTCAAAGCTACTGTACAGCAACATTTCAAAACTACTGTACAGCAACATTTCAAAGCTACTGTACAGCAACATTTCAAAGCTACTGTACAGCAACATTTCAAAGCTGCTGTACAGCAACATTTCAAAACTACTGTACAGCAACATTTCAAAGCTACTGTACAGCAACATTTCAAAACTACTGTACAGCAACATTTCAAAGCTACTGTACAGCAACATTTCAAAGCTACTGTACAGCAACATTTCAAAGCTACTGTACAACATCTCAAAGCTACTGTACAACATCTCAAAGCTACTGTACAACATCTCAAAGCTACTGTACAACATCTCAAAGCTACTGTACAACATTTCAAAGCTACTGTACAGCAACATTTCAAAACTACTGTACAGCAACATTTCAAAGCTACTGTACAGCAACATTTCAAAACTACTGTACAGCAACATTTCAAAACTACTGTACAGCAACATTTCAAAACTACTGTACAGCAACATTTCAAAGCTACTGTACAGCAACATTTCAAAGCTACTGTACAACATCTCAAAGCTACTGTACAACATCTCAAAGCTACTGTACAACATCTCAAAGCTACTGTACAACATTTCAAAGCTACTGTACAGCAACATTTCAAAGCTACTGTACAGCAACATTTCAAAGCTACTGTACAACATCTCAAAGCTACTGTACAACATCTCAAAGCTACTGTACAACATCTCAAAGCTACTGTACAACATTTCAAAGCTACTGTACAGCAACATTTCAAAACTACTGTACAGCAACATTTCAAAGCTACTGTACAGCAACATTTCAAAGCTAATGAGTAGTAATATTTTGATGTGTTGCACCAATACAGCAACTTTTTGGCCACATTCATTCCCATCATTCCTCTCACCCAGTCACTTTCATTCTTCCTCAACATATGACCCAACCCTCTCATTCTATTTCTCTTCACAACATTTATCACTGTCTCTATTTCTTTCACCCAGTCACTTTCAACCTTCCTCAACACATGACCTAACCCTCTCATTCAATTTCTCATCACAACATTCACTACTTTGTCTTCCTCTCTCTTGACTATGCTCCACTTATACACCAGACCAATCATAATTAGCAAAGTTTGGCTGAGCCATGAAAATCAATACTTACTTGTCTTTTTCTTAGATTTTGATGCTTTTACTTTGGCATATTCACGAAGATGGCACCAGTTGTATGATCCAGTTAATAAGAGACCGGATCTTTGGTTAATACTGAGATTAACTTTGGTTAACATAGATAACATCTGTCTCTGGCTTTTACTTAATGATTCCAAGGTAGACGGCAACCTCTTTATAAAAACAGGTTGTGCTTTTGAAGACATACCAGTTTGTAGCAGCCGTGGTAAGCCCCTCCATGTATTCACTGTCTGCAATATAACATTAAATTGAAAGATTCTTTAACCTGTTTGATACTAAACTGCTTGAAAACATTTCTGATTTTCCAATATAAAGCTGCTTATTTTAAAGTGCTTATCATCATCATCATCGTCATCATTTTAATGTCTGCTTTCCATGTTAGCAAGAGTTGGATGGGTGTCCATAGACCAAGTCAATACCGAAGTGGGGCTACTGATCTCCCAGACAGGCCAGGGATCTGCATCTCATTTTTGTATGGTCTAATGCTCTACCAAGTGACAAGAGAGGTTGTCATGTCTTTGACACAACTGAAGGGTCCTCCCAACCCTTTTTTAATATTTATCTAAAAACCTTTCATAATAATTTTATGTAAGAAATGTTGCTAAGTTATGTTCCAAACACCAGTTTAGTAATGAGAAAGTTAGTTATTATTAAATTCCTCAAAATTTTTTTTATTTTCAGAATTATTTGAAAATCCTAAGCTGTGTTATTCATTAGAAATATGGTAACAACTACATCAACATTTCAGTGCAGAAAGGAGAAACACCAGTTTCTGATGGCCTTGAACACACATGGTCATGTAACTCATCAGATAAAGGCCAAGAGGACTTGGTGGAAAGGATGCTGGACTTACAATCATAATGCAGTGGGTTTGATTCCTCACTGAGTTATGTGTTGTGTTCTTAAGTAAAACACTTCATTTCATGTTGCTCCATTATACTCAGCTGAAAATGAGTACTAGCAGTAGCTGCGAGGTTAAACCTGCGATGGACTAGCATTCTGTCCAGTGGGGAGTCTTGTACTCTATCATTTAATACGACTGAAACCAGGATAAGCACCAACCTGATGAGCCCCCAGGGGTTGAGACAGACTTTAGACAAGGGGACCGGGCAGTGCTATGGCTGGATCTGTCCAATGTATATGTTTCAACTACAGCAAGTTCAAATCAAGTCTTCTGGGACCAGATGACATCTGGTTGAAGTCAGATGTCATCTGGTTGGGGTCAGGCCACATCTGATTGGGGTCAGATGACATCTGATTGGCACCAGCTGAATGTGGGGATGATCACTGGTTTCACCATCTCAGTGACCTTCTTCCTGCTGGCTGTGAACATGCTGGTCAAATCAGCAGAGAAAAAGAGCCAGGAACCTCTCAGCAAGTCGGGTGTAATGTAACCACCAACCAGAGCCTTTATAGACGATCTTACAGTTGCAACACCAGGAGCCAAAATGAGGGTGATTATGTTGTAGGACCCTTTGAAGCACCCAGTGGCTCCAGGATACATCACTGATAATATGTCTGTAGTTGTCACTTGGATGAGGGTGACTATGTTGTAAGACCCTTTGAAGCACCCAGTGGCTCCAGGATACATCACTGGTGATATGTCTGTAGTTAAGTCACTTGGATGAGGGTGACTATGTTGTCAGACCCTTTGAAGCACCCAGTGGCTCCAGGATACATCACTGGTGATATGTCTGTAGTTAAGTCACTTGGATGAGGGTGACTATGTTGTAAGACCCTTTGAAGCACCCAGTGGCTCCAGGATACGTCACTGGTGTGTCCAAGGTGTTTATACTTATAGTGAAATTCACCTGGATGAAGGTGTCTACGCTGTAAGACACTTTGAAGCACCCAGTGACTCCAGGACACAACACTGATGATGCGTCCAAGGTTTTACACCTGATGATGTGTAAAGGGCTAGATGAATAGCTATGCTAACAGGGTAACATTGACAATAGACCTCGTTTGAAGAAATTGAAAATATCTCGTTCGATCCACCGGATCCATTTCACACGCTCCGCTCACATATACACACACATACATACAAAATATGTCTGAGAAATCGGGCGAAATATCTACATTTTCTTCAAACTAAATATATTATCAACGATTCCCTTTAACCTCCATGGGGCGAGGATGCGTCTGTTTTCGTTTGACCTGCTAGAAATAGCGAATCTAGGACTACCTTACATTTGGTGGCCACGACTGGAAAGCCTTTCATCACAAAAGGTTTGCTTAATTGGGATTTGACCTGGGACTAGAGAACAACAAACCTGTCAAGGACGAAAATCGTAATTCATACCTAGTGTTTATACACACACACACACACACACACATATATATATATATATATACGGTAGAAACTTAACCGTAGGGCAGAGAATCATACAGATATATATATATATAAATATAATGTTTGTTTGTTCTGCTCATCAATTTTTACATATACATATATATATATATATTTATATAGGATTCTCTGCCCTACGGTTAAGTTTCTACCGTTTCGATTCTTGAACAAAAAGTTTCTGAAATTTGATGAATCAAAGAAGAATTGTAATAATTTAAAATAATAACAATACAAATAAAAGATTTGACAAGGAAAACAGAAATACTAACCCACGAGCACATGTTAGTCTTGTTCACTAGAATTATTTTCGTGTCTCTCTCTCTTTCTCTTTCTTTCTTTCTCTCCCTCTTTCATTCTTTCACTCTCTCTCTTCCTTTTTCACACTCACTCTCTCTTCCCCTTTCTCTCACACCGTGTACAATTAAATCTAGTGTTGAATGTGGGGTTTATTTTTTTAATAAATATAATGTTATTCTAATGCAATAAAACAATTATTATAATTAATTATTTCACTGCCGTCGTCGTCATTAAGCTAATCCAAATAACGTAGTATTACTAAGTATACGAAACGTTAATATATTTGCCATCTTTACATGTCAGATTCTGCCACCACCGATAAACTTGGCGATTTTCATCAACAAATTCTCCTTTTAATTCCTGTTTTTTTTTTTCTAATTATATTTCTTCCCCTTCATCTAAATATCAACTGAAAATAACGACTCATATATTAGCTACTTAAGCTTCATTTCAATCATATTAACGAGCTGTTTAGCCAAGCCGTCCAACAATCACGTATTGGCAAGAATCATAAACAAAGCCAGATTATTTCAACAACTGCCACCGATTTTTTCCTCTTTCAATCCTTTAAAAGAAGATTTGTTTTTTTCTTTTTAATTGTTTTCCTTTAATTTGTAACTAGGAAATGTTACTCTGAACCCAAGACCAGCTGTTGTGAAATGACTTCGGACATGGTAAGTCCATCGTTGTTTACACATTTTTTTCTTTTCTTATATTATCTGAGCCTGAAAAAATATATATATTTGAAAATATTGTTATCACATAGGCTTTTTTTCCGTCTTTCTTGCTAATATACTTATCTCAGGAGAAGAAAAAAAATCCCTATTGTCCTTGCATATTTTCGCGATAGAGAGACAATACAGTGCGCCAGCACTACTACACTATTATATAGTGTGTTCGCTTTTTACGCGAAGATGTGTTCGTGAACGCGGCGTGTAAAGCAAATTCGCGTAATTCACTTCTAATGTTATATTATATTTCTGATTAATAAAAAAAATTAAAAACCACACGCGTTAAAGCGCAAAATGAATATTTAATAATATTTTTCAAGAGGCGTTAAAGCGAATTTGCGTACTTCAAGTTCGTAAAAAGCGAACAGACTATATATATAATTCAAAATATTAATAAATGAAGACGTTTACATAATCAAAATATATGTTTTATTATATATATTTCGGAGATACTGTGCTGTTTTTTCAGTACGTCCTCATCAGATAAAATACATAAATTGATGTACGACATATCTCAACTGTCTTGATGGTTTAATTTCAGTCTTGGCAGTGATTTATTACAACAAAACTCAATGTTTATATACCACAGGTAATAACATGACAAACTAAATATGATGAAAAGAGGGACGTGAAGCGAGATATAAGTATCAAGAGGGTATGAGAAAATATAGAAGAAATAAATAAACATATAAGTACATAAATGTTAAAATATTTAAATGTGTGTATATATATATATATATATATATATATATAATATTGATTTCGTCTTAGTACTAATCATGCTGGAACCATGATTAAGAGCAGGGTCTGTGACCAGAGCTCCCAAATTGTCTTTTCTTGTTCCCATAAATAACACGCAAGTGCCCCGATGAAAATTCCAGCCAGGGTTCTCTATACAGGCCCAGTTTGCACCTGCTTCCACAGTTAAGGAAATAAGGTGTAGTAGTGTTGCTTCATCGATCATACACCTTCCTTATAAACGGGGGGTTTGTGCCAATGTAAGAAATTATTGATTAAAGAAGGTGTGTCGTTATAGTCTAATGGATAGGTAAGGTATTGGAGTTCAGACAAAAAGCTTGGTTACGAGTTCAATTCCTCTCATTCTGTTTGACTAATAATAATAATAATTTCTATATTTGCCACAAAGCCAGCAATTTAATGGGAATGGGGATAGTCGATTAAATCGACCCCAGTGCGTTACTGTTACTTTGTTTTATCGAGTCTGGAAGGAGGAAAGGCATGTTGTCCGACGCTCTACTGATACTGCCAATTAAAATAGAAGACAAACAGCAGTAATAAAATACTTATAGAGTGCTATAAATACATCAAACTGAAATAATTTTCATAGTTGTTCTAATCATCCATTCGTTTATATAAATATCAACCTAAGAATTTGAAAGGGAGGTTGATATGCCTTTGACACAACTGAAGACTCATTCCAACCCTTTATGTGGCAAGCTTTCTAGGGCTTGATGCCCTTCCTATCACCAACACTTTGGAGGTTGTAATGTCTTTGATACAACTGAAGGGTCCTTCCAACCCTTTATTTGGCAAGCTTTCTAGGGTTGGATTCTCTTCATAATCTATGAGAAAATTTAAAAAACAAAATGTAAATTTGACCACCCCATTGTCTGTAATCTGTCTTTCAGCCTACTTACCTCCCAGCACCACCTCAAGATGCCAGCACTGCTGATCAATGTAGACTATGGATTGGTAATCTTGATCCTCGAGTTACAGAGTGAGTACCAGTTTTTTTCTATCGGCATTCAACCTTTTCCATACTTTTCCTCAAAACACTTCTGCTTCAATGAAAAAAAACACACCACTTTTAAAGGATCCATCATCATCCTCATCATTATCATCATCAAAGTTTAACATCATCATCATCACAGTTTAACATCTATCTTCCATGCTTGGGTTAGACGAGTTGTCATGTACTGAGGATAGACAGGTTAGGTGACCACATCTTGCTAATATTATCCATTTTTGGCTTGGTTTCTATAGCTAGATGCCTTCCCTTATGCCAACTACTTTACAGTGTGTGTTGGGAACATGGTTTCTATAGCTGGATACCATTCTTAACACCCACCGCTTTACTCTATATTCAAAGCAACAATCTGTAACACTATGTCCTCAAATTCTTAATGAGGTTGGTGTTAGGAAGAGCATCCAGCCATAGAAAACCTGCCAGATAGTCCTATATGAGCGAGACACGATCACCCGACCTACCTTGCCTTAAGTGGGACAACTCCCGTCTAACCCATGCTATCGTGGAAGATGGACGTTAAACAAAGATGATGATGATGATGATATACAGTGTATTTCATTAGCAATATTGTCATGAAAGGGTTAATATCCTTTCAAAATATATTTTAACGACATGACTTTTTTCCATTAAAATACTGCTCCCCACTCTAATATTTGTATAATAAATAAATATAAATATACCTTTCAGATTTGCTTTACTTAAAATCCTTCAGAAATTTGGTAACCTTTTGAAATTTGATTTGATGTATCACAAATCAGGACCTGACCAAGGTAAACACAGGGGATATTGTTTTGCTACGTATGAAAATAAAGAGGTGAGTTAATCTTCAGAGATTTCATTTAACCCTTTCTATACCCAAAACTGCCACTGTCCTCGAGCATGTGCTCCAGTAGGTTGAGTGAAGCAACTGTCTCCAATTGATCCAAGTGGATTACCAAGCGAAACCAAACAAACTTATGGATGTTATCCAACCATTTTGCTCGGGGTCTACCCCTGGGTCTCCTGCCGGTTGTTTTTTTCCCTGTAAAATCTCTCCAACAATTCTTCCCTGGGGCAATTCTGACCACCAATTGATGTACGCAATTGGAAATATTTATGAGAGCAATGCATTTTATTTTGTTAATGGGTAGTGTGATTTGATGCTTAGAGATATCGATAGTATTACTGTAATTCACAAAGGCAAAGTTGGTAGAGCATCGAACAAATGCTTAACAGTATTTGTTCCGGCACTTTATGTTCTCAGTTCAAATCCCACCGGGGTCAACTTTACCTTTCATCCTTCTGAGATGGATAAAATAAAGTACCAGTCAAGTACTGGGGGTTGATAAAATGAAGTAGCAGTAACACAATAGGATTGATATAATCAACTTTCTCCTGCCTTGTGCCTAAATTAGAATTATCGTAATTTATCGTTTTTGTTTTTATTCATTTAGAATTCATTTGGGTTTCTAGTTATTGATACAGTATTTAGGATTATAGTGAAAAGGTCAGCCCCTCAAGTTCTTCAGACATCCATCAATCAAAGACCTTATTCTCTTGTTGGCTCATGTGTGTGTATGTGTGGAGCATGTGAAATGAATTTGGTGAATCAAATGTGATATTTTCATTTTCTTCAAACAAGGTCTTGTGTCAATTATACCCACCTAACATATAATAATGATAATGAAATTATTGTGTACAGTGCTCAGGGGCACTACAACTCATCAAAGGTGCATGTATAGTACATAGAATAATGTACAAATGTCAGGAAAATGAACAGTGTATGAGTCATGATATAATAACAATAACAATAATGAAATATTGTGTACAGTGCCCAGGTGCACCACAACTCATCAAAAAAGTGCATGTACAGTACATAGGGCAATGCACAAACATCAGTAAAAAGAACAGTGCACGAGTCATGATACACACATGTGTGCATGTGTATGGAAGGGGTACATCAGGTGTAGTTTTGGCGTATTCCTCTATCTCTTTACACATCATCAGTGTTGTATCCTGGAGTTGTTTCAGGTCTTACAACATAGTCACCCTCATCCAAGTGGCTTGTCAAAAGGACACATCATCAGTGTTGTATCCTTGAGTCACTGAGTGTTTCAGGTCTTACAACATAGTCACCTCTCATCGGTGTTTGAGGTCTTACAACATAGTCACCCTCATCCAAGTGACTTGACTACAGGACACATCATCAGTGTTGTATCCTGGAGTCACTGGGTGCTTCAAAGGGTTTTACAACATAGTCACCCTCTTCCAGGTGACCCAACTACAGGGCACATCATCAGTGTCATATCTAGGTGATCCAACCAAGGCTGATAAAGCTTTAGTCTATGTCCAAGTTTTATACATATTACACACTTCAACCATAGCCATCTAGACATCCTCTCTGCTGCTTCCATGTTGTTTTTGATGGCTCTCCTTCTGCTAGCTTCCATAATACCCAGAGTTCTGTAGGCTTTTGAACACCATAAATTTAACCTCAAAAAATAGTTTTACATGCATCTACAGTATTTATTGTTCCATCCTAATTTACTTACCATATATATTCGAATATAAGCCGACCCCCTTATTTTATATTCAAGAAATGGGCAAAACTCCAACCCCCATTTATAAGCCGAGGCAGTTAATCAACACATTGTTTACATGGGGCATGTATGACAACACCCACCCCTCCCCATACCGTTGACTTATATTCGAATATATATGGTATATCTTGAAAAGAAATAAAAAAAATCTAATTTTAATTATTGTTTTTATTTATTATCAGGAAGCCAGTTATGCCTGCCAGCGCCTTGATGGAAAACTTCTTTTGTCAAAAAATTTATCTGTCAAATTGGCTCATTCAGATAAAGATGTATGTTGTTTTTGTTGGTATTTTCACCTCTGAGAAATTTGCATTTTGATAAATTTATGGTTTGCCTCAGAGAAACTATAATTTATGTTAATTATCAACACTTGGAAGTGATTAAAGATAAAAATTATATTTTTATATTTGAGTATATACATGCTGAACATTTAGGTAATCATCTTCTTCTCCTTCTCCCACTTATTCCTGAGAGGATCGTGGGGGCAGAGTCCTCAAACACTCGCTCCAACAGGTCCGGTCAGAAGCAACCATCTCCAACTGATTCGGGTGGATCGCCAAGTATGACCAGCCACGCTCATGGATGTTATCCAACCATCTTGCTTGGGGTCTACCCGGTTGGTTTTGCCTATAAAACCTTGTCAGAGTTTCTTTCCTAAGACATTCTAATCACATGATCATAGTATCGGAGCTGTACCTGAAATGACACTCTGATCTCTGAGCTACGTACCTTATTGAGTAAGGTTACTCCAAAGACTCTTCGGAGGAATCCCATTTTGTCTGCTTGTATTCGCAATCGTATTCTTTTGGTCATTATCCAAGATCAATGACCATAGGTAACAGTTGACACCAATACTGAATTGAAGACAGTGAGTTTGGTTTTTACACTTCTTCTGATTACTGAATACTGAAGCTGGCACATTACTGCACCAGCTCCTGCAATTCTTGCACTCAATTCAGCCTCCTGCCCTCCATCACTCGTGAACACGGCCCCGAGAGACTTGAACTCCTCTACCTGCTTCAGTGGAACTCCATTCACATATAGCGGAAAGCACGAAACGTGGTGGTGGGGGGGGGGGGGTAATTTCCCTTATATATTTATTCTTTATCATTAACATTAACATAAAAAATAATAATCATATATAATTATTTTAAACTTTTTTACTAGAAATGTTTTAGAGAAGAGCCTCGTCAGGTGAAAATCTGGCCCTGGAAACATATATAAATATAGAAACACATGCTATATTATTATAGTCGATGATTTTAGCAATATGATTGAGATGGAAATACATTGAATGTAAATTTGAAACAGTTACAGACAGATATTTATAAAGTATATTGTTATGGTTGATTTTCCACAAATAATTAATTATTGTTTGTTTTATCTGTGTTTTTTTTTTATTGTTTGTTGTTACAGCAAAATATTGGCCTCCCATTAACAGTGAAGGTCCTAAAAGAAGATGCCAAACTAAGTAATATTGACAGCAATTCAGGACTGAGGTTAGTTGAAACTATCATTACTACTGTTACTGTTACTATTGTCATTACTACTACTACTGCTACTCCTAATACTACTACTACCACTACCACTGCTACTACTACTACTACTACTACTACTACTACTAGCGTTTTAAAGCAAAACCCTGCTAAAGCAGAGATTTGCCTCAGGGGACTTTATTGCAAGTTTCATACTCATCATGGAGGCTTTTTTGAAGAAATGTTTTATAGTCAGATGTCCTTCTTGACACCAACCCTTTTTGTTGCTTCTTATGACATACAGGGTTATGGTGTACCTATTGTAAGCCAAATACACAATATTAACCCTCATATATTGCCTACTGTATTGAATACATTATTAAGACAGTGGGTTGTCTGAATTATTAGGGCATTGAAAAATACTTTACAATATATGCTTTGGTGATAGGACAGGCATCCAGCCATAGAGGGCTTGCCAAATAAATTGTTGGGAGCCCTTTCAGTTCTGTTAAAAACATGATAACCTCCCTAGTGTTGGTGATCTACATGATAAATGCACCCAGTATACACTAAAGTGGATGGTGATAGGAAGTACATCCAGCTATAGAAAGCTTGCCAAATAAAGAGTTGGGAGGACCCTACAGTTGTGTTAAAGACATAGCCTCTCTAGTGTTGGTGATCTACATGATAAACACACCCAATACATGCTGTAAAGTGGTTGGTGATAGGAGGGGCATTCAGTTGTAGAAAATTTGCCAAACAAAGGGTTGGGAGGACTCTTGAGTTGTGTCGAGAACTGACAGCCTCACCTGTACACTCGGTAGAATGTGAAACCGTACATAAGTGAAATGCAGTTTCTCTGACCTGTCTGGGAGATCAGTAGTCTACTTCAGTACTGACTTGGTCAAGGAAAACAAACTTTAAACGATGATGATGATGAGGATGCTGATGATATTTGTTTTGGCTCTTTGTGATTTTCCCTGCTAGCATCTGTTGGATTTTGTAAAATAATTAACTTAATAATTATGAAGCAGGTGTTTGGAACATAACTTAAGAAAGGTTCTAACCACATGCCCTTTATATTGGAGCTGTGATCTCTCAGTTCGGAGAAGTAGCAACTCTACCTGGAGTGATTCCCTGATTATTTCTGAGCTACACACTATCAAGTGATGTTACTTCAAAGTCCCATCGGAGGACCCCATTTCAACTGCTTGTATTCGCAATTGTATTCTTTCAGTCAGTCATTACTCCAAATTCATTACCATAGGTAAAGATTGGCATGAATACTGAATTGAAGATAGTGAGCTTGGCTTTTACACCTTCCTCCCTTCTTCTGATGACTGAATACTGTAGCTGTTCTATTGAAATACGTAATATGTTATACATCCTTTCTAAATCTTACCTTCTTTTCTTTCTCAAACCAGTTTTCACTATGATTGTTCTGATTCTTGTGTTTCAGTTCTTGGAACTTTTTTCTTACTGTCTTTTGCATTTATCTTCTGTAGCCGAGAGAGTAAGATCCGGGCAATTGAAGCAAAACTTCGAGCAATGGAAGAAAGTCAGAAAGATTTCACGTACTCCCTGGCACCTGCTGCAGCGCCGGGGACCAGCAAATGGTGCTCATCTCAAATACCACCCACTCGTAAACCACAAAATAATAAACCTTATAGACGAACTTTTTCTAAAAGATGAAGAACCAAATTTTTTTTTCTAAAAAGAAACATTTTTTCTAAAAAAAAATTGCAAAAAAATTTTAAAAAAATGAAAAATCATTTTTGTAAAAAAAAATAAAATAAAATAAAATGATTGACCAATTTTTGTAAAACACAAATGAAGGACCATCTTTGTTCATGGCTCCTTTAACCTTTTTGGGGCCATATTTCTAAATTTTATGTACTTCCTATGTGTCACCATTAATTTTAAGAGTAATAAGGATATTGGATAGATAATTGGAGGTAAGAATTTTCTTCATTATTAACCCTTCTGTAGCATATTTCTGTCGAAAGACACTGAATTTGAAAATATTCAAGAATTTGCAGGGATTTAGTAATATAATTAACTTTCTTGTTATTAAGTTGGTGTTTGGAACATTACTTAAAGTTCCTTACATAGAATTTTTATGGAAGGTTTTTAGATAAATATAAAACGCTATAAAATAAACAATTTTGTATGAGAAACCAGGGACAGTTTCAGGTGGGTTGATATCAAAGGGGTTAAAGAGTACCAAATGACACCATTACATTGATAATATCCTGCAACAAAATGGCAAAGGTATCGTCCATTTTTGCAGGTATTTATCAGCTATTATTTTCAGGTAATTTTATTTGGTAATTTGTTTAAATAACTTTTAAGGATAACAACTCTCATTTGATATGTGGAGACTTGTGATAAACATAGTTTGTCATGGTTATGTATTAATTCAAAAAGGTTATATAAAAAATTGAGTATGTTGATGTGAGGAAGAGAAGTTCAAAATTTCAACAAATAGTCCACTGGACAGTATTACCTGAAACAGTCTTTTATTTATAACATCTAAGTTAAGGGCTGAAACAGTTGCTTGAGGGTTTTTCCTTCTCTGAAGACTTTCTGCTGTTCAGCTTTCCTGAGAGTTTCTTACCACCTAAACATGCAAGATATATACTGTATATACTTGTGCAGGAGTCATGCTTTTTCCCATACACAAAAAAAATGTGACTTATCTACTGGGTCTGCAAAACCTTATATGTGAGCCATGAAGGTTGCAGTTTTTCATGCCTGCTACATATATATATACATACACACATGTAATATTTAATATAGAAATGGCTTCTACAGGACTAGAAATGTTTCATTCAAAGGGAATCATCAAGGCATTCCTGATAATTTCCTTCGAATGAAACTTCTAGTCCTGTAGAAGCCATTTCTATATCAAATATTGTATATACTCTATGTATTGAGTACCTTACCCCTGATTGAACCCTGGATACATATATATATATATACATATATGTCATCATTGTCATTATCATCATCATCATTTAACGTCCACTTTCCCTGCTAGAAAGGGTTGGACGTGTCTTCACAGACGAAGTCAGTACTAAAGGGGGTCTGCTGATCTCCAAGAGGTTCACATCACACACAAAGTCCCACATTCTACCAAGTGTATTTTATTATGGCACCAACTCTAGAGAGGTTGTCATGCCTTTGACACAATTGAAGCTCCTTCCAACCCTTTCTTTTTATGATAAAGTGTACTGGGTGTGTTTATTGTGTAGATCACCAACACGAGCGAGGTTATTATTATCATCATCATTTAACGTCCACTTTCCCTGCCTAACAAGGGTTAGATGGGTCTTCACAGACTGAATCTGTACTGAAGTGAGGCCACCCCGAGAGGCTGGGGTTCATGTATATTTGTTTTAGAAAAGATCATTGTTGTAAGGGGCAACTAAATAGGTTGGCATTAGGAAGGACATCCGGCTGTAAAACATTGTCTCAAAGCAACCCTTCCAATCCGTGCCTGCATGGAAAGAGGAACTTAAAACTATGATGATATATATATATAATATAGGTGTGTGGAATAACTATTTACAGGGGGAAATGTTGGGTTAAAACCTTGGACTGTGTGATTGGAAAATGGACTAATTGTAGCAACATGACTGATATAAGAAGTGTATATGTGTGTAAATATTAAAGAGTTACAGACGGAAATATGTATAAATACACAAACACGTGGTATATTATTATGGTTGATAAAAGAATACCCAACATTTTGCTGTATGTATTATGTCAGTGTTTCATTGGTTTGAATAAAAACGTGGATGGTATCAGTTCTATATTAAAATAGATATTTGATTTTGCTCTAAAATGATTTCAGGCTAACCTGAACCCTGTTAGTCGTTATGCACACACACACACATATACACATATTCATGCATATATATATATATATATATAATACACACGCAAGCACATACGTACAGACATATACACATGTACATATCTACATACATAAAATCTCAACCATTGTGGTCAGTCCAATATTTTGTCGTATGTAATCACTGCATATACAACGTAAACATAACAAATTTTGGAAAAGTTGAACTTTAGAATGCGGTAAGATTACCTACAAGTATTTCGACCCCTTAATCCACCGCCATTTAATTATTTCTTTCTTTATAATAATAATAATGATTTCTGCTATAGACGCAAGGCCAGCAATTTGGGGAGAGAGGAAAGCCGATTAAATCGACTCAAGTGCATTACTGATGCTTTATTTTATCGACCCTGGTGGGATTTGACCTCATAATAATAATAGTAATAATTGTTTCTA
Source organism: Eledone cirrhosa (assembly GCA_964016885.1). Classification (NCBI taxonomy): domain Eukaryota; kingdom Metazoa; phylum Mollusca; class Cephalopoda; order Octopoda; family Eledonidae; genus Eledone; species Eledone cirrhosa. Next base: position 6,167,873 of record OZ024762.1, read on the forward strand.
CTTTTGGCACAAGGCCAGCAATTTCTCAGTACATTACTGGTACTTTATTTTATCGACCCCATAAGGATGAAATGCAAAGTTAACCTTGGCGGGATTTGAACTCAGTCTGGAAAGGGACGCAACTATGCTGGAAAGAATGGCGTCCGACTCTGCCAATCCACCGTAATAATTGTTTCTACTTCTGGCACAAGGCCAGCAATTATTCCAGTGTATTACTGGTACTTTATTTTATCGACCCCCATGAGGATGAAAGGCAAAGTTGAACTCGGACCATAAAGGGCCGTAACTCTTTGCTGCAAAGCATGGCGTCCGACCCTCTACCGATACTGCCAATCCACCGAATGTAATATAGTTAATACGAAGTATTGTGAGATATATAAGAAATTACTGATAAATTTCAGAAAGTCGGTATCCAGTATGATGCAGTAGATATGTTAGGAAGACTCCTGGTAACCTCTAGCTGGATAGGCGCGATCTTACTGCATAGAACATAGTTTCCCAAACTGGGCGATAAGCAACTGAACAGAAAAAGGTGGGCGATTGGAAACTATGGTGGCCGATATAGTATTTTGAGTATTGTGAAGGTATTTCAACATATGCTACCCGAAAATTAAAAAAATCTCAATGTAAAAAAAAAAAAGCAGGATGCTAAATGGGAATAACGAATCAGTAACAAACTCTTATCAAACATTTTTGGTGGATGGTGGAAAAGTTTTCCATGTGAAGTGGATAATGATATAAAAAGGGAGAGAACCTCTGTTCGAGAAGAATTCTCTACCTTTTATTGTTGGGACGTATACGAGTATTAATCAGCTTTCTGAAACTTATTCAGATTGTAATAATTGTTTCTACTTTTTGGCACAAGGCCAGCAATTACCGAGTGCATTACTGGTACTTTATTTCATCGACCCCGTAAGGATGAAAGGCAAAGTTAACCTCGACGGGATTTGAACTCAGAATGGCAAGGGCTGTAACTATGCGTCAAAGCATGGCGTCCGACCCTCTACCGATACTGCCAATCTGCCGATTGTAATAATAATTGTTTCTGATTTAGGCACAAGGCTCGTAATTTGAGGAGAGGATTGGAAAGTCGATTATATCGACCCTAGTACATGACTTGTACTTTATTTTATCAAGCTCAAAAGGATAAAAACAAAATTTACCTCAGCTTGATCTGAACTCAAGGATGTTCTGCTAGATTAAGGGAGGTGGGTTGAGAAGGTGTCTGTGTCTTCTCCTGACGGCATGGCTACCTTCAGTTCTTAGGGAAAGCGTGGTACATACAACCAAGTCATACTCAATTGCGAATGACGGTTATAGAAGTAGAGATATTTTTTTATTTAAAAGAAATGCATAGCAGAACTGAATGCTAAGGTGGTGGGATATACTAAAACATTGTTGATACTGGAATACAAGGAAGGCGGTGGTGAGATATAGTCACATTGTTACTGGAATACTGGGATGGTGGGATATAGTCACACATTGTTGGTACTGGAATACCAGTGAAGTGAAAAAATAGTTGCACATTGTTGGTACCAAAATCTCGGGGAAACTCCAAAAGGGATCACACAAGTTTGACAAGCAAAAGATTTGTCATTCACACGTTTTCAACTGAGTGGATTGGAAATGATGTATGTACCTTGTTCAAGGTAACAACACACCATCTAGTTCAGGATCAAACCCACTACAGTACATTAATAAGACCAACACTCTGCCTTCACACTTTCTATCTTGACATGATTTTAAATGTAATTTGAAAGGCTATTCTTGTTACACACTGATCACGTTGATTCTGCTTGAGAGTTGATATTAGGGTCACAAATGTCTGTGGAATACTCAACCACTTACACTAGTATAATGAACAGATAGTCAAACAACCAGGTGGGGGTTTATTTGTTGTTTTGGAGTAAATGGTTTGGTGGAATTTGAGTCTTAGTTTAACAATTTAATTAAATTATTTCAACCAATAAGGTTCACAAACAAGAGAAGCTTGGAAGTCTTCCACTGGGCCACACATGTCATAAGGTTCAAGCATGTGGTCTATACAGTTGTTGAAGAGATTACTTGGAAGTCTTCCACTGGGTCACAAGGTTCAGACATGTAGCCTATACTGTTGTTGAATGGTATCCAAGAGATCAGAAGAGACCACTTGGAAGACCTCCAAGATGATGGGAAGATGACACAGTAATATGATTTGTGTTAAAAGAGCAGAATCAAAGGAGGAATTGAAGTGTGACCAGCAACAAACATCTGATAGTCTGGTCAATCCAATGTAACCAGTGACGTATAAGGACATCTGATAGTGTGGTCGATTCCTTGTGACCAGTGATATATAAGGACAATTAATAGTCTGGTCCGTCTATTGGGACCAGCAAAGGAAATCTAATAGTGTGGTCAATCCAATGTGATCAGTGATATAAGGACATCTACTAGTATGATCAATCTATTGTGGCCAGTGATGTATAAGCTCCCATGACTTTCGGAAACATTTCTTCAAGCTCAGAGTTGCTGAAGCATGGAACAAACTACCTGCATCAATTGTTAGCTGCAAGGACACTGCATGCTTCCTGAAATTCGCCAACACTACACCTGATATTCCCCCTGCATACACACTCACTCACGTATCTGTGTGTATATCATGACTCATACACTTCACTTTCCTGACATAAAGTACCTGTAATGCGCTGGGATAATTGCTGGCCTTGTGCCAAAAGTCTAAACAATTATTCTCTGTAGTATACATGCACCTTTTATAAGTTTTAGTGCACCTGAGCACTGTACACAATAATTTTCAAGGTAAACTTTGCCTTTCATCCTTACGGGGTCGATAAAATAAAGTACCAGTAATATACTAGGTTGAAACGTTTATTATTATGGTGAATTGGCAGAATCGGTAGAGGGTCGGACATGCTTTCCAGCATAGCTACGTCCCTTTACGATCTGAGTTCAAATCCTGCCGAGGTTAACTTTGCCTTTCATCCTTACGGGATCAATAAAATAAAGTACCAGTAATGTACTGGCCTTGTGCCTAAAATAGAAACAATTATTATTATTATCTGATAGTCTGGTCAATTTATTGTTACTAGCAAATGACCTTTGACAGTCTGGTCAGTCCATTGTGACCAGTTATACATAAAGACATCTGATAGTCTGTAAATCCCGCGAGAAACGATATTTAAAAATATAATGTAATATAATTGTTTCTACTTTTGGCACAAGGCCAGAAATTTATGGTACTTTATTTTATCGACCCAGAAAATATGAAAGGCAAAGTAAACCTCATATTGAGAAATGTTCGGAGAGCGAAACCGGAAACTGTGGCAACGTGAATAGTTACTTCCGGTAAACTCATCATTCATTAAAATGGCTTCGTCACTTGTGACTGTCCTCCCCAAGTCTGGCTTTGTATTCGAAAATTGCCGTCGGTAAGTGATTTTTTTTGCTTCAGCTAATACCTTATAAGTATTCCGTATGAATGATAGAATAAATTTGCTCGTATTTCTAAAAGTCCTTCTATTGTGTGTTACAGAAATGTCTCCCCAATATCGGACAATTACTTCTGAAGTAACACAAACAATTGCATGATCGAGCTCACCAGCGAATGCTCTTTGTTTTTGTTATTACAAAAATTGGAAGTATAATATTTCATTTATACCCTAGTTACTTATCTTGCAATCTTATCTAGTTATATTGGTAAAATAGATAGCTATGAGAATAAATTCTTTAAATTTCATGGTACGTCAGTTATTTTACGAAACTAACCAACACGAAATGAGAGCGGTATGGATTGATAATTTTGCTTAATCATAGTGTAGTGGAAACCGCTTCTTACTACTTATAATGTTATGAAACGATCTTTATTATTATAACTATCAAAATTACCGTGTTCCAAACATGTTATATCCTCTGTTTAATGTTATCAGCCGGTTATTTTTATGTAAAAAGTACCGTCCAAAATTGATCACAATAAACAACTTCCACTGTATTAAGGGAACTCAAATTAGAAAATATGAGCAATGTTGTTTTATCCTCTGCTTAGTGTCATCAACCAATTTTTATGTAAAGGGTTTCGTCCTAGAGTGGTCGCATTAAGCAGCTTCTACTGTACTAAGGGAACCCAAATTAGAAAATGTAGACAATTTTGTTGTATCCTCTGCTTAATGTCAGTTATTTTTACATAAAGGGTGCCGTCCCAAAGTTATTACTATGAGCGGCTTCCAATGTATTGAGAGGAACTCGAGTGAGAAAATATGAACATCAGTTACATATTTTAAAATCGTTCGAGTTGTTAACGTATTTTGTAAGCAAATTTATACGATTTACTGAAAATATGTTTCTACTTTTGGCACAAAGCCAGCAATTTGAAGGGGAAGGGGAAGTTGATTAAATCGACTCCAGTGCGTTACTGGTACTTTATTTAACGATCCCATAAGGACGAGAGGCAAAGCTAACCTCGGTGCGATTTGAACTTAGAATATAAAAGGCCGTAACTATATGGTCACCTATTCTTTTCATTTTCTTCTGTAAAAAAAAAATGTTCATCTGTCAAGGGCAGTGGATTGGCGGAATTGTTAAAGCACTGTGTATGATGCCTTGCGATATTTGTTCTGCCTCTTTGCTTTCTGATTTCAAATCCAGCTTTTGCCTTACTGATAGATGTCCTAGTCAACATCATATGTTGAAAGCATTCAGACGAGGTTTTCAGTATCAGAGATTTTGAAAAGAGTCATGCACACTGTCCTTATCTCCTTGGCTAAATAATAAGTTTGTTGTACTGGTGCCACAACAAATAACACTCAGTCCACCCTGTAAAGTGGTCCTACTAGTGCCACAAGAAGCACCCAGTCCACCTTGTAAAGTAGTAGTACTGGTGCTATAACAAAAAATACCCAGTACCTCATGTGAGATGGTCGTACCCATGCCACAACAAAAAGCAGCAAGTCCATCTTGTAAGGTGATAGTGCTGGTTTGACAAAAAGCACCCAGTCAATCCTACAAAGTAGTCATACTGATGTCTCAACAAAAAAAAAACACCCAGTCCACCCTAAAAGGTGGTATTGTTGGTAGCACGATAAAAAAAAGCACCCAATACACCTTGTAAAGTGGTAGTGCTGGTACCTTGACAACAAAAAGCATGCAGTCCACCCTTCAAGATGGTCATACTGGTGTCACAACAAAAAACATCCAATAAGATGGTATTGCAGGTGCCATGACAAAAACGACAGCCAATATACCCTGTAACATGATAGGGCTGGTACTGTGAAAACTGCACCCAGTCCACTCTGTAAGGTGGTTGTATTGGTGCTATGACAATAAGCACCCAATCCATCCAGTGAGGTGGTTGGTATCAAAAAAGGTATTAAATGGGGTGTATGAGCAAGACATGGTCATGTGACCCGTCAGGCCTCATAATGTGACAACCTGTCTAACCCATGTAAATATAGAAAATAGACATTAATGTTCACTTACATCAGCATTACCACCACTGTCATCATCATCGCCACCATTACCATCACCATCCCCCACTTCTAACAACATTACCACCACTACTATCGTCATCATCTCCGCCAATGTTTTTCATGGTCTTCCTCTACTGCGTCTTCCTTCCACTGGGATTTTTTGGCACTTCTTTACCCAGCAGTCATCTTCCATGTGCATCACATGGCTATACCAACGCAGTCTTCTCTCCCGCACACTACAGTTTATCTTTCTTATACACAGTTTCACTCTCAACTCATCCATGCTTGGTCGTTCATGCACATTGACCTCCCTTCCTATATTTTCTTCTATTTAATGAGTGTTTTGTTTAACAGCTTGTATTCTTTTGTTATAGGAATGCTACTTTAACTAAAAATGGGGCTACCCTACCTCGAGCTTACAAAACTGGGACTACCATTGCTGGTGTTATTTTTAAGGTAAGGATTTTAATATTTTATAAATGTATTGAGTTCAACAACAAGCCTTTTAAGAGATTTGCTTTGTGAGAGTAGGCAAGACAAGTTTCTCCATGTTGTCCTATCTTCTGTATCCCTAGTCCAGCTCCTGGCTTTCCTTTCCTCTTCCATTATTTTTCTTAAGTCTTCCTCTGCTTGCTGGTACCATGATAAACTTTACCCATACAAATATGAGGCATTCTCTTATGAACCATTCCCAATAAAAAGGGTGTTTAGCTTGAAATATTAACTTTCATCCATTCGAGGTCAATAAAAAAAAGTACCAGTCTAGTACAAGCATCAATTCTTCCTCTGTATCTCTTTCTCACTTCCTTTCTCTCACTCTTTCTCTCTATCCCAATATGGAAGAAATCTGCTGTATTCAAATCTGGAGTGGAGATGGACTGCCAGGTTTAAAAATACCCTAAGAAATGCTGTATGTTAATATGGCACCTCCACGACTCTCAGGAGTTAGGGACCATGCATCATGAAGAAATATATTGGGGAAAAATATTTTTTTTTTTTTTTTTTTCATCTTTTTGCCATCAGTACCACCTTTATATTTCTATCCATATAGTACCACCTTTCTGAAACCCTTATCATTTACATTTAATGTTTGTATCATGTGATTGATGGATTAATGAACTGTCTGTAATCCCTGATTTTGTTTAGGATGGTGTAGTTCTTGGAGCAGATACCAGGGCCACTGAAGACACTATTGTAGCAGATAAGAACTGTGCAAAGATTCATTATATGGCTGATAACATTTAGTAAGTCAAAATATACTTTTATTTTAATATTTCATTAAAGTGGCTGGTGGATTGGCAGTATCAGTAGATCATCAGACAACATGCTTTAGCATATAGTTACATTCTGAGTTCAAATCCCGCCGAGGTTGGCTTTTCCTTTCATCATTATGGGGTCGCTAAAATAGTACCGGTAACACACTGGGGTTGATTTAATAAATTTTGTCCTCACTCGAAATTGTTGGCCTTGTGCTTAAATCAGAAACTATTATTTCATTAAAGCAGGGCTATGTGGCTTAGTGGTTAGAGTATTGGATTCACAATCCTGAGGTTGTGAGTTCAATTCCCAGACCAGGTGGTGTGTTGTGTTCTTGAGCCAGACACTTTATTTCATGTTGCTCCAGTTCACTCAGCTGTAAAATGAATTGTTTTATCAGTTGCCTTTCATGATATATAGTGCGTAGTGTATGAGATGCAACATTACTGGTGCCAATCTGTATCAGCCTTTGCCTTTCCCTTGGACAACATCAGAGGGGAGACTGGTATGCATGGGTGACTGCTGGTTCTCGACAAAACCACCTTACTCAGACATGTGCCTCAGAGTGGAACTTTCTAGGTGCAAAACCCATGGTCTTTCATGAAGCGAGTCGTTACCCTTTCAAGCATGTCATAGCTGTGAACTGTAGCCACGTGATAGGACTGTTATAATTCTGTGACACATTTTGTAATATGAAACTGTTTGTATTATTTTCAGTTGGGGTTGTGAATTGGCAGTATCAGTAGAGCGTCGGACAACATGCTTTGTGGCATAGTTATGGCCCTTTATGTTCTGAGTTCAAATCCTGCCGGGGTTACCTTTACCTTTCATCCTTACAGGATTGATAAAATAAAGAACCAGTAATGCACTGGGGTCAAATTAATTGACTTTTCCCTCTCCCCAAATTGTTGACCTTGTGCCTAAATCAGAGACCATTATTTTCAGTTGTTGTGGTGCTGGTACCGCTGCTGATACTGAAATGACTACCCAGTTGATTGCATCTCAGCTAGAATTACACAAGCTTAATACTGGACGTACACCAAGGGTGTGTACAGCTAACCGTCTCTTGAAGCAGATGCTGTTCAGGTGAGTCTGTTCCTTTTCTTTGTTGGTATTTGTCAATCACCACCCTCATTACTACCCCTACCTCTGACACCATTGATACCACCAACACCATCATCACAACTCCCACTCCAACCATTATCACCACTACCAGTATGTATATACACTATCTATATATATATATATATATATGTGTGTATACATCAGTCTCCATATATAGATGCACAATAAATATGTATGTCTACATACACTACTACTACCAGCATTTTGTTGCCAATTTCCCAGCTAAAATTGGGGTTAGTCTTGTGTATGCGATGGAAGGTTTCATACTCATTATTAAGTCCTTTTTTAGTCAGTTTTGGTTGGATTCCCAAGTGGAACCAACCAAGCATATGCATGTTGTCTAACCATCTTGCTCTGGGTCTCCTGCCAGTAGGTTTTTGCCTGTAAAATCCGTTCAACGATCCTTTCCTGAGACGTTCTGACATGTCTGTAGTACCAGAGCTGTGATCTCTCGATACAGAGAAGTAGTAGCTTTAACTGGAGTGACTTCCTAATCATTTCCAAGCTACGTACTTTATCAAGTAGTGTTATTTCAAAAACACTAGGGAGGAACCCCATTTTGACTACTTGTATTTATGATCGTATTCTTTTTGATCATTACCAAAGATTCTTGACCAGATGCAGTGATGAAGCAGCTCTAAATGCTACGATTCCCTGACCATCTCTGAGTTATGTGTATATAATAATGTATTTGTTTCAGATATCATGGAATGATCAGTGCTGCTTTGGTCCTTGGTGGAGTTGATCACACTGGTCCTCATCTTTATAGTATTTGGCCTCATGGTTCCACAGACAAACTACCTTTTGTTACCATGGGTAAGCTTTAAATGTTTTCCTTGTTTCTTGTCATTTTTTTTCATGATTACAGGGCTTATTCTTTTATTGGTTTCAGGCATTAGAGATAGGCTATGCTGGGGCACTGCTTTTATTTAGTCAATCATATCCCTAGGACTTATTTTCTGGATCACTAGGTTACGTTACATAAACACAAGGACACAGATGGACACACACATATATATATATCAGCGTTTTACATCTATTTATCATACTTGCATGGGTTTGACGTGCTTTCAAGTTAGTCACCTGACCTGTCTAGCCTAATACGTCTTGCTCATATGATCTGTTTTGGGCTCGGTTTTATACAGCTGGATGCCCTTCCTAATACCAACCACTTTACAAGGGTGATTGGGTGTTTTTTGAGTATCAACAGCAGTACCACCTTACAGGGTGGACTGGGTACTTTTTGTAATGGTACCAGCACGATCACTTTACAGGGTGGACTGGGTGTCTTTTGTCATGGTACTAGAGTGGCCTGTCAAATAGTAATGTTTTACAGTAATGTTTCAACACATTGGGTCTGTGTCAACAGTAAAATAAGTTTTCAACATATTGGATCTATGATGATAGTCAATAGAATGTTTTTATAGCAAGTTTTCAGCATATTGGGTTTCTGTTAGTAATAGACCATGATATTATCTGAGTCATATACATTGAACTTTTACAAGTAAACAAAATTTGTTGTGGCAACAGTACAACCATCTTGCAGAGTGGACTGGGTGTTATTTGTTGTGGCATCAGTTCAACCATCTTGCAGGGTGTTATTTGTTGTGGCATCAGTTCAACCATCTTGCAGGGTGGACTGGGTGTTATTTGTTGTGGCAACAGTACAACCATCTTGCAGAGTGGACTGGGTGTTATTTGTTGTGGCATCAGTTCAACCATCTTGCAGGGTGTTATTTGTTGTGGCATCAGTTCAACCATCTTGCAGGGTGGGCTGGGTGTTATTTGTTGTGGCAACAGTACAACCATCTTGCAGGGTGGACTGGGTGTTATTTGTTGTGGCATCAGTTCAACCATCTTGCAGGGTGGACTGGGTGTTATTTGTTGTGGCAACAGTACAACCATCTTGCAGAGTGGACTGGGTGTTATTTGTTGTGGCATCAGTTCAACCATCTTGCAGGGTGGACTGGGTGTTATTTATTGTGGCATCAGTTCAACCATCTTGCAGGGTGGACTGGGTGTTATTTGTTGTGGCATCAGTTCAACCATCTTGCAGGGTGGACTGGGTGTTATTTGTTGTGCCATCAGTTCAACCATCTTGCAGGGTGGACTGGGTGTTATTTATTGTGGCATCAGTTCAACCATCTTGCAGGGTGGACTGGGTGTTATTTGTTGTGGCATCAGTTCAACCATCTTGCAGGGTGGACTGGGTGTTATTTGTTGTGGCATCAGTTCAACCATCTTGCAGGGTGGACTGGGTGTTATTTGTTGTGGCATCAGTTCAACCATCTTGCAGGGTGGACTGGGTGTTATTTGTTGTGGCATCAGTTCAACCATCTTGCAGGGTGGACTGACTAATATAAATCGTTGATAGCAGTAAACTAATAATTCTACTATAACAATTGTATTAATGTTGTTATTGTTGATTCAATGTTATTATTATTGCTCACCTATAGGATCTGGAAGTCTTGCGGCAATGTCTGTTTTTGAAGAAAGATTCAAGAAAAATATGACTGTAAGAACCATTGACTTTATTTCCAAATTTCTCTACATTTTCTTTAACCCTAGCTAAGAGGGAAAGTGGACATTAAACGACAATGATGACGGTGGCACTGATGGTGATGTTGATCGTAGTATTGATGATGGTCTCTGTCAGAAAAGAAGCTGGTCAAATGGCAGTTGTTAATGCATCTAATTTGTTATTTATTCTGGTTCTCTGTGCACTGAGTACCAAAGTTCCAATCCCACCATGATCAACTTTGCTTTTCCTTCTGGTGTCAATAAAGTACCGGTCTATGAACGGTGGATTAGTGGAATTGTTAAACAGTTGGATAGAATGCTTTGTAGTATCTGTTCCAGCCTTGTGAGTTCTGAGTTCAAATCTTCTTGTCACCAGAAAAAGACTGCCCCCCCCCCCCCCCCCCCATGATTTAAACATACAAGAAACTTATGAAATGTTACCAGCTAAACCTGCATAGGTGTGAGCTGTGACATAATAGGGCTGGTGCTCCTATCATTTAAACACCCAAGAAACCTCCTATGAGATGTAACCTTGTAGGAAGACAGTTAAAACTACCAATAACATGATGGAAATGGGGCTCCTATCATTTAAAGACCCAAGAAACCTATGAAATACAACCAGCTAAACCTGCTTAGGTGTGAGCTGCATCATGACAGGACCGGGTCCCCTATCATTAGAAGACCCAAGAAACCTTTTATAAGATACAACCAGCTAAACCTGCATAGGTGTGAGCTGTAAATTACATTTTCACCATTTGTTAAAAGTCTGTGCCAAATAAATACATTGGCTTGTTGTACACCTTTCCAAGTTGATTAGGTGAAGAAGAGATATATAAGTGATTTCTGACAGCAAAAAGTTTCTCTCTATGAAAGAATGGCTGGCTGGATGGTTCTTGTGTACAGTGTGTAATGTATGGTAGTGCGACATGGGCAGTGAAGGCTAGAAAGAAATGAAGTGTGATGTTAATATGTGAAAGTCGAAGCATTATGCGAGCTGAGAGAGAGGCTGGGTATAAGAGAAATCAGATGTAGTATGCAGAAGAGAAGACTGTATTGGTATAGCCCTGTAATGCACATGGATGATGATTGTTGAGTGAAGAAATCCCAGTGGAAGGGAGATGCAGTAGAGGAAAACCAGGGCAGAGGTGATCTCAAATCACTAAATTTCAGAGTCAGGTTGACACAGGACTGAGACAAATGGAGAGAACGCACCCAACCCATGCAAGCTTGGAAAAACGAACATAAAACGGTGATGTTGATGGTGGCAAAGATGTACATTGAAATTTTTAATTTGTTGAATTTTTTTTTTGTCTTTAATTGTACAGTGTGAAGAAGCGAAGCAGTTAGTAAAGGATGCTATTGCTGCAGGTATCTTCAATGACCTTGGTTCTGGTAGCAATGTTGATCTGTGTATCATCACCAAAGATAAAGTTGACTATGTCCGCCCCTTTGACGTATGCAATATGAAGGGTAAAACGTAAGTTTTTGGTCAAGTCTTCATAAGAAACTATTGGTTGCAATGTTTTTGTGTTGTGTTGCATTCCTTCCCTGTATTGGGTGATGTTTTATTGGTAAGCTAGTGTTAATTTAGTAGGAAACTTTTCTGTGGTATTAACAAAGATTGCTCTTTACAAAGGCTGTAATCTAAAGATAATAGCAGTTGACCACTGACCTGCTTGTCAACACTGAGAGAAAGAAAGCTAGACAGGGAGGAAAATATCCAATTACTATTCCCCTGCTAAAGTTAGCATAATAATGGTGTGACCATTGTTTTTTCTGATGTTTTTCTCATCTTTTTTTTTTCTTTTTCAGATGTGGATCTTACAAATATGAGCCTGGCTCTACTGCAGTTCTATCTAGCAGTACATTCAAGATTCCTACTGTTGTGGTGCAGCAGAAAATTACTGGGGAAGATATGGATACATCTTGAATAATTTCCTTGTACATTACCACTTTCATTATTATTGGAAATCACATGTTTATCTAGATCAAATACAATTAAACATTAAAGATTTTTCTTTCTCTCTGAATTCTTTTGTTTGTTTCTTTTATAAAACGTTTTGGAACAATTGTTATGCTTTAACATCCTGTAAGGATTTAGTAGAAAATATCTAAACACAAGTTTGTTAGTTCAAATGTTTATAGTGTCTTCATTAGTGGACAGATTGTGAAAATTTGCAGTGTTAACCCTTAATATCCTGTAATGAATTAGAAAATATCTAAAAACTAGTTTGTTAGTTCAAATGTTAGTATATTTATTAGTGGACAAATTGTGAATATTTCTAGTATTATTTCTTAACGTCCTGTAATGATTTAGCAGAAAATGTCTAAAAACAGGTTTGTTAATTTAAGTTTTTATAGTATCTTCACTAGTGGACAGATTGTGAAAATTTGCAATATTAAATCTTAACATCCTGTAATGATTGAGCAGAAAATTTCTAAAACAGGTTTGTTAATCAAAAATCGTGTCTTTGCTCTGTCTCTTTTCACTGTTCAGTTAAGGTGACACTAACAGACAGCTGAGGGCTAGAGGTATTTTCACTTCTTTGTTAAGGTGATACTGACTGACTGTTGTGGGCAGGAGGTGTGTTTTCATTGCTCTACTGAGAAACATTCCATTTTCTTTTCAATTTTTTGTGACATTTTTGAAGCATTTTTTTAACCCAGCCCAATGGTTGACAGGGCAAATACCTAATGACCAGTCCATCTTTGATTGTGACTATGACTAATGTATTATAACAACCACTGAGGATACTGGCTTGGCTGTTGAGTGGTAAAGGAGTTTACTTCACAATCATGAAGTGCCCCAACATGGCCATAGTCTAACTCTGTTTTGGCTGTATTCTAATGAAATACACTACTATTTCAATTAATAAGGAATTTTAATGGATTTAAAAACAAATTATTAAATATTCCCTTACTGATATAGTAATCTAACACTACTTTTATATAAAATTGTGTTGGAAGATTTTAATCTAAATCGGACCCCTTTAAAATAGGTTGTTTTGTTTTATAGAACCTGAGCTGGTTTTGGCCAAGCAGATAAAGGTTAATAAATGAAACCAATAAAAAGATAAACATTAGAAGAAAGGAATACAACTATTTACCGTATATACTCAAATATAAGCTGACCCTAAAATTTTGTCTGAGAAATGGGCAAACATCCAAACCTAATTTATGTAGAATTTGAAATTGGTGAAAATCATAAAAATATTGAGCCCGAATATAAGACAATCTCCCATCTGCCATAGATTTTTGGTGACATATTCTTTGGCTTATATTTGGGTATAAACGGTATCGATAAATTTAATCAATTTAAACATCCTTATGGAGCTAGTAAGCCATGACAGACTAGAGAGAGGTATCTTATATTACTTGCAACTGAAAAACAAAGACGAGAGAAACAAGAAAAGTCCTGGGGTTTGTAAAATAGGATGCTCCTGTACCATCTCTTCACATCCCCCTCCTAATGTCTAGACTAGGTCAACCTCACAGCAAAAAATATTTAATTGGGAATGGCAGAAAAAGAGAGGATGGCAAGAAAGGGTGGGGGAGTTTTAATAATGGAACCAACAGGAAATTGGAGTATAAAATATTTTACAACAAAGAATCATCTGAAAGGAACAAAAGGAAGAAATCCATACTGAAAAAATAACTCCCTACTACCATAGGCGCAGAGCTGGTCAGCCTTCCAGCACATCTCCCTCACCATCCTCAATAATTGTTTCTATTTCTGACACAAGGACAGCAATTTAAAGGGAACAGGAGAGTCGATTAGATCCCCACTGTGTTACTTGTACTACATTTTATCGACCCTGTAAAGATGAAAAGCAAAGCTAACCTTTGCAGGATTTGAACTCAGAACATAAAGGGCTGTAAATATATGCTGCAAAGCATATATAATAGTAATAATTGTTTCTACTTTTGGCACAAGACCAGTACATTACTGGTACTTTATTTTATCGACCCCCGTAAGGATGAAAGGCAAAGTTGACCTCGACGGGATTTGAACTCAGAATGGTAAGGGCCGTAACTCTATGCGTCATAGTTATGATTAGGCCTAGAATTTAAAGGTACAATATGGCATAAGCCTCCTTTGAGTGCTTGCAAAAATAAATTTCCCCTTCTTTCGGTAAATGAAATTACTCGGAGCGGCTTGTTTCGCCCTGGGGCCTGCTGTTTTTGACCGCCATATAGTACCTTTAAATTCTCGGCCTAATCATAACTATTAGATATATCATGCCTCCCTCTACTGGCACTTAAACAAATCCCCCTCCTGTGTAAATTAATAGTACTCGTTTGATATAACGATGGCTGACTTCCCACTAGCACACCCGAAGCCTAGAACAGTTACATTCCTCGAGTGCTCGGAAAAATTGATTTCCATATCTTTCGCTAGACGATTTCACTTGGAATGGTTGACACATGGTTAGGATGGGCTGGCTGGAGTCTGCAGTCGTCGCGTGCTGTTTGACTGCTAAACAAGGACTTAATCTTTACTCTATATCCCACCCTGAAAACTTATCGAGGATCTCTATAATACACTTAAAATGTTTTCATAAAAGACTGTAAATTCTTTAACTAAATCTCACAACCCAAACCATAAATTTTTTTTTTAAACTTTTTAATTTTCTAATTTTTTTTTATTTTATAATTTTAATCTTTAATTTAATTTTTTTTAAATTTCATCCTATAAATCTAAACAAAAATTTAACGTTCCAATTTTCTGTTCACACATTATACCATGCAGACGCCCACTATATATACCTCTGTTAAGATATAGGTTCTTTAGAATAAAATTTTTTGCAGCAATTCCTAGCCTGATTGTAGCATGACATTAACGCTGACTTTTTTTCTTTGTTTCTGTCTTTTTTTCTCTTTGACCAGGAGGTTAGTAGCACATTATAAGCTTTCGCCCCCTCACCAGATAGCCTTAAGTAGACCGAATAGCCAGCACTTGAGGGCGACCGGCTAAAGTGGAAGATGCTAGATGGTCGGTCGTCCTCGGGTCTATGATTTTCAGCCCCATGGATTTTATCTATTACATTCATTTATTATATTTCGAATACCTGATGATATCACCGGATTCATACAGAACCCGGTCATTGAAATGATCATAGTATAATAAACCTTTCAAGGATTTACACAAGTCCAGCTTCCTGTTATTTTATTATAATATTTAACTCCGTACTCGCACCACCAACTACACAAACGAAGACGGTTGAACTGCTTTACGTTGAGTACTCTCCATATTATTACATCAAGATTGACCAGCTCTATCCAGTGGTGAACCTTCAAACCTAAATAAATATATATATATATATATATTATAGTTGAGACAGTAAACAAAAAACAAAAAAAAACAACGTGGAAGCGAAGAGGCAGTACAAATGTTAATATTAGTTTCACGCTTGAGAGTAAGGGGTGGGGTACGACGTTTCGGGCATAAGCCCTTCATCAGGAGAAAAGTGGGCAGGAAAAGAGGTCTGCGGGTGTGAGGGGCAGTGGTGGAAAGACATTAAAAAGGGGTGGGGGACAAAAGGGAGGGAAAAAATATTTTTTAGAGGGTAAAAAAAAATATATATATATACATATATATTTTTGTCATTGGTTGTGGAAAAATGATGGAGGTAGGGATGTTGGTATTCAATATTTCAATTATTAATAATTCTTACATGTGTTTCCATACAGCAGTGTTTTTAGCCTATGAAATCTTGTTTGTTGTGCCATGGATTACTTCATACTGTGTTAGAAGGTATTATAGCTCATCTCTTCAGAGATTATATATGTAAGACCGTTATTTCTCCAATCAGTCCACAAAACACTGAGGAAACACTCTAAACTGAACGCCAACCATCACCCATGACTCCTGCTAAACCATCTCGTGAACCACCGTCCTAATTCTGCTAACTGGATGTGGATTGCCCGCCTTCCCAAATTTAGCAAACTGAAAGGTCTACAACAGACCTTATCAAGCTGCCGCTGTCATATTACGTAGTTTCTATATAATAAAGCTATTTTGCCTTTCATCCTTACGGGGTCGATAAAATAAAGTACCAGTAATGCACTGGGTATTTGCTGGCCTTGTGCCAAAAAGTAGAAACAATTATAATTAACTATCTCATTATTAAGCTGGTGTTTGGTGCATCATTTTACAAAATTTCTTACATAATACGATAGAAAGATTTTAGATAAATATATGCATTCGGCTATGCCGCGTCCCCTCAGATGTACTTATCAAAGTTGTATCAACCAGTATCAGTGACATAAATACTGTTTGCTCTGTCAGCATAGACAAATGGTTTAGAAGTTCACTTCAATGTGGGGTTGAAAAAACCGTCTAGTCGTGCTGAGGGTATGACAGCCTCTCTAGGGTTAGTGCTGTTATAAATTTCACCTAGTACCCTCTGTAAAGTAGTTGTTGTTAGGAAGGGCATAAACCAATAGAAACCATGCCAGGGGCTGGCTTCCTCTACACACAAGTGGAACAAAGAACAACATGGATTACAACAACAACAAAAACAACAATAAATACCTATCGTCTGCTTGCAACTTATAACAAAACTGTTGTACATCTCAACAGGTTGATTTTATCTGTCAGCATCCACCATCACCAACACCACCACTACTACCCCACCATCATCACAACCAACAAGACCACCGTCATCACAGCACAGCAGCAGCACCAACACCATCACCACTACCACCGCCATTACCACCACCATCACTACCAACACCACCATCACTACCACCACTATCATCACCACAATCACCAATATCAACACCATCATTACCATCGCCTCCACCATAACTATTACTACAACCACCATCACTACTACTACCACCACCACCAAGCTGTCTAGGCGGCGCATCTTAAATTAGCCATACATTTCCAGGTGATGCTAACTACACACTGCCGTCGCTCAGGTTGAGCTCGGTAGAGACGACAACACAAACTGAACAAGGATTTCAATTTATTTAACTTTACATTTTTTACAAAATTTTCTTTATGGTCGCCTGTGGCTGGTGCTCCTCTTACAAACAAAAATCGTCCGGTAAATATACAGAAACTTCCTTTTCTCTCTCTGTATATATATATGTATGTATATATATATATATATATTATTTTACTATATTCACAGTTGTATAAAAAGAGATATAATAATACAATGCTCTTACAGAACGTAGGCACAAACAAATATAATATAGAGGAAAGGGAGTGGGGGGGAAAACAGAAAGAAAGGAAATACACACAACTAGGACCACATACAAAAGGCAGGCGAAAGGGGTGGACATCAGAGGGGCTATCAGAGCGAAAGATAACAACATAGCGAAGAGCACTGGGAAACCCCTCTAATAATGTTTGAGACAGGCCAGCACGTTCGCGGCGTTACCTCTGGTGAGGGCGAGGCTGATGCGCTGGAACAACCGGGCGCCCTCACGAGCATCACCAGTTACTTCAGTTAGGCGACCCCGCCTGTGGAGATAGGAATCTCGCAGTCAGTAGCCCGACTCCCCCAAACGTCTCGAACGCCACAGACTGGAAAATGTAATTGGCCGACAGATCACGGTATTATATATATATATATATATAATAATAATAATAATAAACAAGTAAGACGGTTACGTTAGTTCATCCCTAAATATTTTATACGTATTTTGAAGTCCTCTTATTGTTATCGCCATTTCCATCGTTAATATTGCTTATCGTTTTCAAGATGATAATGCAAATCAACATCATCACCATCGTTGTCATCATTTCACAGCCATCTTCTCTTCTTTCTCTTCATCATCGTGGCCGTCATCATCATCAGCACCATCATTGTTGTCGTCGTCGTCATCGTATTTGTTCTGCTTGTCCCTTAAAAAAAAACATTTTCTTCTCAGCTTTCTTTTTTTCTTTCCTACCTTCTTTCCTTCCTTCGTCTTTTCATTTTTCATTCATTTTTCATTCATGTAATTTATTCTTAGAAAAAAAATCATTCTAGCAACAAATTATGATGATGATGATGATGATGATGATTGTTTTTATTGTTATTCTGCTCCTCCCCCTCAACATCATCGTTATTGTTAGTGTTATGATTGTTATTATTGTCGGTATTACCCTTTTATCTTTAATATTATTGTCAGTGCGTACGTGTGCGTGCATGTACATGTGAGTATATGTGTGCGTGCATGTACATGTGTGTCTATGTCCGAGTCTGATGTGTGTACGCGTCTCTCTATACATGTGTGTTTCTCTGTGTAAATGTGTGTGTATGCTGCGTGTGTCACGGTATATGTGTATGTATGTGTGTCTTCGTTTGTTTAGCTGTAGACCCCTATTGTAGACAGCCAAATGTCTCCCCTACGGCCCTTCCCCTGAAAATATACGTAAAATTATGTCATATCACAAAACTAACTGGATACAGAATTTGTGTTGTGATCTAATGCAGATATCAAAGGAAATACATTGATATGTGTATAAGACCACAACACACACACACACACACACACACACACACACACACACACACACACACACACACACACACACACACATATATAAATTATAAAATAACGGGAGGCTGGACTGGTGTTATTCATTAAAAGATTTATTATACTATGATCATTTCAGTGACCGGGTTCAGTATGAATCCGGTGACATCATCAGGTATTCGAAATTTAACAAAGGAATATAATAGACAAAATCCATGGGGCTGAAAAGCAGAGACAAGAGGGTGGCCGAACATTTAGCAGCTTCTAGCCCAGTCAACCGCCCTCAGGTGTACTTAGCACGCAGGGAAGCTGAGAGTAGGAGGTTTCTCAATGTTCTGCGACGGGAAGATCAGAAACGTGCAGTGTTCCACATTGCAAGGCAGTGTGTCAATGCAAATCATGATGTTGTTGGAGATAAATGTGTCCGGAATGATGCCGGTGTACTTAGTGTCGCGAATGATCAGAAAAAGGAGGCCTGGAAATGTCATTATGAGAGACTGATGAATGTGGAGAACGAATGGGAGAAAGAGAGAAATTACCCTCACTAGATCCGACAGAGAGACCAGCTATTGAGATTGACGAATATAGGATCCAAGAGGCGATTAAGGAAATGAAAAATGGTAAGGCCGCTGGACCGTCAGGGATAGTTGCTGAGATGCTGAAGGCATCCGGGGACGTAGGCACTAAACTGGTTGCACGCATCATCAATCAGGCTATATATGACAGTGTCATACCCAAAGACTGGTGCAGCAGTATTCTCATAAATTGCTACAAAGATAAAGGGGACGCTCTGGAGAGGAGCAATTATAGGGATATAAAACTGATGGATCAGTTTATGAAAGTGGCCGAAAGGATGTCCTCTTCTTGGTGAGACAATTACAAGAGAGGTTCTTGGAGAAGAATAAGCCACTATACTTAGCTTTTGTTGACCTAGCGAAGGCCTTTGATAAGGTACCCCGATCTGTCATCTGGTGGTCCCTAAGGAAACTAGGTGTTGAGGAATGGCTAGTGAGGACAGTGCAAACTTTGTACAGAGGTATTGGCAGTAGAGTGAGGGTAGGAATGGAGTTTAGTGAGGAATTCCAGATACAAGTAGGAGTACATCAGGGTTTGCTCCTCAGCCCGCTCTTGTTCATTATAGTACTCCAAGCCATAACAGAGGAGTTTAAGACTGGCTGTCCATGGGAACTTCTCTATGCTGACAATCTGGTTCTTATAGCAGAATCAGTAGAGGAGCTAGAGAATAAATTCTGGCTATGGAAACAGCAGTTGGAATTAAGAGGACTGAGAGTGATCCTAGCTAAGACTAAAGTGTTGATAAGTCGGAAAGAGTATGTATTGCTAATAAGTGTTTTTATGGAGGTACCTGGTCTTTCTACTATCTTAATATTGAGTTTATGTTTATTTGTAATGTTCATCAATAAACAAATATAAACACACACAGACACCCGGATGTAACACATGCGCAAACTAAGCACACAACACACACAAAAACAAGATGGCGTAGGACAGAACAAAGGAGAGGCACAAAAACAAAGAAAAGAATCCCCAGTCACTGAAGAGGTCACAGAGTGTGCGACGAAAGAACTTTGACAATATATAAACAATCATCTGGTTGTGGAACCAACCAACCAACCAACCGGAAATTTATAAATTCCTAAATTTATAAATTTATTATAATAAATTGAAGTGAAAGCAACTTTTAATTAATTCAGGGCAAAGATACTGCATGCCTTCCCTATAATTAATTATATATATATATAATTAGTAATAATAATAAATGTGAAGACTAAAATCCAAAGAGGGCTCAATAAGGATAAATATATATCAAATATATAAGAACCCTAGAGCAAATATTGGCACAAGGCGAGCAATTACCCAGTGTATTACTGGTACTTTATTTTATCGACCCCGTAAGGATGAAAGGCAAAGTTAACCTCGTTGCTCTGGGCTCATTGCTTGACGACCTGAAACAGAGGACATGTATATAAAATTATGAAGAAAAAAGTTTGATCGCTGCAGAGAGCTAAGATTACAGTTACATACTCCAGGGGGATTACTTTGAAGGAGAAAACTCTTAGTGTGAAGTTTGAGTTTGAAATAAATCTTTTGTGACATCAGTCACAATAATAATTTACACCTAGAATACTCATTGACTGATTCTATGAAGGAGATCTAGCTATAGAAATCATGCCAAAAATGGAATGATTATGCATGATATGGTTATCCCCTTACTGTATAGTCTGTGATATCCTGTTTAACTAAGACAGTGGGTGTAAAATCATGTCTGTTCATCATCATCATCATCATCAATGTTTAACGTCCGTGTTCCACGCTTGCATGGGTTTGGACGGGGGTTTTCCCACTTGAGGCAAGAGTGATTGTCTTGCTCGCATAGGACTGTCTGGCAGGTTTTCTACAGTTGGATGCCCTTCCTAACACCAACCACATTTACAGTGTGGGTCTGGGAGGTTTTTACCGTGTTGCCTACACGGCCACATTACAGCGTGGACTGTGTGTTTTTTTTGTCGTGACACCTACACGATCTCATTTGTTTCGGCCTGGATGGTGTGGCACCAACATAACTTTACATAGGAGGGGGCGGTGTGGATGGGGTGGGGGTGGTGGGACGGGGGTATATTTTGTTAGAGATGCCCACTGACTGTAGTAGGTTTTACTATGTATTTAGGTCAGGCGGGTCTTCTCTATTACTGAGTACCGCCAAAGGTCTCGGTCCAGTGACATTGTCTTGGAGAGGTGTAAGTGTGTGAGGTCGGAGTTTTTCTAGGTCTGCCTATTCCGTGGCTACCGTCTATCTTTATTGCCCTGCACTTTGTTATACAGCTATCGACTTTCATGCGCATCACGTGTCCATACCAACGTAGCCTTCTCTCGAGTAAACAACATCTGATCCCTCTTATTTCTAATTTTTTCCTTAGTTCGTTTATGCTTTGCCGTTCACGTATATTACTATTGCACATCCAGCGTATATGTGTGTATATATATATATATATATATATATATATATATATATATATATATGCATATACGTGCTGACTAGTGTACTCTGGATGTGTGAGAAGGCAGATCTTCTACAGTACAGCATGTATAAATCTGTGTGTGTGTGTATTTATATACATATACATATTCATACACACACACACATATACACACACTCACAAACACACACATGCACATGCACACACATATATATATATGAGCAAAGGGATATTTAATTTGTTGGTAATTCAACAAATATATATGTTTATAACAGATTCAAAGCACTCAACAGTTTTCTGGAGTATAATATCAATGATATTAAATAAATAGAAACTATATTTATAAAACCATATTTATTCTATTATATATATTTTTCAAGAGTACCAAAACTTTGGTACACCCTCATCAGATAAAATACAAAGTCTGTTTTATAAATATTGACATATCCAGGAATTAGACCTTAACGGTTCAAGTTTTACTTGGATAGTCAAAACAAACTTTGTATTTTATCTGATGAGAGCGTACCAAAGTTTTGGTACCCTTGAAATATATATAATAGAATAAATATGGTTTTATAAATATAGTTTCCATTTATTAATATCATTGATATATATATATATATATATATTTGTTTCTACTATTGGCACAAGGCCAGCAATTACCCAGTACATTACTGGTACTTTATTTTATCGACCCCGTAAGGATGAAAGGCAAAGTTAACCTCGGCGGGATTTGAACTCAGAATGGCAAGGGCCGTAACTCTATGTGTCAAAGCATGGCGTCCGGCCCTCTACCAATACTGCCAATTCATATATATATATATGTCCCACTCTTGCAAGCAGGGAAAAGCGGACGTAAAATGATGATGATGATGATGATGATATATATACCGCAATGAAAAGAAATGGATAACTTCTTTTGTTGTTGCATATGCGACAATAAAAGAAATTATTGGAATCTGGCCTTCATGTTTCTCATTGAGATATTTAACTGTTCTTGTACTACCCGTCAATAATGGAAGATACACATCATGTTGAGTGTTTTTTTCTTATTGCACCACAGATTGGGATGACTGAATCACAACCGCAGTTATCTATTAGTGAAACCATACAATATAAAAAATACACACACTCACACACACACATAAAACATATATAGATATAGATATGTAATATATGTAATATATATGCATATATATACATATACTTACATATATCCATATGTAGTTGACAGTTTGTGAGTATATATATATATATATATATATATATATATAACGAAGGAGGTGTGGTAAGGAACCAGATGGACCATAACGCACCAGAGTACTCAATACTTAGGGTAGTAGAGTGGGTAATAGGAAAAATGTTTAACCCTGATGGCAGAACTCTCTAGGTGACCAAATTAGCAGCGGTGGAGGGGTTCTGAAAATACAGTAACCAGGGTAAGAACGGGATGGAAGAAGTTCAGGGAGCTATTGCCACTACTAGCTGCAAAAGGCTTTTCCCTCAAAATGAAAGGCAGACTGTATGATGCCTGCATACGAACAGCAATGTTACATGGTAGTGAGACCTGGGTGTGTGTGAACAAGACTTGCGTAGATTAGAAATAAACGAAGCGTGCAAGCTCCGATGGATGTGTAATAGTAATATACACGAACAGCAAAGCATAAATGAATTGAGAGAGAGACTGAGCATAAGAGGAATCAAATGCTGTGTGCAGGAGAGGAGATTGTGTTGGTATGGACATGTGATGCGTATGAAGGATGACAGTTGCATAAAAAGACTCTGAGCACTAAAAGTCAATAGAAGCCTTGGAGTGGGGGAGACCCAGGAAGATTTGGGATGAGGTGATAAAAACTGATCTTGTTCAATTGTACCTCTCAAAGACACAGGACCGAGATCTCTGCCGTTACACAGTAATACAGAAGACCCGACTTCCCACGGGTACAAGCCAAAGCTGAAGCATATAGACTATATACCCCTACGCCCTCCCACTTTGGTCGTGTAGGTGTTATGACAAAAAAGCACCCAGCCCACACTGTAAAGTGGCCGTGTAGGCACCACGGAAAAAAAGCACCCAGCACTCACTGTAAATGAGGTTGGTGTTAGGAAGTGCATCCAGCTGTAGAAACTGAGCCAAAATCAGTTCTGTATGAGCAAGACATGGTCACTTGGCCTGGCATTGCCCACAACAGGACAACCTGTCTAACCCATGCTAGCATGGAAACATTGATGTAAAACGATGATGATGATATATATATGTGTATATATGTGTGTGTATATGTATATATATATATATATTTATGTGTGTGTGTGTGTGTGTATATTAACCCCCATACCCATTTTCTATTCTCTATCTTCCCTCCTCTCCTCTTCTATCCCCTCTCTCCCTACACCACCTCTTCATATTCCCCTGCGCCCTCTGCCCACCTCCAGTAAACACACTCCTCTCAGCTACACTAATGTTGACTCATCTTGACAAAGGAAACAGTCACACTCACCTGAAATCAATATAAAACAGGCTGTGTTGTTAGTCAGGAGGTGGTATTAATGGTTTCATTTGTTGGTCACTAGGACCCAAGATATTAACCCTTTAATGTTCAAACCGGCCAAAACCGGCCAGAATTCTCTACCTTTTTCTGTTGAAACTGGCTATAACTGGCCACTCATACTGATGTTAAGGTATTGTTCTCAAAATAAATACTTTCAAAATCTCATAGATTCGCTATTATGTGAGATAATTATGTGAAATAAAGCCTTTACCATGAAAATATAATAGTATATATAGAGTAATGTGAATGCTAAAGGGTTAAGAGGTAATCCAACAATGCTATACAAGCACAGAGTGGGTTTCATCTAGTTAGAGGGAAGGGGACTAAAAAAAAACTAGGTATAACTTTAACAATTATTGTAATAAGTAACAATATAATAAATAACAATAACAACAATAATAATTCTGTCTACATTTGGCACAAGGTCAGTAATTTAAAGGGAAATTAATTAAATCAACACCAGTGCATTACCCTGCAACGATGAAAGGAACGTTAGCTTCTGAGGGATTTAAGCTCAGAATGTTAAGGGCTTTGACGATATGCTGCAAAACATGTTGTCCAATGCTCAAGCCATACTGCCAAAAATAATGGTTTCTTAATTAAGCATAAAGCTAACATTTTTTGTGGGTGGGTGAGGGGTCGATTAAATTGACCCCAGTGTATTACTGGTACTTTATTTTATCGACCCTGTAAGGATGAAAGGCAAAGTTAACCCTGGCAGGATTGCAACTCAGACCAGTATAAAGAAGACTACCATTCCCTCCTGCCACCACCATTTCAATTACTGCCTATATTGTAGCAGGGCCACCACTACCACAACCACCACCAACACCACCATCATCACCACCATCAGCACAACTACCGGCACCACCACCACCACCACCAACACCACCATCATCACAACTACCAGCACCAGCACCACCACAACCACCACCAACACCACCATCATCACCACCACCAGCACAACTACCAGCACCACCACTACCACAACCACCACCAACACCACCATCATCACCACCACCAGCACAACTACCAGCACCACCAATACCACCAATACCACCATCACCACCACTACTACTACTATCAACCCATCAGTCACATTATAATTCAAAGAGGCAGCTTTATTGCACACTGTGTCATGCTGAATCTCCCTGAGAATTACATTAACGATAGACGTGTTTTTGGAATGCTCAGCCACTTACACTATAATACAACATATACCATACCTGGAATTCAAAAGTCTAGCTTTGTCACACACTGTGTCATGCCGAATCTCCCTGAGAATTACGTTAAAGGTACACGTGTCTGTGCAATGCTCAGCCACTTACACTATAATACAACATATACCATACCCGGAATTCAAAAGTCTAGCTTTGTCACACACTGTGTCATGCCGAATCTCCCTGAGAATTACATTAACGGTACACATGTTTTTGGAATGCTCAGCCACTTACACTATAATGCAACATATACCATACCTGGAATTCAAAAGTCTAGCTTTGTCACACACTGTGTCATGCCGAATCTCCCTGAGAATTACATTAACGGTACACATGTTTTTGGAATGCTCAGCCACTTACACTATAATACAACATATACCATACCTGGAATTCAAAAGTCTAGCTTTGTCACACACTGTGTCATGCCGAATCTCCCTGAGAATTACATTAACGGTACACATGTTTTTGGAATGCTCAGCCACTTACACTATAATACAACATATACCATACCTGGAATTCAAAAGTCTAGCTTTGTCACACACTGTGTCATGCCGAATCTCCCTGAGAATTACATTAACGGTACACATGTTTTTGGAATGCTCAGCCACTTACACTATAATACAACATATACCATACCTGGAATTCAAAAGTCTAGCTTTGTCACACACTGTGTCATGCCGAATCTCCCTGAGAATTACATTAACGGTACACATGTTTTTGGAATGCTCAGCCACTTACACTATAATACAACATATACCATACCCGGAATTCAAAAGTCTAGCTTTGTCACACACTGTGTCATGCCGAATCTCCCTTATGTTAAAGGTACACGTGTCTGTGGAATGTTCAGCCACTTACATATTAATCTAATGAGCAGCCTGTTCCATTGTTTCCGACAATAATCGTGGAAAACCAACGGAGGATCACTCTACTATTTAAATGTCATCTGAAAGCTTGTCTAAGTAGGTGTTGTACTGAAAAACTTGCTGAAGGGCAAAGAAAATGCGGTTGAGTTCACTTCTCAATGTAAGGACACTTACAGTTGTAAAGAAATATCTAGAAAAGATGAAGACGTACACCACATTATCTGAGTTTAATGTCAGGGCCATTAGAAGGATGGTGTAATGGTGGTGGTGGTTGTAGTGGTGCTGGTGGTGGTGTTGGTGTTGGTGGT
This sequence comes from Eledone cirrhosa, assembly GCA_964016885.1. NCBI lineage: Eukaryota > Metazoa > Mollusca > Cephalopoda > Octopoda > Eledonidae > Eledone > Eledone cirrhosa. Next base: position 6,194,654 of record OZ024762.1, read on the forward strand.
GTTATTGGTGGTGATGCTGGTAATGGTGGTAGTGGTGTTGGTGGTAGTGATTAAGTAACTATGAAATCAGTCAAGATCAACAGCAGCCAGCAGCAGACATGCAAATCTCTCTCTCCCTCTCTCTCTCTCTCTCCCTCTCTCTCTCTCTCTCTCTCTCTCTCTGTACATATATATATATATATATATATGTATATATATGTATATATTTATATATAAATATATATGTATGTAAAAGGTAAACAGAAATAACAACACAATCGGTACAGTATATGGAAGGGATATATTAGGTTAACGCTTGATATAGCAGGAAGAGGGTCTTAATGTTTAGGACGCTAGCCCTTCATCAGAAGAAAGAATGAGAAATAAGATAAATTGAGGGGACGGGCAGGATGGAATAGGAAAAAATTTCTTTAGATAAAAATAACAGGTCCATTCATGTTGACATCTCTAAGCACCCAGCCCACACTGTAAAGTGGATGTGTCGGCACCATGGAAAAAAAGCACCCACCACTCACTGTAAATTAGGTTAGTGTTAGCAAGGGCATCCAGCTGTAGAAATTAAGCCAGAATCAGTTCCCGTATGAGCAAGACAAGGTCAACCGACTGGACACTGCCAACAACAGGACAACCCGTCGAACCCATGCTAGCGTGGAAGAACGGACGTAAAACGGTGATGATGATGATGGTATATATCTATATATGTAGATATATAGATATATATATAGATAGATAGATATAGATATATATATAAAGATATATCATCATCATCATCATCATTTTCGTTTAACGTCCATCTTCCACGCTAGCATGGGTTAGATGGGAGTTGTCCCAATTTGAGGCAAGGTTGGTTGGGTGACCGTGTCTCGCTCATATAGGACTATCTAGCAGGTTTTATACGGCTGGATGCCCTTCCTAACACCAACCACATTTACAGTGTGGACTGGGAACTTTTTACCGTTGATGGGAGTGAGAGGACGGAGTAGGGGTAGTGGGTTGGCGTGTATATTTGGTTAAGTGGTGCCTACTGACTGTAGGTTTCACTTTGTACGTGCAAGTGTGTAAGGTCGGAATTTATCAAATCGTCCCTGGTTTTTCTGGGTCTGCCTACTCCGTAACTTCCATCAATTTTGATCACCCTGCACTTTTTTATAGAACTGTCGTCTTTCATGCACATCACGTGACCATACCAACGTAGTCTTCTCTCAAGTAAACTGCATCTGATCCCTCTTATACCTAATTTCTCATTATGCTTTGGTGTATATATATATATATATATTTATATATTTATATATCTACATATATATCTATATATCTATATATATATATATATATATATATATATATATATATATATATATACATATATATATCTATATGATGATGATGATGATGATATATATATATACATGTATACATGTATATATATATACATATATATATATATATATATATATATATATATATATATATATATATAAATATATGTAGTATATATATATATATATATATACGTATATATATACATACACATATATATATATACGTATACATATACATACACACACACACATATATATATATACATATGCATACACACACGTATACATATATACATACACACACATACATTTTCTGCGTGAAAAACAAGAAAAACAAGATGGTGTAGGACAGAACAAAGGAGAGGACAAAACAAAGAAAAGAATCCCCAGTCACTGAAGAGGTCACATAGTGTGTGACGAAAGAACTTTGACAATATATGAACAACCGTCCGGTTGTGGAACCAACCAACCAACCAACCGGAAATTTATAAATTTTTAAATTTATAATTTAAATTATAATAAATTGGAGTGAAAGCAACTGGTGCGTGTGTTTCTTATTGGCAACATGACCCTCCCAAAGTATAACAATATCATCATCATCATCATCATCGTTTAACGTCCATCTTCCACGCTTGCATGGGTTTGGGCGGGAGTTTTCCCACTTGAGGCAAGAGTGGTTGTCTTGCTCGCATAGGACTGTCTGGCGGGTTTTCTACGGCTGGATACCCTTCCTAACACCAACCACGTTTACAGTGTGGAGCTGGGAGGTTTTTACCGTGTTACCTACACAACCACATTACAGCGTGGACTGTGTGTTTTTTTGTCGTGACAGACACCTACACGACCCCATTTGTTTCGGACTGACTGGATGTTGTGGTACCAACATAACTTTACATTGAAAGGGGTGGTGTGGATGGGGTGGGGGTAGTGGGACGGGGGTGTATTTTTGTTAGAGGTGCCTACTGATATATAGATATATATATATATGTATGTATATATACACACACACATGTAAGTGATGTGCCAGCCTGTAGATCTGATCAGACAGGTTATTGCTACAGTAGCTACTGCTGCTGTTGTCTCTGCTGTCGATAGTACTATAGTACAGTACCAGTGTTACTGTGTGAGACTAACAAGATCAATGAAATAGTCCAACAGTTTTGTGTTTAGTGTTGTCAAGGATCAATACCAGTGCTGTTTGAATGCTGTTATTGCTGCTGATGATGATGGTTGTGGTGGTGATGTTGTTGGTAGTGAAGGTGGTGATGATGATGATGATGATGGTGGTGGTGGTGATGACAGTGGTTGTGATTGTGATGGTGGTGGTGGCGGTGGTGGAGGTGATGATGATAGTTGTGGTGGTGATGTTGGTGGTGATAGTAGCGGTGGTGGTGGTGGTGGTGATAGTAGTAGTAGTGGTGGTGGTGGTGGTGGAGGTGATGATGATGGTTGTGGTGGTGATGTTGGTGGTGATAGTAGCGGTGGTGGTGGTGGTGATAGTAGTAGTGGTGGTGGTGGTGGTGGTGGTGATGATGGTGGTGGTGGTGGTGGTGGTGGAGATGGTGGTGGTTGTGGTGGTGATGATGATGATAATGATGATGATGGTGGTGGTGATGACTGGGGTTGTGATTGTGATGGTGGTGGTGGTGGAGATGATTATGATGGTTGTGGTGGTGGTGATGTTGTTGGTAGTGATGGTGATGATGGTGGTGCTAGTGATAGTGGGGATGATGATGATGGTTGTGGTGGTGATGTTGGTGGTGATAGTAGTAGTAGTGGTGGTGGTGGTGATAGTAGTAGTGGTGGTGGTGATAGTAGTAGTAGTGGTGGTGGTAGTGATAGTGATAGTGGGGATGATGATATGATGGTTGTGGTGGTGGTGTTGGTGGTGATAGTAGTGGTGGTGGTGGTGGTGGTGGTGATAGTAGTAGTGGTGGTGGTGATAGTAGTAGTAGTGGTGGTGGTAGTGATAGTGATAGTGGGGATGATGATATGATGGTTGTGGTGGTGGTGTTGGTGGTGATAGTAGTGGTGGTGGTGGTGGTGGTGGTGATAGTAGTAGTAGTGGTGGTGGTGGTGGTGGTGGTGATGATGTTGACGATGATGGTGGTGGGTGCTAGTGATAGTGGTGATGTTGATGACGGTGATAGTGGGTGCTAGTGATAGTAGTGGTGGTGATGTTGATGATGATGATGGTGATAGTGGTGGTTGTGTTGATTGTGATGATGATGATGATGGTGGCAATGATAGTGGTTTTGATAGTGACGACAATATGACCGACATCTTTCCTCTCACTTCCACCCTTCACTCTATTTGCAGCAACATGTAATATTGCTATGTTACAATTGATCAGATTTTTTTTTTCATTTGTGGTTTTTTTATTACACACATACACACACACACACACCCATGTATATATATATATATATATATATATATATATATATATATATATAAAACATGAGAAGAAAGAAGAATACTGCGTGGTTTGCCCATGGGTTACATATGATAAAAATAGTCCTTCGTCAGTGATTTTCCAACCATCATTGGTATTTCATCGCATTAAAAATCAGATACCTCAGGTTGGTGCGAGCAATAACTAAAAAAAGTTATTGGGACCAGAATTCGTGTAAGGCGAGGGGGGACAAGTAAACAACATAGAAGGATAAAAGCAAACCGAAGATAGGAAAATAAACAAGCAACATGGTTGTCCGGTCAGCATAAGCTGGGTGGATTTCATGAGCGAGAGAGGTACAGACCGTGTTGATGTGTGTGAGATGTGAGCAAGAAGAGACCCACACAAGCCAAATACATACACACACACACATGCATATATATATATATATACACACACACACATATCTATATATATATTTATTTATTTATACACACACACAGACACATATATATATATTTGTATATATATATATATATATATACATATAAATATATATATATATATATATAATATTGTGTGTATGTGTGTGTGTATAGATAAATAAATATATATATATATATAATGTGTGTGTATATATATATATATCGAGGCCGAAACAAATGAGATCGTGTAGGTGTCACGACAAAAAAACACACAGTCCACGCTGTAATGTGGCCGTGTAGGCAACACGGTAAAAACCTCCCAGACCCACACTGTAAATGTGGTTGGTGTTAGGAAGGGCATCCAACTGTAGAAAACCTGCCAGACAGTCCTATGCGAGCAAGACAATCACTCTTGCCTCAAGTGGGACTACCCCCGTCCAAACCCATGCAAGCGTGGAACACGGACGTTAAACGTTGATGATGATGATGATGATGATATATGCATGTGTGTGTGTATATATATATTTATTTATTTATACACACACACACAGACACACATATATATATTTGTATATCATCATCATCATCATCATCATCAACGTTTAACGTCCGTGTTCCATGCTTGCATGGGTTTGTATATATATATATATATATATATATATATACATATATATATATATATATATATAATATTGTGTGTATGTGTGTGTATATAAATGTGGTTGGTGTTAGGAAGGGCATCCAGCTGTAGAAAACCTGCCAGACACGCTTCCGTGCGAGCGAGACTTGGTCTCCCGACCATTCCCGCATCAAATAGAACAAAACCGTCTAACCCATGCTAGCTTGGAAGATGGACGTTAAATGATGATGTTGATGATGATATATATGTATATATATGTATATATATTAAAATATAAGTATTAATAAAATAGATGTTCTTTTGATCAATTACATTTTATTATACATATTTCGGATGTACAACAGTACGTCCTCATCAGACAAAATATAATGATACATGACATACCCTGAGATGTTAAATGGTTAAGATTTAACCATTTAAATAATGTTAAATAATGAAAGAATAAGACAAGGTGTGGTAGTTAGCTAATCCAATGCTATTGGATTAATTAATCCATTAGATTAATTATAACACAATGGATTAACTAACCACTTCACTTTGTCATATTCTAGATGCAAATCCCATGGTCATTGATGTCCGAAAGGAGTCTTTACAACTACTTCACCTTAGGCGGTGAATTGGCAGAGTCGTTAGAACATCAGATAGAATGCTTTGCAGTATTCGCTTCGGTTCTCTACTCCCTGACTTCAAATCCCACTGAAGTCAACTTTGCCTTTCATCCATTTGAGGTTGATAAAAAAATGTACCAGTCTAATACTGGGGCCAATTCTTCCACTGTGTCTCTTCCTCACTTCCATTCTCTCACTTTTTATCCTTCTCTGGAAAATATCTGCTGTATTCAGACGTGGAGAGGAGATGGTTTCTGCCAGGTTTTAAAAAATACCCTAGAAATGCTGTATGTCAATATGGAACTCCTGCAGGAGATATGGGTCCATACATACATACACTTCACCTTGTCATATTATTTCATTGTTTAACATTATGTATATACTTGATTCTGTAGTTAACAATACAATGACATATATATACCCATGCAAGCGTGGAACACGGACGTTAAACGTTGATGATGATGATGATGATGATATATATATATATATATATATATATATATATATATATGTGGGAATATAATCTTTCCACTAAATCAGATTTTATTTTGCTTTGATGAGTTATTCACATCAAGTTCTAAAATGGTTATAAACTGTACCTTTATTAGGTAAAACACTAATGTATGTGTATATGTATGTATGTATGTGTGTACAGTTAGTTTATGTCTCATAACTTAGTAACTTAATGGTTCAACAAATAGAGATTGATAAAATATGTACCAGGCATGAAATAAAATAAAATAAATACTGGAGTTGATATAATTGACTAAATCCTTTTGATGTGGTGCCCCAGCATGGCCACAGTCTAATGACTGAAATCAATAGAAAAATAAAGTTGGGTTTCCTATTCAATATTTCATTTTATTGAGATAAATATCAGAACTAAAATTATAGTTTTTCATTTTTCTATCTATTGGAATCCTTAAACATCATAATTATCTAATAATCTCAGACCTGATTTCATTAATCCCAATCTAACTTAGACATTGTGTTTATATTATATGTCTCGACATACCACTGATAATATGGATTAAATTAATCTCTTGTTAAGCATCTTAACATCTCTCCCTAGCCCCTCTCTCTCAAACCTCTCGAGATTTCATTTTCATTCCTAACTTACCTTCAGATCAGTTCAAGCCCCTAACTTTGGTTTAACCTTTTTTTGATACCAAACTGCTTGAAACCGTCCCTGGTTTTATGATCTTATTCTTCCTCTTCTTTGCTCACTTATTCCTTTGAGGTTTGTGGAGGCAGAGTCCTCAAGCACATATCCCAGTATGTCCTGTCAGAAGCAATCGTCACCAATTGTTATGTTATGTTCCTAACACCCCTGGTTTGATGATACTAAGCTGTTTATTTTAAAGTGCTTATATTTCTCTAAAACCCTATCATTATGATATGTAAGAACCTTTGTTAAATTATGTTCCAAACACCAACTTAATAATTTTTTCTACTTTTGGCACAAGACCAGCATTTTGATAGGAAGGTAAAATCGATTAAATCATCCCCATAAAGATGAAAGGCAAAGGTAACCTCAGCGGGATTTGAACTCAGAATGTAAAGGCTTGTAACTATATGCCGCAAAGCATGTTATCCAATACTCTACTGATACTGCCAATTCACCACCAAATAGTAACTTGATAATGAAATATTTTACTAAATCTTCCAAATTATTATTTTCAAAATCATAGGCAGTGTCTTTCATCAGAAATATGGTAATGAAAGGGTTAAACATAGACAGTGTCTCTCTTTAGAAATATGGTAATGAAAGGGTTAAACATAGACAGTGTCTCTCTTTAGAAATATGGTAATGAAAGGGTTAAACATAGACAGTGTCTCTCTTTAGAAATATGGTAATGAAAGGGTTAAACATTGGCTGTGTTTTCACCAAAAATATGGTAATGAAGAGGTTAAAACATTGTAAATTCTAACAATCTATTTCTCTTCCAACTACATCAATATTAAGACTAAGGTACTCCAAATATAAAATAGCAAGACTTTTATATACATAGCCTCAGCAATGGAAAGACCAAAGGAAAAGACCAGCTTTTGACCTATTTTTCATTAAACTTTACGATATTTGATTTGGCTCAGTGTGTTCTGAGTTCAAATCCTGCCTGCTTCTGTCAGGAGTTGTGTTTGACAGATAGCATTAGTAATGGAAAGACCAGTGGAAATATATTTTCCTTGGTTTGATCTGATGATCAGCTCCCTTCTTCTGCCAGGAGTTGTCCAACAGATAGCATTAGTAATGGAAAGACCAGTGGAAATATATTTTCCTTGGTTTGATCTGATGATCAGCTCCCTTCTTCTGCCAGGAGTTGTCCAACAGATAGCATCAGTAATGGAAAGACCAATAGAAACATATTTTCCTTAGTTTGATTTGATGATCAGCTCCCTTCTTCTGCCAGGAGTTGTTATTGACTGTCAGTCAGCAATGTAAGCATTGTTTCCTTGTCTTCTCCCAGAAGTTAAGACTGACTGACAGATAATATCAGCAATGGAAAGTCTATTGGAAACAGTTTTTTGGTTCAATCTGATGATCAGTTCCTCTTTTCTGCCAGGAGTTGTGACTGATTGATAGTACCAGCAATGGAAAGACCAAGGGAAACAGTGTCTCCTTGGTTCAATCTGACAATCGGCTTCTTTTCTTTTCCCTTTTCAGTAGATAAGCAAAGTACAAAATCCTACTTGTGTCAATTTTGACCCAATATCTTGTGAGTGAATTTTGTTAGACTGAAACTATTTGGAAGCCTGTTAAATGTACTGGACTTGTAATACAAAGTAGCAAATTTGTTGTACACTGTACCAAACTATATCTCCCTGAAAAATTATGTTATGGGTACTGGTGTCTATGGAATGCTCAGCCACTTACATTATAATACAAGATGGACTGTAACTGTAATTCAAAGAGCCAGCCATGTCACACACTGTGTCATGCTGAATCTCCCTGAGAATTATGTTATGGGTACATGTGCCTGTGGAATGCTGAATCATATTATGGACTGTACCTATAAAGGTCCAGCCTTGTCACACAGTGTCATAATCATCATCTTCATTATGTTAAGGGTACACATGTTTGTGGAATGCTCAGACACTTGCTCATTAATTTCACAAGCAGACTGTTCCATTGATTTAACAACTGGTACATTCATCATCAAAACCAATGAAGGACCAATCCATATCTAAATCAATGTCTAAATCAATATCTTATCTCAAACTACTTGGTTCTATGATACAAAACTTTTTTTTTAATTGAAAATCCTTTTATCATAATTTTATGTTAGAACCTTTCCCAAACACCAACTTAATAATGAGAAAGCTAGATATATTGGTAAATCCTTCCAAATTTTTTATTATTTTGAAAATGATTTGAAAATCATAGGAAGTGTCTTTCATTAGAAATATAATAATGAAAAGGTTAACGTATTTATATTTATCTAAAAACCTTCCATCATTATTTTATGTAAGAACCTTTCAATCAATCGACAAAATCCCAGACCTCATTTGAGTACCGAGTGGGGTATAACTCATCAAATCAGAGCAAAGAAACAATGTTTCCATTGGTCTTTCCATTGCTGGTACTATCTACCGGTCGCAACTCCTGGCATGAGGAGCAATGTGAAATAAAGCGTTTGGCTCAAGGACATAACATATCGCCCAGTCTGGAAATTAAACTCACAACCTCGCGTTTGCAAATCCAATTGTCTAACCACTAAACTACATGCCTTCACAAGAACCTTTAGGTCGTTTCAAACACCAGCTTAGTTACTTCATCATCATCATCATCATCATCACCGTTTTACGTCCGTTCTTCCACGCTAGCATGGGTTAGACGGGTTGTCCTGTTGTGGGCAGTGTCTGGTCGGCTGACCATGCCTTGCTCATACAGGAACTGATCTGGCTTGATTTCTACAGCTGGATGCCCTTCCTAACATATATTACTTATATTACTAAATCCCTAAAATTCTTATTTTCAAAATTATCAGAATCATTATTGTCATTTATTCAAAATATGGTAACGAAAGGGTTAAATTAATTTCTTCTTTTTACCTTTCTTTCCACAGATCTGTTGCTGTGATATTCATTTCCGGGCCTAACTCTCATAAACATGGATCAATTTTCAGAGTTTACCGCATACAAAAGGCTACTTCAGAGGAAAAATTTTTCAGCATGGATGCAGTCAGCTGCTTATAATTTCTCTAGTGCTCATAACATCCTCCAAGATTTCACTGAAACTTTCTATTTATTCAATAATTTTCAAGACTTTGTTCTTGTTATGTTGTATGTTCCGATATTTGTGACAGCACTCTGCGGCAATATCCTCATAATAATGTCAGTTTTAAAGGATGTGTCATGGTGCAAAGCAAGGAATTTCTTTCTCTTCAATTTATCTGTTGCTGACCTTTGCGTTACACTCATTTGCATGCCTATGGCAGTAGGTATGCTTATCTACCGACTGTGGATTTACGGGCAGTTTCTTTGTAAAGTTACTGCATTTATGCAAGGTAAGTCTTGAAGTTTATACTCTCAATTATTTAAATTTTTTGATACCAAACTGCCTGGAACCATCCCAGGTTCTATAATATAAAGCCATATGTTTTAACCCTTTCATCACTGTATTTCTAATAAGACACACTCTATTTCAATTAATCAACTCTTATCCTGTAATGATTTAATAGAAAATATTTAAAAACAGCCTTGTTAATTGAAATGTTTACAGTATTTTTACTGGTGGACATATTGCTGTGGAAATTTGCAGTATTAGAATAAAGGCTTTAATATGTAATTGTTTCTACTTATGGCACAAGGCCAGCAATTACCCAGTACATTACTGGTACTTTATTTTATCGACCCTGTAATATGATGTGGTCATAATGTTGTTTTGTACTTTTACAACAATGGCTAGCTAATGTGGTTTCATGTGATTTGTTAATTCAAATGTTTATAGTATCTTTACTAGTGGACATATTATTGTGAAAATTGGCAATATTAGAGTTAAAGACTTTAATTTCTAATGCGATGCAGTTGGCATGGTGTTTTGTTGTACTTTTTCAAGAATGTCTTGCTAATGTGGTTTCATGCAGTACAGGATGTCAATTGTTGATGAAGTAGTTTGAGGGTTAAAATAATATGAGGTAGAGAGTAAGAAAGATAGTGAAGGAGAATGTGTGTGTATGAGAGAGAGAGGGGGTGAAATGTGCCAGAGAAAGATAGAGAGGCAGAAAGAAAGGGAGGATGAGAGAGAAGCAGAATGTTTGTGTCTGATGTAGAGAGAGAGAGGGAGAGAGAGAGGGGGTGAGTTAAAGAGAATGTGAAATAAAACATGAAAGAGAAATTATTTTATTACTAACATACTAACTTAACATCTCTCATCTCATCTCATCTCATCTGTCCCCTAGTCTGGACTGTTGGGGCGCCACAGATGACCTGGCAGCCAGCTTCCTCCATCCCTCTCGCCTCTCTGCCCTCTTCATGGTTGCACTCAGTTTCATGCCTGTCCATTCTGGGATGTTGTCCACCCATCTCTTTTTCTGTCTGCTTCTCTTCCTTCCTCCTTGTATTGTTCCCTGCAGGACAGTCCTTGCAAGCCCTGAAGATCTTGTCAGGTGCCCGTACCATCTCAATTTGTGTTTCTTTACAATGGTCAGTAAGTCTTCATAAGGACCGATGGCTTGCCAAACTCTGTTTCGCACCTCCTCATTAGAGATGCAATCTCTGTAGGTGATGTCAAGGAGCTTTCTGAAGCATCTCATCTCCGTAGCCTGTATCCTCCATGTCCGACCACAGCTGATAACCTCCAACTAGGGGGCTCATCTTGGTCACAAACTTGTGGTTGTTGTAGGTCATCTGGGAACTCGTCCACTTGGGCCAGTGACCTCCACTGCGGAGATCCTTCACCCAGTGGTGCTGTGTTAACACCACTCCCTCACAGGGTTTGGCCTGCCAGCTGAAGTGGTTTACCAGGACATGGTGCTTGGTGCCACATGTGAGAGATTTAGAGGATGGAGGACCAGTGAAGCCCGTTCACCCGAAGGTGCAGCGTGCCAGACAACAAATGTACTACCCCTATTCAGAGTCCCCTATCCTCTTAACATACAGTTCTTATATAAAATTATGTTGGAAAATTTTAATTTAAATAGGAATCCTTTAAAATGAGTGGTTTTGTTTCATAGAATCTGAGAGTTAATGAAAGGTTTTGAAGGATTTACTATAATTAATTATTTCATTACTAAGATAGCAACCTAACATATAGTTCTTATATAAAACTATTTTGGAAGAGTTTAATTTAAATAGAAACCCTTTAAAATGGGTGGTTTTATTGTATAGGGCCAAAATCAGATTTGGCTGGTTGGTAAGGTAAGGGTTAACATTTTTGTTTTTAACATCATAAGTTTATGTTAGAAAATCTTATTAAGTTACAACTTCACAATGTGAGCTATCTTATTAAAGCCCTATAAATTTTTGATTGTTATTTTCAAAATTAATTGAAATGCAATTAATTTCAAAATTAATTGAAACACAGATGGTGTATTTCATTTCAAATACAGAAACAAAACATGTTATTAAATGGTACAAAAAAAGGAAAGGAAACGAAAAGAAAAAGAAAAAAAGAATTAAGCAACAAAGAAAGGGAAAGGGGGAGGGACAGACATTTCACCCCAGTCAAAATATCAGTCTCAGTTGCACCCCAAGGACAAAATATCAAAGGCATTACCTCAAGGTGCTCCTTCTTCAAGCTGGCCACCGTCTCTCCAGCTTTACGGATAAAAGCAGCAATCCCAAAACTAAGAACATTAGAAGTTTCGATGGAGATTATTACAAAGAGGAAGCAGTTGGTCAGGCCCTGGTATTTGACTATCTCCTTGTCCGTTGCATTGCGAGCAGTGGAGCCTGGGTTTGTGGTCAAAGTGACATGGTTGGAGGATAACAAACAATGAAAGCGTTAAAAGTTATAACATCAGATAGAATGCTGTGTGGCCTTCATTCTGGCTCTTTGCTCTCTCAGTTCAAACTCTTTCAATGTCAACTTTACATTTCACTATTTCAAGATCAATAAAAAGTACCCTAGTCATGTACTGGGGGTGGTTCTTCTATATCTCTTTCTTACTTCCTCTCTCAGACACACACACACACATTCTTACACACAATCTACATCTCTCTCTCTCTCTCTCTCTCCTTCTCTCTCTCCTTCTCTGGGCGAAATCAGTTGTGTTCAGACTTGGTGGAGTCACAACAGCACCTCTATGACCCCATTGGGAATTATGGCTCCTTACATACATAGAGAACTAGAGATTATTTTGACTGTAGTATAGAGAGTGGTGGTGGTGGTGGTGTAATAATGACAACAACAACAGCAATGATTATGAAGACATTGACTATGACAACAATGCAATTATTAAACTGTCTGCTGTGCATAGATTTTTAGGACAGGACAAGACAGGTAGTTTTGGCTCTTCTCCAACATCCATTCATCTATCTTACTATCCATTCATCTAACCATGTATACATCCATTTAACCATCCACCCACCAACCCATCTATCCTTCCATCCATCCATCAAACTATCTATCTATCTATCTATCTATCTATCTATCCACCCAAGAATGGCCCGTGTGAATGGGCCTTCACTCTACATCAGACTATAGGTGAGGAAGATGAAAGACCAAGGGAGCACCCCTTCTCTGTGCTCCTGAGGAGAAGGGTTGCACACTTTTTTTCGGGGGTGTGTGCGACCCCCCAAGGCGCCTCCTCTCTATTGAGGACTTTGTTATAAATTTTATTTTTTGTTATATTTTATTTTATTTTTATATATTGTTATTGCCTCCTCCTTATTGAGGATGCCTTGTTTTGTAAACTCCCCCCATTGTACTTGTCCCACTTTTGATGCCCTGGTGGAAAATAAAAGAAACATATCTATCTATCCACCCACCCATCTATCTATCTATCTATCTATCTATCCAATTGTACACTCCCCGGGTGTAACTGACCTGTGGAACTATGCAGAACAACTGCTGTCGCGTATGGGACAAATCCAGTTGACTGCCGAGTCCATAGTAAGGATCAAACCGCCAGCCTCTTCCAAAAACGAAAGAGAGGCAGTTTTCCTCTGTACGGTGGCTATGGTGAAAGAAGTTATATGATGGACGAGGTTGAGAGGACTGAGGACAGATGCCTTTCTCTCCGGACAACAATTGATTTCCTTCTTTAAGTATCACTTTAGAATGAGAATCAGGGTAGAGAGAGAGGCACTGCACCCCAGTAAATTTACTGAAAGGTGGGAGAATGAAGCGAAAATGGCCCGAGTGATTGGGCCTTCTCTGTTTATAAGCCTGTAGGTTGAAGAAGAGAGCAAAAGGAAGAAAGGAGCACTTGCACAACATGCTCTTGGAGTTGAGGGTTGTTCTATCGACGGGGTATTAAACAACCCATTTGTGGCGCCTCCCCCCTATTGGGGATTTCGATTGTTGTAATTGTTTGTTTTTATATTTTTTACACGACTGTATGTAAAATCCTCGGCATGTCTTTGTATTGTCCTCTTTTCTTGTGCGCCCTTGTGGCTAATAAAGAAATCTATCTATCTATCTATCTATCTATCCACCCATCCATCTACTCATTGTTTGCTGCCTGTTGTTGGATCTATGCGATCTCCAACAAGGAGTGTTCCAGTTGTATGGTGAATGGCACAGCCAGCTCATGAAATTGAAATGCAAGTGACTGAGCATTCCACAGACAGGAGAAGTCTTTAATATAATTCTCAGAGGGGTTTGGGTATGACACAGTCTGTGATAAAGTCGCCCCTTCGAATTATAGGTACAACTCCTTTATTTTTCCTGCTGATTGCTGTCACTGGAGCAACATGGAATAAAGTATCTTGCTGAAGGACACAATGCACTGCCCAATCTAGGAATCAAACACACAATTTTACAATCGTGAGCTGAAAACCCTAACCATTACGCAAGGCGTCATCACCACATGCTGGTCATGGAAGCAAACACAAATTTACAATCTTGAGCTGGACATCCTAACCACTAGGCTATGTGTGTTCACCACTGGCTGGCCTTGGAATCAAACTCACAACTTTACAGACTTGAACTGAAAACCCTAACCATTAAGCCACAACATGTTGTTTGTCTGGGAATCAAACTCACAACTTTACAATCTTAAGCTGGGCACACTAACCACTAAGCCACACAATATGTTACTTGATCTCAGGAATCAAACTCACAACTTTACTGGACATACTAATCAACTAAGCCCACATTGTTCACCACCGGCTGGTCTGGGAATCAAGCATATAACCTTACCATCTTAAGCTGGATATCCTAACCACAAAGCTACCAGTGTTCACCACTGGCTGGTCTGGGAATCAAATTCACAACTTTACAGCATTGAACACCCTAACCACTAGGTCACACAATATGTTGCTTGGCCTAAGAACTGAACTCACAATTATACACCTTGACCACTAAGCGATGAGTCATCACCACTGGCTGGTCTGGGTATCAAACTCACAACCTTACAATGTTAAGCTAGATACACTAGCCACTATGCTAGCACTGTTCACCACTGGCTACCTGCCTCACGCTACAATAATCCCAGATCATTACAGCGGCTAATTTGTTAAGAAGCCTAAGGTTAGTTAGTAGTGTGAGATTTCAGTTAATCCGAATGAAATATCTGGTGTAGTGGTGATGGTGGTGGTGGTGTAGTTGTGGTGGTAGTGGTAGTAGCGTAGTTGTGGTGGTGGTGGTGGTGGTAGTGTAGTTGTGGTGGTGGTGGTCGTGGTGGTGGTAGTAGCGTAGTTGTGGTGGTGGTGGTAGTGTAGTTGTAGTGGTGTAGTTGTGGTGGTGGTGGTCGTGGTAGTGGTAGTAGCGTAGTTGTGGTGGTGGTGGTGGTGGTAGTGTAGTTGTGGTGGTGGTGCTGGTGGTAGTGGTGGTAGTGTAGTTGTGGTGGTGGCGGTGGTGATGATAGTGTAATTGTGGTGGGGGTGGTAGTGAAGTTGTGGTGGTGGTGGTAGTGAAGTTGTGGTGGTGGTGGTAGTGCAGTTGTGGTGGTGGTGGTGGTGGTAGTGTAGTTGTGGTGGTAGTGGTAGTGTAGTTGTGGTGGTAGTGTAGTTGTGGTAGTGTAGTTGTGGTGGTGGTGGTAGTGTAGTTGTGGTGGTAGTGTAGTTGTGGTGGTGGTGGTGGTGGTAGTTGTGGTGGTGGTAGTGTAGTTGTGGTGATGGTGGTGGTGGTAGTGTAGTTGTGGTGGTGGTGGTGGTGGTAGTGTAGTTGTGGTGGTGGTGGTAGTGTAGTTGTGGTGGTGGTGGTAGTGTAGTTGTGGTGGTGGTGGTGGTAGTGATGTAGTAGTAATGGTAGTGGTGGTTGTACTAGTGGTGGTGTAGTGGCGGAGGTGGTATCTGCAAACATTAAACAATACAGAGACCATAAGAGAGATATCAGCAGATTTGGTTTTCCTAACCTCGTTACCATTAATTAATTGTTTCTACTTTTGGCACAAGGCCAGCAATTACCCAGTACATTACTGGTACTTTATTTTATCGACCCCGTAAGGATGAAAGGCAAAGTTAACCTCGGCGGGATTTGAACTCAGAATGGCATGGGCCGTAACTCTATGCGTCAAGGCATGGCGTCCGACCCTCTACCGATACTGCCAATCCACCGCCATTAATTAATGTTTATGGGCCTTTACGTTCTGAGTTCAAATCCCGCTAAGGTTAACTTTGCCTTTCATCCTTACGGGGTCGATAAAATAAAGTACCAGTAATGTACTGGGCAATTGCTGACCTTGTGCCAAAAGTAGAAACAATTAATTAATGTTTATTAAACATCAATATTTTCAAACACAGCACCTACTTAATTAACAGTCAATTATTAATAACTGAGATTTCGTTTTTCCTTTTATGATTTTTTAGCCTTGCTTGAAAAATGTCTGGTGTGTAGATGGCGAAACTGAATTTCTGCTGGGCTTAAATACCTGTATGTTTTGTGATAGCTATTTCTGGTTATAACATCATACTTATTTTGGCTTGCAGTTCAATAGTTCAATATCCACAGATTTACCTGGAATAAATTTGCCAAACATATATTTTCTTCTTGTCCCTTCCCTCCCCCAAATTTGCCAGCCTTGTGCCGATGTTGTATGTATGTATGGACCCATATCTCCTGCAGGAGTCGTAGGAGTTCCATATTGATATACAGCATTTCTAGACTAGCACTTTTAAAATCCTGGCAGAAACCATCTCCTCTCCAGGTCTGAATACAGAAGATTTCTTCCAGAGAAGGATAGAAAGTGAGAGAATGGAAATGAGGAGGAGGCAGTGGAAGAATTGGCCCCGGTATTAGACTGGTACATTTTTTATCAACCTCGAATGGATGAAAGGCAAAGTTGACCTCAGTGGGATTTGAAGTCAGGGAGTAGAGATTCGAAGTGAATACTGCAAAGCATTCTATCTGATGTCCTAACGACTCTGCCATTTCGTCGCTTATTGTGTCTAAGTTAGAAATCAATAATACTATATATTTTATTGACATAAAAAAAATAGTATTGATTGTGTAGTGACTAGCGCCACCTTTGTCCGGGGAACAAAACTAATTTGGAGTTACTTCCCCGTGGTCCGAATATAAGGGAGTGTTCTGGCGCCTCTCTCTCTCTTGCAGCTTGACCTTGCTAAGATAAACACCAATTCTTCTTTTTCTCCGCAAGCACGAACAATATGTAACGACAAAACATTACTATGGGCCTGGCCAACACCTCAGCCAGTCGACCAAACTTTCCTTACAATCTTAATTGGTTTATTTCATTTCTTTTGGCATGCCAGCTTAATCCACCTCTTAACCTTTGTTAATAAATTATGTAAAAACTTGCTAAAGTCTTGGTGATACATATATTATATCTTATTACTAAAAAAGATTTACAGAGCTTCAGTGTTATTAAATTTTGCTGATATATATAAATATATTTTCTTCTTTTATTTTTAGGTGTGTCAATAACAAACAGCATCTTTACACTAATGGTGATGTCTGTAGATCGCTACTTGTCTTTACAATATGCTCAAAGCACTCAACGAACCACAACTCCTCAGCAAGCAGTATTCATTATCCTAACAATCTGGGTCCTGGCTGCTTTGATTATGGGACCTTTATTATTCATTCGTGAAATTGATGTCCTTGTTCTGCCGACATTAGCACCTATGACGTTCTGCATCGAAAACTGGCCCCAGAGTACCGACCGAGAGGCCTACGCCATCTTCTTATTCTTCGTGGTTTACATCATTCCATCGACAACACTGTTTCTCTGTTATATCCGAGTATTTAAGTATGTCTGTAAGCAAGAAATGCAGCGAGAGAACTCAGACTGTAGCACAAAACGCCTGATTAGTCGCAGAAAAGCTGCGCGGATGCTTATCATCCTGGTATTGATGTTTATGATGTGCTGGCTACCTTACAACATAGTATCCTTGATCAGCGATATTTGGGGCAGTTCGTGGAACTTGATGGATCTACTGCGTTACACACTGTGGCTAGGACATTCCCACAGCGCAATCAACCCTGTTATGTACTGGCTACTTAACAAGAGGTTTCGGCAACACGTTCGCAGAATGTTCCGCCAGACGAGAAACTGTGGCAGTTCGCACACTTGTCATGGGTTTATTAGTTTACCTACCCCTAAATATGTATAGGGTGGAAGTCCACCTCAATACTGTACTGAGAGGGACAATGCTGATGAGACAGGGAGAGGGAAAAACATAAGGGAAAACTAGGCAGCTGCATGTAAGGTGATTGAATGTGTGTGGATATATATATATATATATATATATATATATATAGATATGTGCATGTGTTTATATACATATATGAGTGTGTGTGTGTGTGTGTGCATATATATATGTATATATATATGTGTGTGCATATATATGTATATAAATATATATATATACATACACACATACATAATCATTGTCATTCAGCATCCATTGTCCTTGCTTGCAAGGTTCAGATGTGTTTTCATGTTATGAAGCTAGCCAGATCAGGTGACCAAATCTTGCTCATACAGATCTTTCTTTGGTTTTCTTTGCCGTGGCTGGATACATTTCCTAACACCAACCACATTAAACAGTGTACTAGCAGCTTTTCTCATAGCACCACCATTACCACTTTACAGGGTGGACTGGGTGCATTTTTGTCACACACACACGTGTGTGAGTGTACATATTTGTGTGTGTGTGTGTGTGTGTGTGAGTGAGTATTCAGAGGGGCATCCGGCTGAAAAACCTCCATTTAACCCATGCCAGTGTGGGATAGCCTTCATATATATATATATAGATATATATATATATATCTATATATATATATATATATAGATATATATATATATATATATATATATATATATATATATATATATATATATATATATATATAGTGACGAAACATAAGTCAATTGTATGAACTCATAATCCTTTATTTACCGCTATATATATTTCGATGATAGCCATTGTATGGCTATGACCTCATCAGGCAGTAAGTAAGTTCTTAGATATGCCAGCTCTGGGTTTTGGGTGTTGATGGTTTTAGAGTCTTATATAGTAGTGTGGAAAAATGGACATTAAATGGTGATGATGATGTTGATGATATATATATATATATGTGTGTGTATGTATCAGACCTGTTAACTCACCCTGTCCAACAGAGAGATTTGCAATAGCCTTTGGGGTGGATGAGAGATGTCTTCTCTTGTGGAAATGGTTTCATGTAAAATCTCCCTCGTTTTGGGGCACTTTTTTTCATGGTACTCTCCATTTGGGTTTTTAGAGGATGGCAGGTCTGGTGTGTGTATAAGTATATAAATATTTGTGTTCGCACGAGTGTATGTGTGTGAATGTGTATAAGTGTATAAATATTTGAAGTGAAAGCACGTGGTTTAGTGCTTAGGGAGTTTGGCTTGCAAACATAGGTATATGAGTTTGGTTTCTGGACCAGGTGGCATGTTGTGTCCTTGAGCAAGACACTTTATCTCATGTTGCTCCAGTCCATTGTGTCCTTGAGCAAGACACTTTATCTCATGTTGCTCCAGTCCATTGTGTCCTTGAGCAAGACACTTTATCTCATGTTGCTCCAGTCCATTGTGTCCTTGAGCAAGACACTTTATCTCATGTTGCTCCAGTCCATTGTGTCCTTGAGCAAGACACTTTATCTCATGTTGCTCCAGTCCATTGTGTCCTTGAGCAAGACACTTTATCTCATGTTGCTCCAGTCCATTGTGTCCTTGAGCAAGACACTTTATCTCATGTTGCTCTAGTTCACTCAGTTGGAAAATGAAGTTGAGTTGTACCTGTTATTCAAAAGACCAGCCTTGTCACACACTGTGTCATGCTGAATCTCCCTGAGAACTACGTTAACAATGAATGTGTCCATAAAATGCTCAGTCACTTGCAAGTTAATTACTTGAGTAGGCTTTTCTGTTGTGTGAACATTTGAAACATTCATCATGGAAACAGAAGGAAGTCCAACAACAACATGTGTGTGTATATATTTGTTTGTCTGTGTGTGTGTGCCTATATTTGTGTGTATGTGTTTAAATGCATGTGTATGTGTATATAAATACATGTGTGTTTGTGTTTAAATGCATGGGGCCCCTTGCATATATATTGTTGTAAAATATAAATTTGGGGAGGGGGCTTTAAATATTGTGGTGGTTGCTTTGAATTATGTGACTACAGTTCAATCAGGTCCCTGGACACAACCCAGTGAGGCCCCTAGCAACAACCTAGTCAGGTCCCTGGACACAACCCAGTGAGGCCCCTAGCAACAACCTAGTCAGGTCCCTGGACACAACCCAGTGAGGCCCCTAGCAACAACCTAGTCAGGTCCCTGGACACAACCCAGTGAGGCCCCTAGCAACAAGCTAGTCAGGTCCCTGGACACAACCCAGTGAGGCCCCTAGCAACAACCTAGTCAGGTTCCTGGACACAACCCAGTGAGGCCCCTAGCAACAACCTAGTCAGGTCCCTGGACACAACCCAGTGAGGCCCCTAGCAACAACCTAGTCAGGTCCCTGGACACAACCCAGTGAGGTCCCTAGCAACAACCTAGTCAGGTCCCTGGACACAACCCAGTGAGGCCCCTAGCAACAACCTAGTCAGGTTCCTGGACACAACCCAGTGAGGCCCCTAGCAACAACCTAGTCAGGTTCCTGGACACAACCCAGTGAGGCCCCTAGCAACAACCTAGTCAGGTCCCTGGACACAACCCAGTGAGGCCCCTAGCAACAACCTAGTCAGGTCCCTGGACACAACCCAGTGAGGTCCCTAGCAACAACAGATCCCTGGTCACAAGCCAGTGAGGTCCCTAGCAACAACCCAGTCAGGTCCCTGGACACAAGCCAGTGAGGTCCCTAGCAACAACCTAGTCAGGTTCCTGGACACAAGCCAGTGAGGGCCCTAGCAACAACAGGTCCCTGGACAACAACCCAGTCAGCTCCCTAGTTACAACCAAGTTAAGCCCCAGTCTTTTGTCTGCAGTCTAATCTGACCCCTTCCCTCCAGCCTAGTCAGGCCTAACCCCTTAATCTGCCACTGTGTGTATGTGTGTATATGTTGCTGTGTGTGTGTGTACAAGTGTCTGTGTATGCTTGTGTGTATCCATGTATGTGTGGTGTGTGTGTGTGTGTATCCAGGTATGTGTGGTGTGTGTGTGTGTGTGTGTGTATCTATGTATGTGTGGTGTGTGTGTGTGTGTATCTGTATGTGTGGTGTGTGTGTGTATCCATGTATGTGTGATGTGTGTGTGTATCCATGTATGTGTGGTGTGTGTGTGCATGCATGTATGTGTATGTGTGTGTGCATGCATGTATGTGTGTGTGCATGCATGTATGTGTGGTGTGTGTGTGTGTGTATCTATGTATGTGAGGTGTATGTGTACACATGCATGTATGTGTGGTGTGTGTGCCTACATGTATGTGTGGTGTGTGTGTGCCTACATGTATGTGTATGTGTGGTGTGTGTGCCTACATGTGTGTGTGTTTATTTGAAAGTATTTCAGTTTATAAATCCAAGCCAACAAAGTAATGACAACAATAAACATCCAAATGTAATTTTGTTTAATAACAGAACCTCCCCCCCCTCCTCCTCCTCCATTCCCAAACATTCCATCTTTGAAATTGTACTTTTGCTTACTGTATGCCTTTTGTTATTATCAATATGTTCTGAATTCAAATCCTGCCCAAAGTTAGCTATTACTTTCATCCTTACGGGTTTGATAAAATAAAATACCAGTAATGTACTGGGGTTGATTTAATTGACTTCCCTTCCTGTAAAATTGTTGGCCTTGTGTCTAAATCAGAAACCATTGGAGGATCGGACACCATGCTTTGACGCATTCTTGCCATTCTGAGTTCAAATCCCGCCGAGGTTAACTTTGCCTTTCATCCTTACGGGGTCGATAAAATAAAGTACCAGTAATGCACTGGGATAATTGCTGGCCTTGTGCCAAAAGTAGAAACAGTTATTATTAGGGTGGTAGATTGGCAAAATTGGTAGAGTGTCAGACAACATGCTTTGTGGTATATAGTTACGGCCTCGAATCCCACTGAGGCTAGCTTTGCCTTTTAACCCTTACGGGGTTGATAAAATAAAGTACCAGTAACACACTGGGGTTGATTTCATCAACTTTCTCCTTCCCCACCAAAAGTTGTTGGCCTTGTGCCTAAATCAGAAACCATTATTATTATTAATATTGTGAAAGTGCATGGCTTAGTGGTTAGGGTGTTCAGCACATGACCACAAGGTCATGAGTTCGATTCCCGGTGGTATATTGTGTCCTTGAGCAAGACACTTTATTTCATATTACTTCATTCTGCTCAGCTGGAAAAATCTTTTTTTAATAAATAACTAAAAATGAGTTGTATTTGTGATTTTAAGATGAGCAAGCCATATCACCCCTGTACTGTGTCTCATTGAACCTACCTGGAAACTACGTTAAGAGTAGACATGAATTCATGTGGAATGCTTGCCCCTTGCACATTAATAACCATGAGCAAGCTGTTGTCAGAATAGAAATCTAACACATAATTTGTCAATATTGTTGCCGTTTTTGTTGTTGTTACTATTATTATTACTATTATTATTATTATTATGTGGATTAGCAGTATCGGTAGAGGGTCAGATGCCATGCTTTTTGACGCATACAGTTATGGCCCTTGCCATTCTGAGTTCAAATCCCGCCGAGGTTAACTTTGCGTTTCATCCTTACGGGGTCGATAAAATAAAGTACCAGTAATGCACTGGGGTAATTGCTGGCCTTGTGCCAATAGTAGAAACAATTATTATTATTATTATTATTATTGTTATTATCAATGAGAGAAAGAAACATTGGCTTTATGGTGGTAGAAGGAGAGCAGAAGTTATGTTTGTGCCTTCTTTCCTAAGAACATTACTGGTATAAGTGGAATGGTTCTGACTAGGAGTTGAACCAAAGTCAGGAACTCAGTTTGCTGAGAAATTATTTATCACAACGATTTGCCACTCACAGAAATTGTAGATTTTTTTTACAATAAAAAAAATATATGATTTATTAATTTATTATTAAAGATAAAATTATTTTATTAGAAAAAAAAATTCATGGCAGAAAAAATTATTTATTTATCTATTATTTATTACAGACAAAATGGATATATTATAAGTGAAAAAACTAACTTATTACAGACCAAAATTATGTATAATTTTATTGCAAACAAAATTAATTTATTATAAAAAAGAAATTAAATTATTGTGAAAAAAAAAAAAATTAATTTATTATTACAGCCAAAATTAATTTATTACAGAAAAAAAATTATGGATTAATTATTACAGATACAAATAGTTTATTACAGAAAGGAAATGATTTAATAATATGTTGGTGTTGGAAGACAAAGCTGTCTTTTTTGTTTTGTTTTTTTTTCATTCTACTAAATAAACTAATATTATTGAACCAAAATGATGTCTCGTGTGTAATATTTAACATATTGTTATTATTTTTGTTACTATTCTTTACTGCTTTGACTTTTTAAAGTAAAAGATTATTGGTGTGTAGAGAACTAGTGGTTACTGTAGCTGTTGTGTAGAGAACTGGTGATTACTGTAGCTGTTGTGTAGAGAACTGGTGGTTACTGTAGCTGTTGTGTAGAGAACTAGTGGTTATTGTAGCTGTTGTGTGGAGAACTAGTGGTTATTGTAGCTGTTGTGTAGAGAACTGGTGGTTACTGTAGCTGTTGTGTAGAGAACTGGTGGTTACTGTAGCTGTTGTGTAGAGAACTAGTGGTTATTGTAGCTGTTGTGTGGAGAACTAGTGGTTATTGTAGCTGTTGTGTGGAGAACTAGTGGTTACTGTAGATGTTGTGTAAAGAACTGGTGATTACTGTAGCTGTTGTGTAGAGAACTGGTGGTTACTGTAGCTGTTGTGTAGAGAACTGGTGGTTACTGTAGCTGTTGTGTAGAGAACTAGTGGTTATTGTAGCTGTTGTGTGGAGAACTAGTGGTTATTGTAGCTGTTGTGTAGAGAACTGGTGATTACTGTAGCTGTTGTGTGGAGAACTAGTGGTTATTGTAGCTGTTGTGTAGAGAACTGGTGGTTACTGTAGCTGTTGTGTAGAGAACTGGTGGTTATTGTAGCTGTTGTGTAGAGAACTGGTGGTTACTGTAGCTGTAATGTAGAGAACTGGTGGTTACTGTAGCTGGTGGTTATTGTAGCTGTTGTGTAGAGAACTGGTGATGGCAAATGAGCAGAATAGTAAGAACCTTGTATAGAATGCCTTGCTGTATTTGTTCCAGCTCTCTACAATCTCCAATTTCAAATTCTAGGGAGATCAACTCTGTATTTCATCCTTTCGAGGTGAATAAAAAAATATCAGTTCAGTACCGGAGTCAATGCATCATTATCATCATTTAAAGTCCATTTTTCGTACTAGCATGGGTTAGACAGGCTGTCTTGTATTGAGACATGTCACATTAGGTGTCTTGCTCACATAGAACCATCTCTTGTTTGGTTTCTACAACTGGGTGCCCTTCCTAATGCCAACCACATTTATATTGTGGACTGGGCACGTTTTACTTAGGACTCTTGAGATATCTCAAAAACATGACTACCTCCATAGTTCTGGTGCCACAAAAAAATACACTTGGTAGAGTGCAGGAACCTATGAAAGCAAGAATTCAGCTCTCCCTTACCTCCCCCAGTTTTTTTAGCTATTGGTAGTACATGGTAACAAATGTAATTACAGATGAAATCCTTACTTAATCAGAGCTCTTCTGAGCTTCACCTAAATACATTTAACTATTTTCTAATTCAAGACACTGCATAAAATTTTCAAATAATTTTGTAAATAGTCAAGAACTGGAAAGTATTTAGAAATATAATTAACTTTCTCATTATTTTAGTTGGTGTTTCAGGGTAGTGGATTGGCATAATCGGTAGAACGTCCAACATGCTTTGTAGTATATAGTTATGGCCCTTTACACTCTGATTTAAATTCCCGCTGAAGTTAGCTTTGTCTTTCATCCCTACGGGGTTGATAAAATCAGTACTAGTAATGCACTGGGGTCAATTTAATCAACTTTCCCCTCTCCTCAAATTGTTGGCCTTGTGCCTAAATCAGAAATCATTATTTAGAAAATAATTTTGATGGAAAGTGTTTATATAAATATGAACACTTTAAAATAGACTGTTTTGTATGATAGAACCAGGAGTGGTTTCTGGCGGCTGGCATCAGAAGGGTTAATGTTCTTTTTCAGTTTTATCCATGGATTAGACTGTGCAACAGTATCTAGAGTGAGATGTGAATGGCAGAAATTCTGAGAAGTGGGTGGTGAGCTAAGGAGAATGGGAGCAGCACTGAAACTGAAGGAGAAAGTGTAAGCCGCATGTGTGAGAAATGTCATGATTTATGGGTGAATTTATTCTGAAGATCACCAGAACTCAGGGTAGAGGTGTTAATCTTTGAGACAACTGAAGTATTCGCTCAACTCTTTGTTTGGCAAGCTGACTAGATGCCCCTCCTATCTCAACAAACACTTACAGAATGTATTGGGTGTGTTTATCATGTAGATCACAAACACTAGGGAGATTGTCATGTCTTTTACACAACTGAAACACCTGATATTATATTATCAGCTTCAAATAGTGTTGCAGTCGAGCAAACGTTAACGGCTTCAGTTTACAAATGGTTGACATAGAGGTACGAGTCTTGTAATTTACAAAAATAGTTTTGTATGAAGAATAAAAAATGATGGGAGATTACTCTTGTTGACAGTAAATATCCATTCGGTAATAGACCCAGGTTTCGTTACCTAACAAGTTGTTGAAGTATTGGCTGCTTTCTGGTAGGTTTCTTGTTGAACCTGACGTTTTGAGTCAGGTCCCTAAACCACCTCCCTATTCACTGTAATTGGGGCGATGTTGACCACCTGCTGGAATGAACCGTGTGAGTTGGAATGGCTATTTCCATGTATCTTGTTATCCTCTGGGGTAACACTTTTTCCCTTGTCTGCAGAGACCAGGAGGTGGCTTGCACCTGGTGCTTTGTATGCCAAAGAGCATTCTCTCACATTATCCAGGCATGTATCACTGGGGTAGCGATGGTATTCATGCTTACACACACATTTAGCTACACACTTTAATTGTAGATTTTGAAAAAAAAAACTGCATGAGAAGGCATCCATTATTCTTGCCTGAAAGATAAGCAAGACTAACATGTATAGTGTCTCTATAACCTATGCTAGAGTAGTCTTTGAAAGCTTAGGTAGCAACTGAGTTAAGAAATTAGTTATATGATATATATATAGAGAGAGATTCGGCTTGTATTCAGTAAGCCTTTTCAAGGATGCATTCCCTTTAAAAGGCTTGTCGAATACAAGCTGAAACAGCTAGGCAGGTTTTTACCTTCCTCTGTACCCATTCTGCTTCTTCCCATACACAGAGTACTCCTCTGATTTGAGGTCTCCCCAGTCTCAGCAATGCAGAAGTTATATATACACATGTTATATATATATATATTATACACATTCATTCATACATGCAGATGATAGGACTGGGGTCCCCATCATTCCACTGCAAAGTGGTCGTGGAGGTGCCACGGCAAAAAAGCACCCAGCCCACACTGTAAAGTGGACATGTAGGCGCCACAGAAAAAAAAGCACCCAGCACTCACTGTAAATGAGGTTGGTGTTAGGAAGGGCATCCAGCTGTAGAAATCAAGCCAGAATCAGTTCCCGTCCCACCCTTGCAAGCAGGGAAAAGCGGACGTAAAATGATGATGATATATATATATATATATATAATGCACACACATTTACACATAGGTGTATGTTTGTGTGTTATTATTGTTACAGCTCACATACAGGAGGTTTATCTGGCCTCCTACAAGGTTATATATATTTCATAGGTGTTTTAATGATAGGGGGCCCTAATCCTATCGTATGTGTGTGTGTACGAATATCTGCACATGTGTCGTGTTACTTGTATCGAATAAGGAAATCAACACAGAAGTAGACAGATTTATCACATAACTTTTATCCCACAGCGTTATTATATCAAGACAGGATCTACAAGCAAGGTAGTACGGGGTGTCAAAATAAGATCTTTATTTCATAATCAATTATTTATTCTTGTTCGTCAGCTTCTTCATAAAATGGTTCAAACTGGTCAAAAGAATCCTGTTTACTGC
Source organism: Eledone cirrhosa (assembly GCA_964016885.1). Classification (NCBI taxonomy): domain Eukaryota; kingdom Metazoa; phylum Mollusca; class Cephalopoda; order Octopoda; family Eledonidae; genus Eledone; species Eledone cirrhosa. The sequence continues at coordinate 6,221,742 of OZ024762.1, forward strand.
CTGATTTTACATTGGTGTTTTCATCAGGTTCATCATTGTCGGTGAACTCAAACTGGATCAGACCAATTGCAAATGCATAACCAACCATAGCAGTAATAGCAAATATTCCAGCTAAAACCATATTCCGTAATTTGTTGGGGTTGTCTTCACTTAAGCCAGTTGTGTTCCTGCTCTCTGACGTACTTTCACTTTCTATGAAAGAGAATTAAAAAAGAAAAGGTTGAAAAGATGAAATTAATTGTTTCTACTTTAGGCACAAGGCCAGCAAATACCCAGTGCATTACTGGTACTTTATTTTATCGACCCCATAAGGATGAAAGGCAAAGTAAACCTCGGCGGGATTTAAACTCAAGATGAAATTAATATAAGATAAAAAGCATACAAAACAGTTAAGAAGCATTAGGGAAATTGAAATGTGAGCATCCCAATTGCAAATAACTATTTGATCCAAATCAAGGAGATCCCAGACCTCATTCATTTACCGAGGGAGGTAGAACTCATCAGATCGAAAGTTGTAAGTTTGATTCCCGGATCGGGCGATGTGTTAGGGTTAGGGTTAGACACCTTATTTCACATTGTTTCCTTGGTCCAATTTGATAAGTTCCACTCAGTAAGGTCTGGGATCTTGTTGATTGATTCCATTCCACACTTCCTATATTTCAAATCATTTTTAAAATAATCAAAAATTCAGAAGAATTAAGTTAAATTTTTAATTAGGACATTATTAAATTGGTGTCTTAGAATGTAAAGGTTTTAAACATAAAATTATAATGGAAGGTTTTTATATAATTATAAACAGTATAAGAATGATAAGTGTTGCATCATAAAATCTTGGGCAGTTTCAGGTGATTTGGTCTGAAAAGAGATAACATGATGAAAAGAAAGGGATCTGGGATTGATGATTGTTAGTAAATAGAGGGGAAATAAGTAGACTGCTGGATAAAATGAAAAAGTTTAAGAGAAATGAATTCACCTTCATGACTCCGAGGAAAATAATCCTGCAATATTCGTTTGCAAAAATCTGTCAGTTTTGTACATGCAAGCAAATGGTTCTGCAGTTGGTTACTGGTCAGTGGGGCCTTCATGAGAGGAGCCAAGTAGCCAAAGACAATGGCATCAAATACTGATGGCCTTGAACAGAGACAGAGAGAAAGAATTTACAATAGAGTAGTTTTTATAGCAAATTGGTAATTTTGTAAGAAATGAAATTTAAATTATAATCACAAATCAACAGAGCAGAGAGGAAATGTACAAATACTAAGAACTGGTAGAGAAATGCTGAGACAGGGGTTGAAAAAATGAAGTATCAATTGAGGGCAATGGGTTAGCGAACTTGTTAGAATAGTGGACAAGACACCCTCCGATACTTGTTCTAGTTCTTTGCATTCTACATCCAAATTCCACTTTGGCCTACATTAATGGTAGATTTAATCTATTACCTGGTCTAGTATAATTACATGGTCTTTAGCTACCTTTAACAGACTTCACTACTCTGACTTAATCTATTATTACCTATTTTAATATGATCACTTGGTCATTAGCTACCTTTAACAGAATTCACTCTGTGGCAAGCATTCACATGAGACCTTCAATTTGAGAATATCTTCCTCCTTCCCTCACACTAGTCTTGGAAGGCTTAAAAAGATTCATGACTAAACTGTAAAAATCCCCTAAAAAGAAAAATGGTTTGACTCTATAAATTGAAAAAAATAAAAATAAAAGAAATTATAACTACCTGTCACCAAAAAAATATAAATTGTCCCCTAACTTCTTCTCCAATAAATTGAGACATATTTTTGCTTCTTTGTAAATCTAAAAGAAAGGAAAATATTTCAATAAAACATCAGAGGTTTACTGTGTTTTCTCTTTACAACAGCAATCAATGCTTTTACATTTAGAATTTCTCCTCAATTATTTCCTCTTATTTTTTTTATTCATTTTCTTTTATATATTCATTTTTTTATTTATATCATCATGATTATTTTATATCAAATGTATAGAGGTAGCACTGGTGCCATGATAAAATGTATCCAGTACACTCTGTAAAGAGGTAGCACTGATGCCATGATGACATGTAGACAGTACACTCTGTAAAGTAGTAGTGTTGGTGCCATGATAAAATGTATCCAGTACACTCTGTAAAGTGGTAGTGTTGGTGCCATGATGAAATGCACCCAGTACACTCTGTAAAGTGGTACTGTTGGTGCCATGATGAAATGTACCCAGTACACTCTGTAAAGTGGTAGTGTTGGTGCCATGATAAAATGTACCCAGTACACTCTGAAAAGAGGTAGCACCGGTGCCATAATAAAATGCAACCAATACACTCTATGGATTATTATGTGTGGGGCGTGGTTGAGAAAGACACCATCTGCACTGCTTGTAACACCAACACCCAGCTGATCAACAGGATTAAGGAGGCATTTGAGGCTCTCCCTAGGGACACCGTGAAGACGGCATGTGCCAGATTCCGGAGCCAGATTGAGATCGTGGTGGATGCTGAGGATAGCTTCTTTTAGTGAATTTTCTATTTTGATTGTTTTAATAAATTTGTTTTGGGGCTGAGATATTCACTTTTTTAACCTTAAAAAAACCCCCAAAACTGTCAAATTTAGTCCGTGGCTGAGTGGTGAGAGAATTGGATTCACAATCGTGAGGCTGTGAGTTCGATTCCCAGACTGGGCGATGCGTTATGTCCTTGAGCAAGAAACTTTGTCTCATGTTGCTCCTTCAGCCTGGAATTGTGACTGACAGATAGTATTAGCAATTGAAAAGACCAATGGAAACATTGTTTCCTCGGTCCGATTTGACGAGCTCCACCGCATTTGTTAAGCAAATGAGGTCTGGGATCTTGTTGATCGACTGTCTTTATAAATATATATTGGGTCCTTACTTTCATATCAACTTCTACGTCTGTGACATTCTCACTGCTTTTCGAATAAATTCTTGATTTGGCATTCCTCCTCATCTTGTTTGGTATATAGAAATTCAATGGAAATGGTGAAGCTTTAGCAAAGCCTGGTCTGGTGAGATCTATATACGTCTTGGCATCAACCCACCACAAATGAAGCTATAAAAACAAACCATCAAGACAATATCACTGGAACATAAAAACATGTGTGGTTTTAACAAATACCAAGTTAACCCTTTGGCATTCACATTACCCTATATATACTATTGTATTTTCATGGTAAAGGCTTTATCTCACATAATATCGAATCTATGAGATTTTGAAAGTATTTATTTTGAGAACAATACCTTAACATCAGTTTGAGTGACCAGTTTCAACAGAAAGAGGTAGAGAATTCTGGCCAGTTTTGGCCGGTTTGAACATTAAAGGGTTAAATGTATAGAAATTAGCCTCTAATACATATATGAGGGTGGGCTGAAAAGTTCATAGGTCGACTACGATGGAGGAATGCTAAAGCTGAGAAACCTTGCATGCATTAATTTTAACTCTTTTTATTAATAACTGCCTTGTTTCTTTCTAGGGACTATGTTGAAAAATTTGGTCATTCCATGGGAGTATCTTGGTCGGTCTTTGCACTTTACAGCTGACAATTGTACATATAGATGACACCCACTGAATGACAGTATATAAACGATAAAGAAATTATTTGTAATACAAGGGTCGGCTGAAAAGTTCATAGGCTGACCAAGATACTCTCATAGAATGACTAAATGAGGTAATAATGCAGTTATTAATAAAAAGAGTTGAAATTAACGCATGCAAGATTTCAGTTCTAGCATCATTCCTTCATAGTCAGCCTATGAACTTTTCAGCCCAGCCTCATATGTTGCTGAGAAAATAGAATATATTTTGAGTATGAAATATTTAATTTAGATAAAGAGGAGTTATTTGTCAAAATTCTAAATTGATCTATAAAATGTATAAAATTCTACACAACCTTTTGTGCACCAAGGCCCAACTCGACATCTCAAAAAATTTGTTATGTCCCTCTTTGATATGAAAACAAATTGAATTTTGTAAAAGTATACTATAAAATTAAATCCAGATGCATAATAACATGTGTGGAGGAGGTGAGACAGGAGTTTCTGACAGTAATGTGTACCAAGGTTGCCTTGGTGTAAAAGTAATAAAGTAAAACCTGAAGTTTGTTCATATTAACATCATTTTCAAATTGATCCTCTGTGGAGTGTGCGCCCCATGTTGGGAACTGAAACTTAGGTAAACATATGATACGGAAACAGCACCAATATAATATATTATATATCCACATAAGAAGCTAGGTATTGTTATGAAGGCTGCCAATCATAAGGATTCACAATTCTGGCCCAAGGACAGCATCTTGAGGAAGTAAGGAAAGTTGATTAAATCAGTCCCAGTACTTGACTGTTACTTTATTTTATCAACTCAGGGAGGATGAAAGGTTGAAATTGGTGCGATTTGAACTTAACTTAGCATGGTAATGAGACATAAGCAGTGAATGTGGAGGATGGGAAAAGACTGGAAAGAAATTAAGCAAGCATGTTCCGATGGATGTGCAATGTTAATGAGTGTGAAAGGCAAAGCTTAGGTGAACTGAGAGAGGCTGGATATAAGAGGGATCAGATATAGTGTGCAGCAGAAAAAAAAACTTACTACAGCAGGCAAAAGTTTTTCTTCAAGCAGTGAACAAAATGCTATTGTGTCTGCACACTGAGTGGTGGATAGCCGGTCATCACAGCCCCACTCCTACAAATAAAACAGATACAGGAAAATTAATTATTTTTATTAAACCTCTCATAATTATTTATTATTTTCATAATTAAACCACAAAAGCAACATATTCTTGTTAGAAATCATTTAATGTCCATTTTCATGCTTGCATGAGCTAGACGAGTTGTCCCGTTATGAGTCAAGTCAGATCCAGAGACAAAGTCAGTTATAGGGATCTGTAATTTTGGCTTGGTTTCTATGGCTGGATGCTCTTCCTAACACCCACCACATTACAGTGTGGACTGGGTGCTTTTCACTGTGGTGCCAAAACGACCGCCTTACAGGGAGGACTGGGCATTTTTGTTGTCACCAGCACAACCACCTTACAGAATGTAAAAGGGTTACTGGCAGCACACAAGGCCAACAATTACCCAGTACATTACTGGTACTTTATACAATCTAATAATGGAGCGAAATAGGTGGCAGCACACATATGTCAATGAAGCTTCTATTTCTATTTCAATTCCATTCATACTTATATTAAAACATACTATCATAATTTTAATGAAGTAGTGTTCCAAATATCAGTTTACTAATGATCAATTAGTTTTATTGATTTTTTCTTAAATTCTTTCTTCTTCTTCTTCTGTGTCCATTTATTTGGGTGATGGAGGCAGAGTCTCAAACATACCTTCAAGAGGTCCTATCAGAAGCATCCATCTTCAATTGATTTGCATGAATCTCCAAGCGAGAACAACCAAGCTTATGTTATCAATCCAACTATCTTGCTTGTGGTCTATCTCTAGGTCTCCTGCCAGTTGGCTTTGCCCATAAAATTTGTCCTGTGATTTTTTTTTCTTAGACATTCTAATTAATTGAACCACATAGGCACTGTATTTCATTAGAAATACAGTAACAAAAAGGTTAACAAACTACTTACTCTGTCTCGAAGGTAATTTATTATATTTTCTGTGGAACTCTGAAGTTCAGTGCCATGTCGGAGAAGGGGGAATTCTCCTATATGAAGTAGAATAAATATTCACTTATTAGAAATTGAAATGACATATGAAATATATATATTTATTGATTGCAACAATAACTACCAATTAATCAATGTTTAGTTACTATTGGTTCACCAGTTTCAGCACTCAATGCTAATATGGATCTAGTTGCTCATGTAGTATTCTACATGTGGTATTCCACTGTAGTCAGTATCCTTAAGAAGCAGAGTGTTAATAATAATAATAATGAGCAGGAATGAAGTATCAATATAACATCATCATCATCATCGTTTAACTTCTATCTTCCACGCTAGCATGGGTCTGGACGGGAATTGTCCCACTTGAGGCAAGATTGGTTGTCTTGCTCAGGACTGTCTGGCGGGCTTTCTACGGCTGTATGCCCTTCCTACCGATACTGCCAATTGATTTTATATTGATACTAGAGATGCGCATTTCATGATTGATCAGATCAGCTCAAAGTACAATGAGTAATGATTGCACCCAACTCTGCAATCAACAGCTCATCAGGCATGTGGAGTCTTCCCATTGTACTTTGAGCTGATTGATCACAAAATGTGTGTCACATGTGAATAAACATATTGATGTTATATTCATACTTCCTCCCTACTCATTATTATTATTATATATATATAGAGAGAGAGAGGGCAGGAGAAAGAGAGAGGGAGAGATTTATTTGTGTTATATCTCTGACATTCTTACCTGATGGAGAACGGAATGGATTCCCAGTTTTCTGTACAGAGACAGGAACCCCAGAAAATTTGCAATATGCCTGTAAGAAAATAATGTGTATTTAAACTAAGACATTGGAAAATATATCTTCAATGCATAAACATTTTGGTATACATCAATATCATTACCATCAACATCATCTAACATTTGTTTTTCCCTGTTGGCATGGGTTTGACATGTCATCACAGACCAAGCTAGAACTTGATCCTACTTATTGTACTGCAAAGCAGGCCAGAATCAACCTTATGGTTGTGAACCCAACACCCTAACCACTGAACCGTGCAACTTCACTACAGAATATATATATATATATATATATATATATATATATATATATATATATATATATATATATATGTCAACATGAATGGACCTGTTATTTTTATCTCAAGACATTTTTTCCAATTCCAACCCACCCGTCCTCTCAATCCATCTTATTTCTCATTGTTTCTTCTGATGAAGGACTAGCATCCGAAACGTTAAGACCCTCTTCCTGCTATATCAAGCGTTAACTTAATATATCCCTTCCATATACTGTACCGATTGTCTTATTTCTGTTTACCTTTTAGATACATACATACATACATATATATATATTACAAATAATGAAGTATACTTTATTTAACCCTTTTAGCACCAATCCACCCTCGATTCCATGATGCAAAGCTGTATATTTTAAAGTAGGCATGTCAAACACGCGGCCCTTTACAAGCACATCTGCGGCCCGCACAAAGGTTTTATCACCGTTTTATCTTCGGAATATAAGATAAAAAAAACTAGTTGTCGTGTGTGGCCCTCAGACAACACATATGTAACCCATGTGGTCCTTGGGTTACCCTCAGTTTGACATGCCTGTTTTAAAATATATATATTCTACCCTTGGTTTTATGTTATGCTGCAAACACCAGCTTAATAATGAAAAAAGTTAGTTAAATTGCTCAAAATGATTTGAAAATCGTAAACAGTATCTTTCATTAGAAATATAATGAGAGGGTTAAAGAGGTTATATTTTTGTAAAAAAAGTACCTTTCCAATCCCTCAAAAATACTTGATTATTTTCAAAATCATAAAGTGTAATTTCTTAAAAATATGGTAAGCAGTACCAGATTTATCTAGTAGTAAAAGTAGCATTTGCTAAGGGCCCCACATTTTCAGGTGCTTTATAATATACTACTATGCTGCCTTTAACTTTCATTTAGGGTCCCTTTATAGTATATAAAGAGTGAAGGCGCATGGTTTAGAGGTTAAAGAATTGGATTCGCAATCGTGAGGTTGCGAGTTCGATTCCCGGATCGGGCGACGCATTATGTCTTTGCGCAAGATACTCTATTTCATGTTGCTCTTCCTGTCAAGAGTTGCTACCAGTAGATAGTATCAGCAATGGAAAGACCAATGGAAACATTGTTTTCTTTGTCCGATTGGACGAGTTCCGCCTCACTCAGTAAGTGAATGATCTCGGGGATATCGTCGATATATAATAGTATTATAATATATACTGTAGGCCCCGCACTAATCTAATGCGGCACTGCATTTAATGTATAAAATACGTGGTGAGTGCAAAGATATTTTTTTTTTTTCGAGAATCAAATACAAAAATTATTAGAGTGGAAAAGCAGAGCCCCTTGTTGTGGAGTGTGATTGAATGTGCGTCTTCCATTTGATTTTAAAATTGCATTAGTATATTGGACCTCCGTCGTTGCCAATGTGTGCTCCAGGTGATTCAAACTGCCTGCTCGTGGAATTAACGTGCAAATGGCTGAGCATTCCACATACACGTGCACCCTTAATGCAGTTCTCAGGGAGATTCAGCAACGTGTGACGAGGCTTTCCCCTCTTGAATTACAAATACAACTCATTTTTGCCAGTTAAGTGGACTGAAGGAACGTGAATCGAACTCACGACATAACCATTTTTAGTCCCGTACATTAAACACTACGCGCCTTCACACTGTATTTATATACAAATATATAATTTGTGTTTATCAATAAAGATCCAAATACAATTTCTGTCAGGAAAACCGATATATTTATTACAAAGAATTCTTAATTTGTAACAGGGAAATGATCAAACTTAATTTGTAACAGGGAAATTAACAAACCCCCTAGCGGATGAGATTGTTAAGGGCACTTATGACAGAAGATAGTGAACACAAATTAATTATTATTAATCTTTAACAGATATATTTTATTTAATTAGTCTTGTAGAAAAAGTCATATAAAGGTGAGAGGGAAAACAGGTTCACTCAACCACAGGAGGCGGTGGTGATTTCCATGTAATCATTTTTGAAGCGAGCCAACTCACTCGTAGCATCCAGATTCGCTTCCAGTATCAGATTTCATCGACTTTAGAAGGAAAGTCAATTGAATCTCAGATCATATAAGACAGTGTGAAAGGTACGGAGACGTTCCTTGGAATTCTCAAGGGCATTACTAGTCCCTTAAATGATAGGGCCACTATCGAAATTGAAAAAAGGATATGTGTACTCGCATAGATATTTATATTAAAGGAATTATATATATATATACACACACACCCACGCAACTTTGGCACTTCTGCAGGTTATCGACAACATAATTAAGGTTATTTCCCTTCAAGTATATAGATGAACGATTTACAGTTCGTAAAATAACAAAATAAATGCGTATTTCCCGCTCTCTTTAATAAAATCTTCTACAATATATACGCTATAATTCTGAAAATTGTATTAGAGTTGAGAAAAATAAGGTTTAATCAAAATAGCGATCAGTTAATATAGTTCGATTAATAAGTTAAGGAGTAAGCACCCGGTATATCGAGTGTTTCAGGTAACCTTATGTAACAATTACTAACTGTCGTTTCAATTTGCTTACGACCTTCAGAGAAGTATGAATCTCACGAAATCTCATTCATTGTGGTTCCGTAAAAAATGTCATTAGGCCTTATGCCCCTGTATGAAATAAATTCAATCAACTGGCAGGGACACGGAACAGTACTGTGTATGTATGACTGACACTCATATATATGTGTATGTTAATAGCCTCGCTTTTCATAGATAGATAGATAGAGAAAGAAATATAAGTGATCGGTCAGAATTATTACAAATGAATAAAGATAAAAAATAGCAGACAATTACCAGGACAGCGAGACATTGCGGTTCAACAGTTGGTAATCCCCAGTCTCCGTGCCAAACGTCTAATTCTATACATTCTGCCATATTAGATTGGTTTATTGATATCACTCTTTCCTGGGTATCACCGCCACCAGCCACGTGATAACCACCAAACCATTACTACCAGGGAAGTCGGAACAAAGATAGCTAGTCTATTAGGCTTTAAATCTACTCCTATTATTAAGTTCCTCTTTGCTATTAAATATCATCTGCTTTCGTTAGTTATTTAAACAAATTTAATTCACTATTTATATTTATTGTCACGGAAATAAAAAAAAAACAGATTGCTATTTAATCTGGCTTATAAATCTACTCCTATTAAATATACCTGCTTTTGTTCGTTCTTTAAACAAATCTCCAGTTATCAAGACAGAGATATGTTTCTTTATTAGCCACAGGGGCACAAAAGAAGGGGACAAATACAAAGGGGGAAGTTTACATACAATAAAAACGTGTAAAATATTATCACAAATGTAATTTAAAAATTTTACCCATTCATTCATTCATTTGCTAACATTCTACCTTCCCGTGTGTCCCTCTCCACGCACCCCCTTCTTTTCTCTCTTGTCTTCTGATACCTCCATATCTGATGTAGGTGAGCTATGAGGCCCTCTTATCAGCACTTTCCTTTCCACACAGTTGTGCCTAGCACCTAGGCTGGTGATAACCAGCCACTCATCCCAGATGCCGATTGGTGCCCCAGTCCCTGGCCCCACGCCCCATCCTCCATCCCCACCAGTCAACACCTGTAGCATTTGCACCACCACAAATAGGTGGAAGAGGGGCCGGAACTGTTCAGGGTGCGGCTGCTTCCACCATGTCACCTGTGCTGGCTTGACGCGTCGAGCCTCCAGTGCCCTCGCAACGTGGAGATGCAGAAACTGTCTCTTCCCCTCGTCTGCCCAGCCACGACCGTCTGGCACACCACCAGATGAGACAGCGAGCTTGCCTGACGCCCAAGCCTCGCTGGTCAACATCGCTCGTCTCAGGCGGTTCCGGAAGATCCCACTCAGGATGCCGAGAGCGGCCCGGGTGCCGGTAGCCGATGCCCTCGCTTCCTCTATTGAGAGCGCCCTGGGCTTCAATCGAGCCAGGGACTCTTCTATTTCGCCCACTCGCCCTCGGCCTCCCCAGCTCTGGCGCTGACTGAGGCGGCCGGTCAACAGCAGCTTTTGTCAAAGCCAATGTTTCGTCCTTTGGGCAAGCGCCCATTCCAAGCATGCCTAGGGAAGCCACACACCCTACTCTTGAGTACCCCCCATCCTCCACCCCTGAGACCAGCGCCAAGCGTTTGCATGACCGTGTAAATGCCAAATTAATCGTGGGTGATGTCTTGGCCTCAATCAGAGTTGTTGCTGTGGCACTAATGAAGCAAATTGCAATATTTAAAGAGCGTTGTGAGTTTCTGAAACAATTAGAGGTTCTTGTGGTTTAGCACTAAATTTTTCCTATGATCTAAGACATTCCAGCCGTGACAACCCAGACTTTTAAGGCGGCTATTCCTTGCAGGTCGAATGAATATGTAGAGGCTTTCTGTGTATTACAGGTGACACAATATTAGCAAGAAATAACAAAAAAACAAACCACAATTTGAGAATTGGCAATAAACTAAATTTAATGATTTTTTTTTAGATAGCTATTGAAGAGGCGGAGATAATTTACGTAGTGGGGACAGCTTTGATATATCACCGCTAACAACTTTCATTACTGCATTACGTTCCTATTACGAATATATCAACTACTCGGTTATATTTATATGAATTCGACGAAAAATGGGAAAACTGAATGCAACATTACTTCGTTATTTAACTCAGGAAGACTTCCGAGTTATCACTGCCGTGAGTATATAGTTGTTTTCTGTGTTTGGCTACTTCTGTAATAACAGCCTATACGTGTGTTCTCACGTGTATGCTTTTAGTATAGAGATTTACTGTATATTTATATATATATATATATATGTTCCTCTCTTCATTAAACGGTATATTTATATCAAAGTGGTTTTTGCTTTGTGTTGAAAAGCAGTTCTACGATTTAATGGCTTAAATATGAAATGTTCCCTTCCTTCATAGTTTTCATCTCTCCGAAAGAAGTTCTCTTCGCAATTAATTGGTTTGGGGTTCAATCTCCCTGGGCAAGTTTAGTAGGCGAGAACTACAGAAGGCCGTTACACACACATATATAATGTGTATGTATAAAATAAAATTAAAATAAATAATTATAAATGGCGAGGAACCGCCACTAGCTTCACAAGAAGAGATAACACATGGCACCATCTGGTACTTTCTTGTTTTTATTGATCTCAAAAGAGTGAAATAGTTTCTACATAATTTAATTCTAATTTTTACTTCTCATTTAGGTTGAAATGGGGATGAAGAACCATGAACTAGTTCCGGCACCTCTTATTGCTTCAATTGCTAATCTTCCTCATGGGGGCTGCTTTAAAATTTTGAGAGAACTCTGCAAACATCGATTGATATGTTATGAGAGAAGCAAAGGAAGTAAGACGACTAATTTATTGTTTTCTTGTTTCTTATCACATTTCAAATCTATTTTTATTTTTTAATGCTAATTTTTGTTTAGCCCTTGGTCAGCCTTGATCAAGCAAATCTATAATCAGTGGATTTCCAGCTATGATCATCCTATCTTTTTAGTGGCAAATATGGCTCTATATTGGCGTGTGGCTGAGTGGTTAGAGAACTGGATTCTCAATTGTGTGGTTGTGAGTTCAGTTCCTGAACTGGGCCATGCATTATGTCCTTGAGCAATACACTTTATTTCACATTGCTCTTTCTGCCAGGTGTTGCAACCAGTAGTTAGTATCAGCAATGGAAACATTGTTTCCTTGGTCCAATTTGACGAGCTCCACCCCACTCAGTAAGTGAGTGAGGTCTGGGATCTTGTCGGTCATTTAAAATATATACATATTTATATTCTGTGAAGAGTTGTGACTAGTAGATAGTATCAGCAATGGAAAGTCCAATGGAAACATTGTTTCCTTGGGCTAATTTGATGAGCTTCACCTCACTTGGAAAGTAAGTGAGGTCTGAGATCTTGTTGATTAATTCCTATATGTAGTGAATTGGCAGAGTTGCTAGAAGAAAGCTCTGTAGTCTGAAGACACATGATTTCTCTCAGAGAAGGAGAGAAAGAGATATAAACGAAGTGTGAGAAAGAGATATAGAGGAAGTAAGAGAGAGGGAGAAGTAGTGAGAAAGAGATATAAAGGAAGAATCTACCCCAGTACTGGTACTTTTTCTTATTGACCTTGAAAGGATGAAAAGCAAAGTTGACCTTGAAGGGATTCAAATTCATTCAGAATCAATACCACAACGTATTCTATTCAATGTTCTAATTCCACTGCCAATTCACCACCCTTTTATCATCATGTACCCATTTACTTTCAGACGATGGCTACCGTTTAACCAACAGTGGATATGATTACCTTGCTTTGAGGGTTTTTACAAATCGGAATGTGATAACGTCTATTGGCAATCAAATTGGTGTTGGCAAAGAATCTGGTAAGTTTTAACAAAACATTGAACCTAACCTATCTTATCTCTCCTGTGTCCTGTTGAGTGAACAACTGGAACACCCATTGCCATATATCCTTGAATATAAGCTGACCCCTTTATTTTATGTCAGAAAAATGGGCCAAAATCCAAACCTTATCTACATAAAATTTGCAGTTGCTGAAAATCATAAAAATATTGATTCCTAATTATAAGCCGACACCCTTCTCTCTGCCATTGATTTTTTAGTGTTGGTTATCTGCACAATAAACAACCATACAGTATACTCTATAAGGTGGTAGTTGATAGGAAGGGCACCCAACCATAGCAAACCTGCCAAACAAAGAGTCAAGAAAACTCTTCAGCTGGGCCATAGACATGATAACCTCCTTAGTGTTGCTACTTGATAAACTATCACCCAGTATACTCACCCAGTAAAATGGTTGGTGTGACAAAGGGAATTCAGCTGTAGAAAACTTGCCAAAACGTCAAGAGAACTCTTCAGTTGTGTCAAAGATATGCCAACCTTCCTATTGCTGGAGCCATGATAACCTGCACCCAGTGCACTCTGTTGTGTGCAGGAATGTATTTTAGCAAGATGCAAGCTCTGGTCCATCTGAGAGATCAGTTGCTCCAATTCAGTTCTGACTTGGTCTGTGACTGATGATCCAGCCCATGTTAGCTGGGAAAATGGATATTAACCAATGAAGATGATGATGTACAGGTGTGTATCAGAAGTACACTGTATCCCTGTTATAGACATGATAACCTCTTTTGTGTTGGTAATTTACATGATAAGCGATCACCCGCTACTCTGTGTAAAGCGATTGGGGATAGGAAGGTCATCCAGCTGTAGAAAACTTGCCAAACCAAGGTTCATAAAGACTCTTCAGCTATGCCAAAGACTTGACAACTTCCCTAATGTTGGTGCCATGATAAAATGCACTCAGTAGAGTGTGGGATTATTGACCCTATTATGATGATATACAATAATGACATTCTTTACTATATTCCTTTTACAGATGTCTATCTCGTTGCTACAGAATCTGGAGTTCAACATGTCTTAAAATTACAAAGGTACAAGAAATTGGCTATTTTTATTGTTTTATTGTGTTGTTATTGTTGAATATCTCATCAGTCCCTGAGTAGTTTTATTATTTTGTTTTGTGGTGGTGATGATGATGGTGGTAGCAGTAGGGTGGTTGTTGGTGGTGGTGATAGTGGCAGCGCAGTCGCAGTGGTGGTGGCAAAGGTTGTTGGTGGGGATGGGGTGGGTGGTGGTTTTGGCGACAGTTGTTGTTGGTGGTGGGAATCTAATGAGGTAACAAACCTTTTCATTAGTAAGCTCGTGTTTGAAAATTACTTAACAAACATTACTTACTTAAAATTATAAAGGAAGGTTTTAATATAAGCAGCCAACATTGGGTTCCTTCAAAGGGTCTCTGAAGTAACATTACTCGATAGAATGCATAGATCAGAGAGTTGCTCCAGGTAAAACTGCTACTTTTCGGAATTGAAAGATCACAGCTCCGATAATACGGGCATGTGATTAGAATGTCTCAGGAAAAAATTGCAGATTTTTACAGGCAAAACCAACTGGCAGGAGACCCAGAGGTTGATCCCAAGCAAGATTGTTTGATAACATCCATGAACTTGGCTGGTCTTGCTTGGGGATTCAGCCAGATCAATTGGAGACAGTTGCTTCTGATAGGACCCGCTGGAAGGAGTGAGGACTCTGCTCCCGTGACTCTCCCAGGAATAAGTGAGCGAAGAAGAAGAGCTTTTAATATAAATATGAACATTGTGAAATGTTCAGTTGTGTATCATAAATCTAGGTTGATGTCAGGTAGGTTGGGATCAAAAGGGTTAAAATAGATAATTGAGATAATTTGTGTCTTTTGTTTTTTTTTCTTCAGGCTGGGCAGAACTTCATTCCGGCAACTGAAAAATAAACGGGATTACCATAAACACCGTAAAAGTGCTTCGTGGCTTTATCTTTCTCGGATTGCTGCTATGAAAGAATTTGCTTACATGAAGGTTGGTACCTTGCTCTGTACATCCTTTCATGACCATATTTCTAATGAAATTCACTCCATTTCAATTAATTATTGAAGAATTTTGAGGGATTTACTTGAATTATTATTTTATATGGTGGTAGAGCATCAGACAAAATGCTTTGCAACATTTAGTTACGACCCTTTATGTACCAAACTTGAATAACATATCCAAACTGGGGACACTGATACCGACATCATTTTTTTTCCTCTTCGGCTTTTGAAAATAGAAATACTTTTATTCGTTTTAATTATTATTTGTGGCATATAGTTATGTCCCTTTACATTGGTCTTGTACCTAAATCAGAAACGACTGTTATTATTATTGGGGGGTGAATTGGCAGTGTCGGTAGAGGGTCTGACGCCATGCTTTGACGCATAAAGTTACGCCCCTTGCCATTCTGAGATCAAATCCCATCGAGGTTAACTTTGCCTTTCATCCTTACGGGGTCGATAAAATATAGTACCAGTAATGTACTGGGTAATTGCTGGCCTTGTGCCAAAAGTAGAAACAATTGTTATTGGGGGATTGGTAGTATCAACAGAGCATTGGACATCAGGCTTTGCAGCATTTTATTATGACCCCTTATGTTGTGAGTTCAAATCATGCTAACATCAACTTTGCTTTTCATCCTTCTGGACTCGATAACATAAAGTACTAGTAAAGATATAATCAACTTTCTCCATCCCCAAATTTCTGACCTTAGGGTCAAAATTAGAAACAATTATTTCATATAAAGATTGTAACTTAACATATGATTCTTATATAAAATTATATTGAAAGATATTAATTCAAATAGGAACCCTTTAAAATAGGTGGCTATGTTTCATAGAACCAAGGTGGCTATGTTACATAGAACCAAGGTGGCTATGTTACATAGAACCAAGGTGGCTATGTTTCATAGAACCAAGGTGGCTATGTTACATAGAACCAAGGTGGCTATGTTACATAGAACCAAGGTGGCTATGTTACATAGAACCAAGGTGGCTATGTTACATAGAACCAGAGCCAGTTTTGGTTAGGTTGGTATAAAAAGGGTTAAATAAGAACCTATTTATATGGGTGATTTTGTTACATAGAACCAGAGCCAATTTCTGTGTCAAGGGGTTTAATTTATTTTTCTTTCTGCTATATTTCAGGCCCTTCACAATCGTGGATTTCCAGTTCCTAAGCCCATTGATTTTAATAGGCATGCAGTTATAATGGAACTCATTGATGCATATCCACTGTTAGTATGATATCTTGCCTATTATGTCTGTTGGATGTGGATTAACAGAATAGGTAGAGTGTTGGACAACATGCCTTGTGGCATATAGTTACAACCCTTTACATTCTGAGTTTAAATCCTGTCAGGATCAATTTTGCTAGACTTTCTTTAAGTCCTATGTATACATGTGAAACTAAGTCCTATGTATACATGTGAAACTAAGTCCTATGTATACATGTGAAACTAAGTCCCATGTATACATGTGAAACTAAGTCCCATGTATACATGTGAAACTAAGTCCCATGTATACATGTGAAACTAAGTCCCATGTATACATGTGAAACTAAGTCCTATGTATACATGTGAAACTAAGTCCTATGTATACATGTGAAACTAAGTCCTATGTATACATGTGAAACTAAGTCCTATGTATACATGTGAAACTAAGTCCTATGTATACATGTGAAACTAAGTCCTATGTATACATGTGAAACTAAGTCCTATGTATACATGTGAAACTAAGTCCTATGTATACATGTGAAACTAAGTCCCATGTATACATGTGAAACTAAGTCCCATGTATACATGTGAAACTAAGTCCTATGTATACATGTGAAACTAAGTCCCATGTATACATGTGAAACTAAGTCCTATGTATACATGTGAAACTAAGTCCTATGTGTACATGTGAAACTAAGTCCTATGTGTACATGTGAAACTAAGTCCTATGTATACATGTGAAACTAAGTCCTATGTATACATGTGAAACTAAGTCCTATGTATACATGTGAAACTAAGTCCTATGTATACATGTGAAACTAAGTCCTATGTATACATGTGAAACTAAGTCCTATGTATACATGTGAAACTAAGTCCTATGTATACATGTGAAACTAAGTCCTATGTATACATGTGAAACTAAGTCCCATGTATACATGTGAAACTAAGTCCCATGTATACATGTGAAACTAAGTCCCATGTATACATGTGAAACTAAGTCCTATGTATACATGTGAAACTAAGTCCTATGTATACATGTGAAACTAAGTCCCATGTATACATGTGAAACTAAGTCCTATGTATACATGTGAAACTAAGTCCTATGTATACATGTGAAACTAAGTCCTATGTATACATGTGAAACTAAGTCCTATGTATACATGTGAAACTAAGTCCCATGTATACATGTGAAACTAAGTCCCATGTATACATATGAAACTAAGTCCTATGTATACATGTGAAACTAAGTCCCATGTATACATGTGAAACTAAGTCCTATGTATACATGTGAAACTCAGTCCCATGTATACATGTGAAACTCAGTCCTATGTATACATGTGAAACTAAGTCCTATGTATACATGTGAAACTAAGTCCTATGTATACATGTGAAACTAAGTCCCATGTATACATGTGAAACTAAGTCCTATGTATACATGTGAAACTAAGTCCCATGTATACATGTGAAACTAAGTCCTATGTATACATGTGAAACTAAGTCCCATGTATACATGTGAAACTAAGTCCTATGTATACATGTGAAACTAAGTCCTATGTATACATGTGAAACTAAGTCCTATGTATACATGTGAAACTAAGTCCCATGTATACATGTGAAACTCAGTCCTATGTATACATGTGAAACTAAGTCCTATGTATACATGTGAAACTCAGTCCCATGTATACATGTGAAACTAAGTCCTATGTATACATGTGAAACTAAGTCCTATGTATACATGTGAAACTAAGTCCTATGTATACATGTGAAACTAAGTCCTATGTATACATGTGAAACTAAGTCCTATGTATACATGTGAAACTAAGTCCCATGTATACATGTGAAACTAAGTCCTATGTATACATGTGAAACTAAGTCCTATGTATACATGTGAAACTAAGTCCTATGTATACATGTGAAACTAAGTCCTATGTATACATGTGAAACTAAGTCCTATGTATACATGTGAAACTAAGTCCCATGTATACATGTGAAACTAAGTCCTATGTATACATGTGAAACTAAGTCCTATGTATACATGTGACACTAAGTCCTATGTATACATGTGAAACTCTGTCCTATGTATACATGTGAAACTAAGTCCTATGTATACATGTGAAACTCAGTCCTATGTATACATGTGAAACTAAGTCCTATGTATACATGTGAAACTCAGTCCTATGTATACATGTGAAACTAAGTCCTATGTATACATGTGAAACTAAGTCCCATGTATACATGTGAAACTAAGTCCCATGTATACATGTGAAACTAAGTCCTATGTATACATGTGAAACTAAGTCCTATGTATACATGTGAAACTAAGTCCTATGTATACATGTGAAACTAATTCCTATGTATACATGTGAAACTAAGTCCTATGTATACATGTGAAACTAAGTCCTATGTATACATGTGAAACTAAGTCCTATGTATACATGTGAAACTAAGTCCTATGTATACATGTGAAACTAAGTCCTATGTATACATGTGAAACTAAGTCCTATGTATACATGTGAAACTAAGTCCCATGTATACATGTGAAACTAAGTCCTATGTATACATGTGAAACTAAGTCCCATGTATACATGTGAAACTAAGTCCCATGTATACATGTGAAACTAAGTCCCATGTATACATGTGAAACTAAGTCCTATGTATACATGTGAAACTAAGTCCTATGTATACATGTGAAACTAAGTCCTATGTATACATGTGAAACTAAGTCCTATGTATACATGTGAAACTAAGTCCTATGTATACATGTGAAACTAAGTAAAAATGTATTTATTTTTTTAACTTTGTCCAGGTGCCAAGTTCATGATATTGGTGACCCAGGAGAGGTTTACAACCAAGTGATGCAGATTGTAGTCGACCTCGGTAACTGTGGAGTTATCCATGGAGATTTTAATGAATTCAATCTGATGATAAATGATGACAGCAAAATCACCATGATTGATTTTCCTCAAATGGTGTCAGTTTCTCACTACAACGCTGAATGGTATGTCACCTTTCTATGTCTTTATAACCATTCCATCAAAGGTATGATACCATTCCATGAATGGTATGTCACCTTTCCATCAAAGGTATGATACCATTCCATGAATGGTATGTCACCTTTCCATCAAAGGTATGTCACCATTCCATCAAATGTATGTCACCTTTCCATTAATGGTATGACACATTTCCATCAATGGTATGACAAGCTTCCATCAATGGTATGTCATCATTCCATCAATGGTATGACAACCTTCCATCAATGGTATGTCACCATTCCATTAATGGTATGACAAGCTTCCATCAATGGTATGTCACCATTCCATCAATGGTATGTCACCATTCCATCAATGGTATGTCACCATTCCATCAATGGTATGACACCATTCCATTAATGGTATGACAAGCTTCCATCAATGGTATGACACCATTCCATTAATGGTATGACAAGCTTCCATCAATGGTATGTCACCATTCCATCAATGGTATGTCACCATTCCATCAATGGTATGTCACCATTCCATCAATGGTATGACACCATTCCATTAATGGTATGACAACCTTCCATCAATGGTATGTCACCATTCCATCAATGGTATGTCACCATTCCATCAATGGTATGACAACCTTCCATCAATGGTATGTCACCATTCCATCAATGGTATGACAAGCTTCCATCAATGGTATGTCACCTTTCCATCAATGGTATGACACATTTCCATCAATGGTATGACAAGCTTCCATCAAAGGTATGTCACCATTCCATCAATGGTATGTCACCATTCCATTAATGGTATGACAACCTTCCATCAATGGTATGACAAGCTTCCATCAATGGTATGTCACCATTCCATCAATGGTATGTCACCATTCCATCAATGGTATGTCACCATTCCATTAATGGTATGTCACCATTCCATCAATGGTATGTCACCATTCCATCAATGGTATGTCACCATTCCATTAATGGTATGTCACCATTCCATCAATGGTATGTCACCATTCCATCAATGGTATGACAACCTTCCATCAATGGTATGACAAGCTTCCATCAATGGTATGTCACCATTCCATCAATGGTATGTCACCATTCCATCAATGGTATGACAACCTTCCATCAATGGTATGACAACCTTCCATCAATGGTATGACAAGCTTCCATCAATGGTATGTCACCATTCCATTAATGGTATGTCACCATTCCATCAATGGTATGTCACCATTCCATCAATGGTATGTCACCATTCCATTAATGGTATGTCACCATTCCATCAATGGTATGTCACCATTCCATCAATGGTATGACAACCTTCCATCAATGGTATGACAACCTTCCATCAATGGTATGTCACCATTCCATCAATGGTATGTCACCATTCCATTAATGGTATGTCACCATTCCATTAATGGTATGACAACCTTCCATCAATGGTATGTCACCATTCCATCAATGGTATGTCACCATTCCATTAATGGTATGTCACCATTCCATTAATGGTATGTCACCATTCCATCAATGGTATGACAACCTTCCATCAATGGTATGACAACCTTCCATCAATGGTATGACAACCTTCCATCAATGGTATGTCACCATTCCATTAATGGTATGACAACCTTCCATCAATGGTATGACACCATTCCATTAATGGTATGACAACCTTCCATCAATGGTATGACAACCTTCCATCAATGGTATGTCACCATTCCATTAATGGTATGACAACCTTCCATCAATGGTATGTCACCATTCCATCAATGGTATGTCACCATTCCATTAATGGTATGTCACCATTCCATCAATGGTATGACAACCTTCCATCAATGGTATGTCACCATTCCATCAATGGTATGTCACCATTCCATTAATGGTATGTCACCATTCCATCAATGGTATGTCACCATTCCATTAATGGTATGACAACCTTCCATCAATGGTATGTCACCATTCCATCAATGGTATGTCACCATTCCATTAATGGTATGTCACCATTCCATTAATGGTATGACAACCTTCCATCAATGGTATGTCACCATTCCATCAATGGTATGTCACCATTCCATTAATGGTATGTCACCATTCCATCAATGGTATGTCACCATTCCATTAATGGTATGTCACCATTCCATCAATGGTATGTCACCATTCCATTAATGGTATGACAACCTTCCATCAATGGTATGTCACCATTCCATCAATGGTATGACAACCTTCCATCAATGGTATGTCACCATTCCATTAATGGTATGACAACCTTCCATCAATGGTATGTCACCATTCCATCAATGGTATGTCACCATTCCATTAATGGTATGACAACCTTCCATCAATGGTATGTCACCATTCCATTAATGGTATGTCACCATTCCATCAATGGTATGTCACCATTCCATTAATGGTATGTCACCATTCCATCAATGGTATGTCACCATTCCATCAATGGTATGACAACCTTCCATCAATCATATGTCACCTTTCCATCAACATTATGACAACCTTCCATCAATGGTATGTCACCATTCCATTAATGGTATGACATCTTTCCATTAATGGTATGACACCTTTTCATGTCTTCTTGTTTTGAAACATCATCATTTAACTCCTGTCTTCCCTACTAGCAAGTGTTGGACAGGTCTTCACAGACCAAGTCAGTACTGAAGCGGAGCTACTGACCTCTTGGATGGACTAAGAGCCTACATCTCACTTATGTTTCCATGTTCTACTGAGTGCATTGTATCATGGACCCATCACTAGGGCAGTTGTCAGATCTTTGACACTGATGAAAAGTCTTCTTGGCCCTTTTCTGGCAAGCTTCTATGGCTGGATGCCTTTCCTATCACAAACCACTTTACAGAGTGCTTATGATCTATACAATAAACACACCCAGTATATGCTGTAGTGTTTGATGACAGGAAGGACATCCAGTTGTAGAGAGCTTGCCAAACAAAGGGTTGCAAGGACCCATCAGTTGTGTCAAAGACATGACAATCACCCTAGTGCCAGTGGCAGGATAAAATGCAATTGTTAGAATGTGGGATCATATGTAAGTGAAAAGGTGGGCTCCTGCTCTGCTAGGAGCTCAGTAGACCCCTATTTCAGTACTGACTTGGTCTGTGGAGACCAGTCCAACCTTTGTTAGCAGGGAAAACATGTTAAATAATGTTGATGATGATAATACAAAATATATATTAGAATAAGATGGTATAAAATATATATTTACATTTTATATTTTTAGGTATTTTAACAGGGACGTACAATGTATGAAAGAATTCTTCATCAGAAAGTATAATTATGAAAGTGAAATATTTCCTACATTTGCTGATATAAAGTAAGAATCTTGAAGAATTTGCCTTAAAATCTTATTTTAAATCATTGTGTCAAACATCTTGAAGCTGCTCCTGTTTTTTTTTATACAAAGCTGTTTATTTTTAAATGTTTATATTTATCTAAACCCCTTCCAGCATAGTTTTGTGAAAGAAACTTTGTTTGTTTCAAACACTAGGTAAATAATGAGAAAGTTACTAAATCTCTTCAAAATTGTTTGAAAATCATAGACACGTTTCATTAGAAATCATCATCATCGTCACCATTTTACGTCTGTTTTTCCATGCTTGCGTGGAAATTAGCAGAATCTTTAGGATATCGGATAGAGTACTTTGCGGTATTCGTTTCAGCTCTCTGCTCTCAAATTCCACTAAGGTCAACTTTGTTTTCATCCTTTCCAGTCAAGTACTTAAGTTGATTCTTCCTCTATATCTCTCTCTCTCATCTCCATTCTCTCACTCTCTCTATCCATCTATGGAAGAAATCTGCTGTATTCAGACCTGGAGAGAAGACAGGTACCGCCAGGTTTTAAAAATGCCCTAGAAACACTATGTCAATACGGTGCCCCTACGAATTCCCCTGGAGTTATGGGACCATGTATGCAATCATCATATAATGTTAGTTCAAAATATTTTAGTGTATTGTAAAAACAATATTTCTGCTTAATTTTTCAGTCGTACTGACTCAATGGATATTGAAGTTGCTGCGAGTGGTTTTACAAAAGAGATTGCTGAACCATTTGAAGAGGTAAATCATTTCATCTTTACTGCTATCTTTTTCATATCTGTATATATTATCATCATCATCATTTAACATCAATTTTTCCACGCTTACATGGGTTAGGCGGGTCATCCCATTTGAGGCAGGTTGGGTCAGATAACCATGTCTTCATACAGCTGCATAAAAAGGTGCAGAGCACTAAAAGTCAACGGAAACCTTGGAGTGGGGAGACCCAAGAAGACCTGGAATGAGGTGATAAGAACTGACCTTGCCCAGTTGCACCTCTCAAAGGCAATGACACAGGACCGAGACCTCTGCTGTTACACAGTAATACAGGAGACCCGGTACAAGCCGAAGCTGAAGCATATAGACAATATGCCCCCACCCCCTCCCACTGCAAAGTGGTCGTGGAGGTGTTACGACAAAAAAAGCATCCAGTCCACACTGTACAGTGGTCGTGTAGGCGCCATAGTAAAAAAGCACCCAGTACTCACTAAATGGGATTGGTGTTAGGAAGGGCATCCATCTGTCGAAATCAAGCCAAAATCGGTATGAGCTAGACATTGTCAGTCGACCAGACACTGCCCACAACAGGACAACCCGTCTAACCCATGCTAGCGTGGAAGAACGGTCGTTAAACGGGGATGATGATGATATATATATATATAAAGAATCAAAACAGCAAATATGTTAGAATTTTGTGCTTCTCGATAAACGAGCTCAATAGACTTTCTCCAGAGCAATAATAAATCAAATGTAAAAGATATATCTAGAGAAAGAAAGAACCATATATCGTAGAGAATACACAGTATATTGTATATATACTAAATACATATATAGAGATAAATAGATAGATAGATACATACATCTATACTAATAAAGTTGACGGTCCTATGTAAACAAACTTTTTCGCCAAACGGCACCAAATTTGCACCATAGATGTAACTTTTTCCAAGTAAATTTTGTTAAAAGATTAAAGATATTATTTAAATATTCACTTCTTTAAAATTTTCAAATGGCAACACTTCCGGTTATACGACATTCCCCTCTCTTTCTTAGTCTGTCTTTTTAGATAGAAACATAGCTATAACGTCGCACCCTTATAATATGTCTCTGTATGTCTGGCTGCCTGTATTACAAAACCCATTCTGTACATTGACTTCACTATCCGTGTGTATATAAGTATATATATATATAATGTTAGTATCATAAATAAGAGACAGTTTAATTTGTACATTTTATTGCAGCATTCCTTTATACGTCTCTATACATACATAAACATGTTATTTGCAGTTGTATAAAAAAGAAGTTTCTACTTTTGGCACAAGGCCAGCAATTATCCCAGTACATTACTGGTACTTTATTATATATAATATATATAATACGACATTCCTCTCTTTCTTACTCTGTCTTTTTAGATAGATACATAGCTATAACATCGCACCCTTATAATATCTGTCTGTCTGTCTGCATTGACTTCGCTTCTAACCAACTTTTAATTAATTCATCATCATCATCGTTTAACGTCTATCTTCCACGCTAGCATGGGTTAGACGGGAGTTGTCCCAATTTGATGCACGGTTGGTTGGGTGACCGTGTCTTGCTCGTATAGGACTAATTATATATATATATAATTATATATTCTTGTACATATTTTCAACAGTAATACTGTACTATATATTTTCAATGTTAATACTATACTATACTATATATTTTCAACAGTAATACTATTCTACATATACGGCTTATCGTCTGTTTATCAAAGCAAAGCTAGGTATGTCAGCTATATATATATATCTGGATGCCATAGAACACGCCAATGGTAGCCGGGCCAGCTAGTAGATATATAAGTTCATAACCTTGATTTTTTTCTTATATTGAATTATATATATATATATATATGGAAGATAGACATTAAACGATGATGATGATATAATTCTCTTACATGTTTCAGCCAGCAGGCTGGGACTCTGCTGGGGCACTGCCATTAGCTGGGTGTGTGTGTGTATATATAAATTTTTCTGGGTGTGTGTGTGTGTATATATACATTTTTTTTTTTCTCAGGCATTGAAAGATATTGGTATTTTGAAAGATTTTGATGAGACTAATTCTAATGTTGAAGAAGAGGATCAATCTGAGAACGAAAAGGCTGAAGATCTTCCAGATGATTCTAGTAATTCTACAAACATGAAAGCGCAATCAAATTCTAAATCTAAATCCATTGAAGCATGGCTGAAAGGCTGTGAAGAAGATAATGCTATCCGAGAATCTGATGAAGATTTCTATTGTACAGCAAACATTGGTGAAGAAAACCAAATTACTAAGACAGCAAAGTTTGAAGATAAAAAAGACAGTAAAGATACTTTGAGTAATCCTGCCAAAGGGATCCCATCAGACAATGTTGTGACAGACCAAAAATGTGAAGCAACAAATAATGAGATTGAGAGAGATGAAAAAGAGCAATTTACTGAGTGCAGCAGAAGCATGAGAGCTACTAGTGTGACCAGCTCTACTTTTGATCCTAGGTTTGTGAAAGATAAAATCAAAAAGGAAATACATAAGAAAATGACCAGACAAGCTTCTAGTAATATCAGAAAGACTGGCGAGAATTATTTCATTAATAAGCAAAGACAAGTCATGAAATTTGATATTAAAGATTCTATTGATGGTCTTTGGTCATAGGGATTTCATTAACATTTTCACCCTGGTTTCTTTAGCAGAGTTGACCTGACTTTTAAGAATATGTCACAATGTCACTTTGCTGAAGTACCAGATATACTCGAATATAAACTGCCCCCCCCCCCCCCCCCCCCCATTTTATGTCTGAAAAATGGGCAAAAATCCAAACCCGATTTATAAGCTTAAGCAGGTAATCAATGCATTGTTTAGATGGCGTATATAAGCTGACCTTCCATTTTACCATAAAAATGTTTTGGTCACATATTCCTCGACTTATATTCAAGTATATACAGATATGGCACCATTTTTGTGGGAGAATTATGTTGATTCTGAAATGAAAACAGTAAAATCTCAGAAAAGTATGTGACGATGACAATACTAGATGTCACCTTCATTAAATGGTCAGTTGTCGACCTTTCACCTCAGAAACCTACTATGGAAGATCGGAGAAACTGTTTAAGACTCATTCAGAGAATTGTTTGCTCATCCCATTGGAATATACTGGCTTCAAAGAAGTCAAACTTGGATTTTGTTTATTTTTCAAGAACTTCAATTAAAGATGCAATAATCCTCTCTGTTTTGTTGTATTATTTTGTTATGATGAGAGAATTGGTGGAGCATCGTATAAAGAGTGGGGACTTGCATGCACAGGTGACTGTTGATCTTCCGCAAACCACCTTACCCAGGCTTGTTCCTTGGAGAGGAATTTTCTAGGTGAAAACCCATAGTGAAATAATACCGTCGGTTGGGGTGGGGAATTATGTGTGAGTATTGGTAATACCTAGCTTGACCAAGGTGGTGGTTTGGCAAAATTGGTAGAACGTCGGATAAAATGTGGTATTTGTGCTGACTTTTTACATTCTTGTGTTCAAATCCTGCCACGGTTAAATTTACCTTTCATCCTTCCAGGGTCAATAAAATAAAGTACCAGTCATGTACTGCGGCTGATTTAATCCACTTTCTCCTTCCTCCAAAATTTGCTGGCGTTGTGCCTGAATTAGAAATCAACCTTGACCCACAAAATGATATCAAGATATGAAGAATACTTAAGTTCTCTTTATTCTTGTCATGTCTGTTAATGGACAAAGTGACGTCTGTTCTATAATATTTTCTTATCAGCTTAAATATATTTGTTTTAACTTCTTTTGATACCAATTTGCCTTAGGTGACTTCACATTTTATGATCTAAAATCTAGTAATTTTAAAATATATTTAAATTTAAGCTGCCCATCACAACTTTATCTCAGAATATATTAAGTTATGTTTCAAATGCCAGCTTGCTAACAACAAAGTTAGTTATTCTTTTAAATCCTACCTGATATGCTCAGTCTATTGATGCAGGCATTTTACTAATAGTAGTAATTCTGCCTGTATCATCACCTGACCTTTCTCAAAAGAGGAAGACCAGGTTGGCAGTTATTTACTGGCTGTGAGAAAAAAAGGGATACTCACAGCCTGAAAACAAAAGCTCTCAACTTGCCTTTGTAAACAAAAGTAACTAACATATCATTGATTGTGTAGAAGCTAGAATAATAATTGTTTCTACTTTTGGCACAAGGCCAGCAATTATCCCAGTACATTACTGATACTTTATTTTATCGGCCCCGTAAGGATGAAAGGCAAAGTTAACCTTAGTGTGATTTGAACTGTAGAGGTTTGTAACTCTTTGCTGTAAAGCATGGCATCCAACCCTCTGCCAATCCAGTAGGTCATCTCATATTTTAATAATATTGGATAGGAATTAATGTTGTAGCTTCCATATAGCAAGTACTAATCGATTTGTTTGAGACAATCACAAAGCATTCAATGGATCGATAAGCTAAACATTATCATCTAGAGTGTTTATGTGTATATAACGCTCAGAGTTGCTGAAGCATGGAACAAACTACCTGCATCGGTTGTTAGCTGTCGAGACACTGCATCCTTTAAGGCCTCCATGCTTCCCGAGATTCGGCAACACTACACCTAATGTTCCCCTTCCATACACATACACACATGTATACCATGACTCATACACTATTCACTTCCCTGACATTTGTGTTTTATTCTATGTACTATACATGCACCTTTGACGAGTTGTAGTGCACCTGAGCACTTTACACAATAATTTCATTATTATTATTATATAAAAATGTAGTTTTCTGTATGTGTGTGTGGACAATTTTTAATGAGGGCTCATATTCTAAACCATTCATGCGATTTCTTTGACATTTTTTACAGAGCTTCTCCTTGCACAAAACCTGTACATGATCTACAAAGGCTTTCAAAAATCGATATTGGGGCCTTTGGAGACATTGAAAAAGTTTCGGTTTTTTGTGTCAATTTTCGTGATTAAGTAAGACAAGAGTTATCTTTCGTCAATCTCATTTTTTATGTCAAAAATTTTGTTTATTACAATTCGGCTCATTCGGATTTTACTTTACTCTTTGTACTTGAAACAAAAGATCTTACTGTTGTCAAAATAATTTATACCTAGAATTGATTTCTGTTGTTACATGGGATAACGGATGACACCGAGCTCACATATTAATTATTTTGCTGGAATAGTGCCTAAGGTTTTCATGTTTACATAAAGTACGTTTTTCTTCTATGTATTCAAATTTACTTTGTTTAGTTTAATGAGCTACATCGAAAGCTACTTGAACCGTCCAAGGGACGGGTACTTTACCTAGTATATATATACACACACATATATGTATACATACATACCTAATCATTGTGACCACTGTCCAATATTCCTGACAAAGTCTCTCCACAATTCAGGATTTTCCATTGCTCCTGGTAACCTCTTGCTACTGAGGTTTGTATCGTCTGAGAGTTGATTGATGAAGGTTCGAGCAGGTCTTCCTCAACTGCGTCTCCTGTGAGTTGGTTCCCACCATTGTAACTTCCTGCTTACTTCTCCAGCAAATCATAACCATCTTTGAACAATTGTAGTTACCTTGGGCAAGTTTCCATATAAACTTTCATTTGTAATAAGTTGATGGTAATTTATATTTTGTACAACCCTAAGCATTTTAGTGTATGCACCATCTAGTCTCTTCTCAAGTGCTTGTATCAGGCTCCATACAACAACACTGACTTAATAGATGCTCTGAAGAATGGTAAAGCAGAGGTTAAAAGTAGGTCATCTCATATTTTAAGACAGTATGCGCAACAAAGAGGCTGGCATTGGTATGGATGATGAGCATTAGGTGAAGAAGCACCAAGAAATTCCTATGGAAGGAAACTGCAGTAGAGAGACCAAGGAAGATTTGGGCAGAGGTTGTGAGAGCTGATCTCTGAAACTCAAAGACATGGCAAAGGGCTGTAACGAGTGGAGGAATGCTGTGCTGAAAATGACCCATCCAATGACAAAAAGTTTCTTTCTGTGAACAAAAGACCAGCTGTATGATGCCTACGTGCAACATGCAATGTTGCATGGAAGTGAAACATGGGCAGAAAATGCAGAGGCGAGAGAGAAAGAAAGCAAACATGCTTTGATGGATGTGAGACGTTAATATGCCTAGATGGACTGAAAGAAAATCTAGGTATAAGAGGAATCAAATGTATACAAGAAAGAAAACTGCACTGGTATGGACATGTGATGTGTATGAATGATAATTGTTGGGTGAAGGAGTGACAGGAGTTCCCAGTGGAAAGGAGCTGTGGTAGAGGAAGCTACAGGTACAGATGTTGAGAGCAGATCCCAAAATGCTGAAACTGACAGAGATGATGAAGGAACACAGTAGGTGGATGCAAGCTATACTAGAAAAGACCCATGCAAGCATGGAAAAACAGACATAAAATGGATGATGATTGGGTGTCTTATAGCATAAGTTAGGCTGCCAACCTTCAAATACAAATAGTATCCAGTTTTTCAGTTCAGTAAACTGGAGCAATGTAAGGGTCTAGCTCAAGGACAAATACAATGCGTTACCTAGTCTAGGAATTAAACCCAACACCCTAATCACTAGGCCACAAGCCTTCACCAAATTAAATATATATAATTAGTTATCTTGAGTCCAAGAGGTGGCAAATTGGCAGAGTTGTTAGAACATGTTGAGGTATTCGTTTTGGCTCTGAGTTCAAATCCGAGGTCAACTTTGCCTTTCATCGATTCAAAGTCAATAAAAAAAAAAGTACGAGTCTAGTACTGTGGTTGATTCTTCCTCACTCTATATTATTTTCTGGAAGAAATTTGCTGTACTCGGACCTGGAGAGATGGACTCTGCCAGGTTTTTTTTAAATGCCCTAGAAACGTTGTATGTCAATACAGCACCCATATGATTTCCACAGAAATTACGAATCCATACATATATCTTGAGTCCAACAGCCTGGCAACAAGCTTTCACCATAAATAAATAAATAAATAAATAAAAATAATTGATTAGAGAAAAACAACAGACATTTTAATTGGTAAAGTTTTTATAAAATAAAATATGTCCGTTATTCCCAACAAAATCTTATTGAAAACACTAAGAAATTACACCCACACCTATGTCCATGCCATAAACTAGAATTCTGTGACTTGAGATGAAAACAAAATGGATCTTCATGAATCTCCACATTAATCGTTCTTTTTGTTGGAGACCGGCTCTGGAATTGGTTTGGCATCACAGACTGTAGCATCCTGCAATAAGTAAAGTAGATTTGATTAGATATATATATATATATATATATGTATACACATACTCACAAACACATATATATATATATATATATATATATGTGAGGTTAAAATATCTCATGAAAAAAAAAAAATCGCTGGACAGATTTTAAGGGAAAAAAAACAACCAGCAGATGACCCAGGAGCAGACCCTAAGCAAGTAGGTTGGATAACATCCATGAGTTCAGTTGGTCTTGTTTGGGGGTTCAATCTGGATCAATTGGAGACAGTTGCTTCTGAAAGGACCTGCTAGAAGGAGTATTTGAGGACTCTTCTCCCATGACCCTCCCAGGAATAAGTGGGCGAAGATACATATATATATATATATATACACATACTCTTAACAGTAAACACATTTTAGATTATGTAACAGGGCCAATGAGAAAGATCTGTAAGTAATCACTGGACCTCCTAGAAATAATAGTCAAATTTCCCTCAAATAACACCAGATTGTCTTTAAAAAAAAAAAAAAAGGAAAGATACATTGGGTAGCGTAGGTTGAGGTACACTAAGCCTAGAAAGAAGGAAACGGAATGACTACAGCTGGGGCAGTACCGTGCTTTTGTTCTTGAGGGGGGGGGGGTGTCAGAATAATATATCTAAACTACAATAAAGTATGGAGTGCGGGACTGCGTACGGTTTATTTCTTTTAATCCAGTTAGTAAAATAAATTGGATTACTTTGAATAAATAATGAATGAATATTACATAATTTATCTACTAAATTTCGTAGCTGTTGATTAAATATATTTTAATGTTTATTTAAAGATTCAAATGTCATTACTTCCGGTTAGCGATCGTTTAAATAAATATTCATATATTTCCGTCACTAATTTTCTCTTAATGCAGTTTATATATAATATCGTCTTTTTTTAATGTATCGTGGATTACGTTACTCATTACATAAGACAGTGTAACGCAGTCTTCGTTCAATTTCTGTGTATATTGTCAATTACGATTTTATTTGATGTATATCATATATTTTTCTTTTATTAAATAACATTACAAAGCATATAAATAAATTTACAGTAGAATAACATGACAAATATGTTTTAAATATATACATAAATAATATTACAAATGCTTAGACAACATTATAAATGTATTCTTTTTATGTTGCAATATTAAAGAAAATGTAAAGGAAGGGGTAAACAACCGAGCCACCACCAGAGCAAAAGACAGCAGCGATGAGTACTGGGCAACCTCTCTAATGATTTTTGAGGCAAGCCAGCACACCTGCAGTGTTACCTCGGGTGATGGCGAGGCTAATATCAATATGCACACTCCACATGCTAGCAGAAAACCACCCCATTGCGGAGGTTTTCTGCTAGTATATATAAATATATATGTGTGACCACTTTAATACCCTAGGGAATTTTTCGACAAACTCCTTTGGTTAGCTTTTTCAGTTGTTTCTTTTATTTTATTTAGTTTTGTTTGTTGTCTTGTTTTCAGAAGTTACAGCAAGAAAGGTTTTCCTTTTTCTTTTTTTTTAATAAACTCTATTTTCGAAATCTGTGGTTACACCATTGTAAGGTAAAGAGAGGCGCGCTGATATCCAATGCTCCGAACAGGACGCCTTTCACTCAGATCTATATAACAATTCATTGAAATATCGAAGACCAAAACCTTCATCGATATATTAACTCCTGGCTTGATGTAGGGGGATATCAGGAAACTCAAATGAATCCGAAACATTTCCCCTTATCTTTTAGTATTACCCTATCACTTTCCTGGTACACATCAAATCAGGCAACAACAAAATATATCGATGACGAGTGGTATAGATTTTCTTAAGCACACAGTCATGTCAATACAAATTGACATATCTATGTGGTTAGGGAGTTCACTTCGTAAATTTCGGGATCAATCCCACTGCGTAACATATTGATTAAGAGTCTTTTTTTTCAACAGCAACCAAGTGAAATTTGGTAAACGGAAAAACCGATGGATGACTCGGCAAATTTAAACGAAAGATTACCAATAGCGATTTCCTTGTCAACACAAACGCAGTGAACTAAATAAAATTAAATAATATATATATATGTGTGTGTGTGTGTTTGATGGCTAAAAATGATGAGAAGAGAACAAACAGACTTACCTTTACAGGTGTGTTAATTTCTGGTGAATTATCAGATGTTTTCTGGGAGTTGGCAGAGTTAATTGGTTTCTTCCATGGATCCCAGAATTTTAAAATAAACGGTCGCAAGAAACGGTGGAATATCCATAGGAAAAACGGAATTACAATACAAGGAATACACACCATAGTTTGACGGGGAGGTAGATATATATATATATATATTATTATATTATATTATGTATTAAGTGTGTTTTCTTATCTTGTTGACATATGTTTTTATGTTTGTACATATATGTATCAACAATTACCTCCCTTTGTACCACGTGAGCTAATTCTCTTGTCAGCTGACTAACTAAAGTGGATCGATTATGTAACCGGAGATTCTAATCTATGTGGTCAATGACCTGCTAGAAATGACAGCCAAATCTGCTTCACATCGCATCCTCCTGTCTTAAATAACTCACTTCAGTTTCAGTTCAATTCGTTTATTTCGGCCATGACATAACTGTAAATTACGATGTCTCGTTTGGGACGCCAGTTAGCGATTCGTTTGCTCCATCCCACAGCCTGTAATGTCGCAGGTTTGATTCTTAGACAGGTTGGAGCATTGTGTTCTTGAGCAAAACATTTCATTTCACGCTGCCCAGTAGCTAAGAGGTAACCTTGTGATGGACTGGGGTCCTGTCCAAGAGGGGGGGATTCTACTCCCAGACTCTTCTTAATGTCAATGAAACCAGTAGAATAGAGTATAGTTTAGTAGCAAGGTATTTTATCCAACACTCATATTCACATTCTCTTCTCATTTAATTTCCTGGTCGTCACTCCCCTTCAAAACTAATCTTTTCATGTGTGATTTGGTTACTTTGACCAATCGTAAATCGTGCATGAATATTTTGACGCTTCTTTGTTGATTAAATACTAGTTGCTGCTTTGACATCAAGAAGTTAACATCCATCTTTCCGTGCTGTGTCAACACTTTCAAATATGTAACAGTAAATTACAACGTCGGCACGGTCGGTGATATGTCAGCAAGGGACTGCTTTCTTTGCATATAACACTTGATTTTGTTTATTCACTTTATTTGGCATGCCAGCACAACTTTTGTAAACCTGTCTCGGTTGTAAATAAATCATGTAAAAAGTTATAAAGTTTTATAATACTTTTACTGCCACCACCTTGGACATGATAGGCGAAAATCCTTTTCCCAAGGTTCTATCACCACAACAGCAAATTCTCTTCTTTCGTGGTGGCAACTGAATAACAACTAACTTCAACTTCTACGTTACATTCACATTTTCTTGCTAGTACAACAAAACCATCTTTCTGCTATAAGACCACTGGGGAAGATGAAATCCGGCTCAAGATGTTAAAATACTTAAATAGAGAAGGTATTCTCTGGCTAACTCATGTGTGCTGGGTGGCCTGGATCTCTGGAAAGGCACCTAAGCAATGGGAGTCATAATCCCAATTTTCAAAAAGGGAGACAAGAGATTGTTAAGCCTCCCTGGTAAAGTCTATGCTAAGTGTCTGGCAAAGAGATGCAGGGAGATTGTCGAGTCCATGCTAACTGATGAATAATGTGGCTTTAACCCCGGACGCTGCACAGCCGACCAAATATTCACACTACGGCAGGTCTTCGAGAAATCGTGGGAGTATTGCCTAAAGGTATATTTTTATTTTGTCGACCCTGAAAAGGCATATAACCACGTTCCTCGTGACCTGCTGTGGAAGGTTCTGCAGGAGCATGGGACCAATGGTCAGTTTCTTGCTGTCCTGATGTTTCTATACGAATGCCCAAGTATTTATATTCGGATAAATGGTGCTAAACCAAAACCAATCAATGTGAGAGTTATACTCCGCCAAAGGTGCGTACTGTCACCTCTCCTGTTCTTTATTTATATGAACAGTATTGATATGCGCAGTCGGGTTGGAAGTGGTGTCATGATTGGTGGGGTTTAAAATCAGTCGACTGGAATTTGCAGATGACATGATGTTACTAAACTCGACTGAAGTGATCTCCGACTTGCGCTTGATAGGTTTGATGCCGAGTGCTGCATGGCTGGAATGAAAATCAGTGCTGCAAAAACTGAGACACTCATTCTCTCACGGGAGCCTGTGCAGTGCACTCTACATGTGAATGGAGTTCCACTGAAGTAGGTAGAGGAGTTCAAGTATCTCGGGGTCATGTTCACAAGTGTTGGAAGGCAGGAGGCTGAATTAAATGCAAGAATTGCAGGAATTGGTGCAGTAATGCACCAACTTCAGCATTCAGTATTCAGTAATCAGAAGGGAATAGGCGTAAAAGCCAAACTCACTATCTTCAATTCGGTATTGGTGCCAACCCTTACTTAGGGTCATGAATCTTGAGCAATGTCCGAAAGAATACGATCGAAAATACAAGCGGCCGAAATGAGGTTCCTCTAAAGGGTCTTTGGATTAACGTTACTCGATAAAGTACGTAGCTTGGAGATCAGAGTCACTCCAGGTAGAGCTACTACTTCTCTGAATTGAGAGATCACAGCTCTGATACTATGGACATGTGGTTAGAATGTCTCAGGAAAGATTTGTAGCTCTGAGATCAGAGAGTCACTCCAGGTAGAGCTGCTACTTCTCTGAATTGAGAGATCACAGCTCCAATACTATGGTGGGCATGTGGTTAGAATGTCTCGGGAAAGAATCGCTGGCCGGATATTACAGGCAAAACCAACCGACAGGAGACCCAAAGATAGATCCCAAGCAAGATAGTTGGATAACATCCATGAGCTTGGCTGGTCTCGCTACAGGACCTGCTGGAAGGAGCGTTTGAGGAATGTGACCTAACAACCCTCTCAGGAATAAGTGGGTGAAGAGGAGGAAATATGTATCCGTGAATTTCTTGGTGGAGTAATGTAAGAAAAAGCTGATACTTCAAAACAATACTCTACACCGAAAAGGTATGAATGCCATACCCCTTTCCCCCATAATTCTTATGTCTAGCTATCTAACAGATCCCTATTTTATTGCAGTAAATGTGCATAGCTTAGTGGCTAGGGTGTTTTATACATGATCGTGGGTCCGGTTTATGGCGACGCGCTTGTCCTTAAACAAGACACTTTCAGTTGTATCTTTAATTCAAAGGGCCAGCTTTGTCACACGCTGTGAATCTTCCTGAGAACTATGTTAAGGATGCTCGCGTTTGTAGAATTCTCAGCCACTTTCACGTTAGTTTCACGAGCAGGCTGTTCTATTGTTAGAATCAACTGGAACACTTGTCATCGGAACTGATGGTAGCCCGATATATATATATTGTTGGTTTTGGTATCTGACCGCTTTAAACAATTGAAGCAGTTAACTTGGCTCCGTTTGCAGGGCTGGGCAAATTTGAAGAAGTACACTTTCATCGATGACACCGTTACTTCCGACTGCCATTGATTATTTTTAAGCAAATAGGCCATTGCTATGTTATCTTCTGTATATCGTTCAGCTCTAACAGATTTAGACCAAAACGGCAATTATTTATTATAAGAAATTATTATTTTTACATGAAACAATTTAAACCAATGGAATAACTTGTTGTTTGTGGTCACCGTTTATCCAGGTATTTATCTCGATACAAAAAACCTTGTCAATATTTCACTAACAACTTGCATTACGCCGGAGGTTAGGCGTTAGTCCTAATTCCTTGTCCATTCAACACAACATACAAATGAACACTAACTATATATTCATTTTGCTGACTGGCAGTTTAACTGCTTTAAATATTTGTGTTGTTACTGGCACAGAGGACCTGTATGACGTTTTAGGTGTGAGCAAGTTCGCCTCGTCCCAGGAGATTAAAAAGGCCTATAAAAACTTAGCGAAAATATGGCATCCTGATAAAAATAACGACCCTCATGCTACGGACAAATTTATGAAAATTAACGAGGCTTATGAAACTCTGGCTGACAATGACAAACGCTCCCTGTACGACAGGCATGGCTACAGCTCTGCACAAGAACCACCCCCAGGTAGTCAAAGAGGAGCTGGTTTCGGTGACTCCATGTTTTTTAGGCATGGACCCTTCAGTTCATTTAATTTTAATTTTGGAGGTGGTGAATCTATTGTTGATAAATATACTATTTCTTTAAGATATTACGAGAGTCATGTTGTTCCCAACAGTTACAAACAGCCCTATTTTTTATACGCTTATACAGACTTTTGTTTTGCTTGCATGCATTACGAACCTTTGATTGAAAAATTAATCAAGGAACTCGAAGAAATTGGTTTTGGCGTAGCATCAGTTAACGTGGCTTCCAGTCGCCCCCTTGCTAGTAAACTCCGGTTGCATGAAATACCCCAAATCATGGGAGTGATAAACGGGCAGGTACATTATCTGAGAAAACAGGTATCAATGCAGATTCTCAGGGATTTCATCCGCAACCTTTTCCCAGCTAATATTATTCAACGTTTAGATGACAAAAGCATCCAAGAATTCTTGCTTGGTTGGTCAGATAATCGAGTGCGTGCGTTATTTTTCTCTCCAAAAGATAAAATTCCAGGTAGGTTTCTTGTACCTGCATTAAAATTCCAAGGGAAGATAGTATCTGGTTTCATAAACACAAAAGAGCAGTCTCTTGTGAGCAACAGTTTACAGAAATATAATATAAATAGTGGCAGAGATACTCTTGTCCTTGTGGGAGAAAACATCAACAGTACACTAGCAGTTATCACCATGCCTTCATTGTCAAAAGCTAACGTGGAGGAATATATGAACACCTTCCAATTTTTGATACTGCCACGATTATCTTCTGAACTGTTTTTTGATGAAATCTGTTCCATTGAGAGCAGAGTTAAACAGAGAAAGTTGTGTGTTGTTCTTTTGACTCAGAAAACTGAGGAACATGATGCTCATCGAAGACTATTTCGAAAATATGTTCAGCAGACACCTTCCTTTGAGAATCGAGTGAAATTTTCATACATCTACAAAGATATTCAGTATCGGTTTGTTGACACTCTCGTAGATGGCAACCGCTCAGACAAGGCTGATGATGACAACATTATCAAGATTGTTATTCTATGGAGAATGAACAAAAACCATATAAATTATGAATGGGTTAAACCTGGTTGGTCACAAGAACCTCATGAAAACCAACTGGTTTGTCAAAACTTGGAAAAACGTTTGCATGAATTAATCTCTACTTCCAACAAACTTCATTACACTGCAGTATATACCTCATTTTATAATGAAGATTCATCTGGAATGATTATGGAGATTCTAACAAAAATATCCAACGGCTTATATAATTTCTATGAATATATTACAGTATGTGTAAGTAGCTTTGATGGTGCAACATGGCTTACTATTTGGTTATCTATAGTTATTACTGTGGTACTGTTTCAAAGGAAACTTTTGATGAAAGAAATGAAAAATAGACAAGCAGAGAAGAGAAAGCAACAGGAGTCGAGGGCTTCTGGTGAAAGATCACTGTACAGTAACTCAACTGTACATCTCCATGAACTTTGCAGTCAATCCTTCAATAGGTTGATAAAAAATGCAGATGCATGTTTAACAATCACAGTATTAGTTAACAAAGAAAGCAAAGAAAAATTATTGGCAAAATTTTTGCAAATCATTCAGCCATATTCTCGATCAACAACATTAAAGTTTGCATTCCTTCGATTAGATCATCATTTGAATTGGTATCAACAGTTATTGCAAGATAGTAAAGGTCTATCTGAGCCACTCTCTGAAACTAACTGCATTGGTACAGTAATTGCTATTAATGCTTATCGCAAGTACTATTACATTTTCCAATCAAAGAATGCCTCTAAATGGGCAAAAAAGACAAACTGCGGTAAGAAATGTTCCATATTTGACTCTGATTCAGATGAAGCTTGTGAAACTGAAAATGTCTTTGACGGATTTTTGGTAGGTTTGGAAATCTGGTTAGATAAAATAGTCGATGGATTGTTGCAAAGGATTTCTATTCAGAATTGGCCAGAAATGGAAAATTCTCTCTAAATCATTAAATTTTGTCCATTTTTTTTTATTGTATCGTTTGTATCTAGCAATTTTATTCCTGGTAATCTGTTGAGGCTGTCTTTTTGTGGCGACTGCTGTAAAAGAAAGAACTCAGTGCTATTCCATTGAAATTTAAAGTCATACATTCAACAGATCTCTCCTTGCAACAACATAAAACAGGTAAACAAAAATTGATTTACAGATAGGATTATTTATTTCTAGTTTACTACCAACTAAAACACAGAATCAAAGTAAGCATGAGTCCAGATAACTTATTATTTAACTTCATATTGTTGTTTTTGTTTTGAAATTCTTATTTGTTGCAATTCTCTGGAACTTTTCTGTTACTCAAACAATGTCAACTATGTCGCCATCTGTATTCTCTCACTCTCTCTCTCACTCTGATCACATTTTGGTGCCATTTTAGCATGTGGTCACTTACCTGGTCATTTTTCACTTTCATGTGCAGTCTGCTCTAACCACATCAGCTGAGGTCTCAGTAGAGAGGTCAGATGAGGTCAACACAGATATTGCACCCATATTTCATCAGTGAAAAATTCTTTAGAAAACAATGTGAACACAGAAAATAGTTTGGAATAGCTAAGCTATGTTATTTTGTGCAATACAACTTTGCATGAACATATATAACACCAACTGAATAAAGCAAGAAGATGAAGCCAACTTCCATTTTTTAAAAATCATCCTTTCCTCTCCATTTCCCCGCTTCAGTGATGTTGGTTGTCAAACTGATATGTCTTCTGATTGAGAGAAGCTATTTCTCATTTAAAAAATTTTTTTTTTTTATTGCAATCAAGTTGGATTTTTCCATCCAGTCAAAACTTTGTCCACTTCATAAAAAGTAAAAAACTCCTTAATCTTCTACTCCATTATGTTGCACCACAAAAAAATAATAATAATAATAATAAAATTCATTATTTATAGCAAAACATCACATTTGTTTCTACCAATGAAGAATTTTTGTTTCTTTTTTACACATTTCACATCTTTGCCAAATATTAAACAATTTTTATATGGAGAGAAAATACAAGAAAGAATTTTAACCCCCCCCCCCCCCCTCCATTATATATAATTCTTTTATACCTCTTCAAACAAAGACCAAACACTGATTTAATTAGATCTTAACCTCTGCACTCATTAATCTACACTATTCTAACACTAGTTTAGTATCTTATATATTGCTATCTACTCTTTATATTATTTAAGTAGGAGGTAGCTTCTATGTGGTTGCTTGACCTGCTGAAAATAGCAGCCAAATATTCTTCCTCACTAAGATCTTAGAAAAGAATGATACATCAGAAAATGCATTCTTAGGTGCACTGTGCCTAGGAAAATAGAAAGGATGGTTATGGCTAGAACAGCTTTGATCATATGTTTGCTTAACTAGGGCTGTTGACCTTGGGCTAAATAACCACAGCTCTTTGAGTACCACTGATACTTAGGTGATAAAGAACAGATGGTTATTATGGGTAGGGTACAGCTTTGATCCAAGGCTGGAATGGAGCTAAATAACTATTTAAGTACCACTGTTACTTAGGTAAAATACTTCCAGCTGCCTGAGATTTGTGCAAGTCAACAAGTTAAATATGAAATCAAATGCTTCTAACTTTGGTATTGTAATTCATCTTTTAAGGTGTGTGGTGGAAGGCAAGAATAATCTTGAATATACTACCTGGTTGAGAAGAGCTACACCATATCCCAGCATGTCATAAAAAGTGACTAAAAGGGTTGGTGTCAGGAATGGAATCTGGCTATAAAACATTGCCTTAAAAAGCCTCGTGCAACCCATGCCGGTATGGAAAAGTCAACATAAAAACGACAATGCTATTCAAAATATTATTAAAACTAATTTATAATTTCAATTCAGTTCTGTACCTTCTCTTCTGAAGAGGTTGGAGATCTCTTGTTTCCAATCTAGTTGCCTCTGCATCCATCATTTCTTTAATGAGGCTTATTTCTAATGTTTTACTTAGAGATGTTCATGGACAATTTGTTATACATGAGTAGGGTGGGCATTGTCCAATTCCTTGTCCATGCACAGATTCTTTGTGATAAACCGTAGTTGATGCTGCTGCCCATCAATTTGGGGCAGGTTTTTAGATAAATATAAAAATTTTAAAGCAGCAAATTGACAGAGTCTTTATAACATCAGAATGTATTGCAGTATTTGTTCCAGCTCTCTGTGCTCTCTGAATTCATGTCCTACCAGGATCAACTTTCAAAGTCAATAAAAAAAAAAAGTTAGCAGTTCACTTCTGGGGTCGATTCTTCCTTTCTATCACTCTCTCTCTCTCTCTCTCTCTGGAAGAAATTACTGTGTTCAGACGTGGAGAGGCTCTGGACTATGCCAGGTTTTAAAAAGTGCCCAAGAAACATTGTATATCACAACAGTTCCCCTATAACTCCATCAGGAGTTACAAGTCTACACTAATTGACACACATATATACAAACATTTTAAAATAAACAGCTTAATATCACAGAACCAAGAGCAGTTTCAGGTGACTTAGTATGAAAAGTATTAATAGGATTAGAAAAAAAGAGTTTAATTTGGAGTGTTTTGGTCGAAGATAATTATGGAATAGCTAGTTGTGTGTGAAGATGGTTAAATGGAAAAGTTAGTGTTTGTGAAATGAATGTGAAGGCACATAGCCTAATGGTTAAAGTGTTGGACTTGCAATCATAAGGTTGTGAGTTTGATTCCTGAACCAGGTGGCACATTGTGTTCTTGAGCAAAATAATTCATTCCACATTGCTCCTTCTGTCAGGAATTGTGACTGACAGATAGTATCAACAATGGAAAAATAGTTTCTTTGGTCTGATCTGATGATCATCTTTCTTCTGCCAGGAATTTTGACTGACAAATAGTATCAGCAATGGAAAGACCAATGGAAACACAGTTTCCTTGGTCCGATCTGACAGTCAGTTCTTTTCCTTCCTTTCTGAATGTGATCTTGTGAAGATGATTTTAGGAAAGTTGTTTCCTGGTAGGCAGTTTTTAAAATGGTAAGAAAAGAAAAACATTTTTTAATTGTTTCCTCTTGATGTTTTAAACCAATGACGATTGTTAATATAATTCCTTTTGATGATGATGATTGTTACACTTTGTTTGATATTTTTCTTTTATATATATAATTTATATGCATTTATGACAAAATAATGTTGATGGTTGTAACTTATATTGTTTTTTTTAATCTCTTTTAATGTTTGTTTATTTTTTTTCCACAAATTGTGTGTGAAAACATTTATAAGCATATACCATATATACTCACACCCCCTCCTTTGTATTGTAATATTTTGGATATATATAAAGTTATATCTGTGAACACAACAGACAGGGTAACTGAGACTGCACCAAATGATTAAACATCACTGATGATGGATAAACATTTTAAAACACTAGTGTCTGACATTCTCTCATGCCTACTGAGATAGCTGTGACATGATAACAGCTTAAAACCTTAGCAAGACATGTTTATTATAC
Organism: Eledone cirrhosa; assembly: GCA_964016885.1. Classification (NCBI taxonomy): domain Eukaryota; kingdom Metazoa; phylum Mollusca; class Cephalopoda; order Octopoda; family Eledonidae; genus Eledone; species Eledone cirrhosa. The sequence goes on from OZ024762.1 coordinate 6,263,997, forward strand.
ATAAACATAACCATCTCTATTATGAATTTCACTATGTTAGTGTTACTACTAATATACATGTGTGTGTGTATATATATATACGTCAATACTCATCTTTTTCCATTTCTCCGAGGGTTCTTAACCCCACTATCAGGCTAAATAATTTCTTTAATTTCTTTAGTCAAAATACGGCGATAGCTTACATTTCTAATAATTTCAAACAACTCGCTGTTTCGAAAATATCCTTACATATATATATATATATATATATATATATATATATATACGTTATTCCGGGTTGAATCGGAGGTAACCACAGTAAGTAAGGTACTCAATACATAGCAGAGTATAACAGTTTTAATATAGATGAGATTCTACAGGACTAGAACTGTTTCATTCATTAGAAATCATCAGGAATCTCTGATTCCTGATGATTTCTAATGAATGAAACAGTTCTAGTCCTGTAGAATCTCATCTATATATATATATATATATATATATATATATATATACAATAAAAAGGATGATTTGTTATGTCTTCATTATGTTTATTGATTAGTGACGTGTGTCTTGCTATCTATCAGCTCAAGGTTCAATCTGTATTGATCTAGCCCGACTCTGGGATAAAAAGCTTGTCGGACTTCTGCTGTGGTAATGACAGAATGAACCTCTCAGGGCTTAGAAACCACCTCTACAATCTCACCCAGCCCTCTCACTTCACCACATAAATGCCATAATGTCTATGAAACAGCCAAAACACCACACCTTCGAAATTCCCACCAACCGTTGCTTCCCACCACCATCTCTGAACATCTCTTCATTATAATCCTTCCCCCCTCACCCACACACACACCCAAACATTCCTTATAGCAAAACCACCAATCAAAACAAACTTAAATTGACCACCATAAATGAATGTGAATCGTTATATACTGTTTCTAAGCCCCGAGAGGTTCATTCTGTCATTAACACAACAGAAGTCCGACGAGCTTTTGATTCCAGTCGGGCTAGATCAATACAGATCGAACCTTGAGCTGATCGATAGCGAGACGCACCTCACTACTCAATAAACGTAATGAAGACATAACAAATCGTCCTTTTTATTATTATTATTATTATAATTACACTCTGCTTAGTACCACACCTCTATACTGACTGGAAACTACGCATCGAGTGCTCACTTTAGTGAACCTACAGTAACTGGATGTTACAATCCCTAGTTATATATATATATATATATATATATATATATATATATATATATATACCTACACACATATAGTTTCATGGTGTGTAATATTTAGTTACTATTTGTTTACCAGTTTCAGCACTCAATGCCAATATCAGTCCAGTTGCCAAACCGTAGTTAGCATCCTTAAGAAGCAGCGTTAATAGTAAAAATAAGGAGTAAAAAAGAAGTATAAATATAACATCATTGTATTTATTTACATGACAGAGAATCCACAAGTCTGACAAGCTATCAGTTTGAGTCAGGTGTGATCAATATCGATCATACCATGAACTGGTCAATCGCCAAACACGCATCATATGTGAATAAATATAATGATGCTATATTGATACTTCGTTCCTTCTCATTATTATAATATTTGGCAGAATCGGTAGAGCATCAGACAACATGCTTAGCGGCATAGTTAAGTCGCTTCACATATTGAGTTCAAATCCCACCAAGGTTAGCTTTGCCTTTCATCCTTAGGGGGTCAATAAAATAGAACACCAGTAATGCACTGGGGTCGATTTAATCAACTTTCCCTTCCCCACCAAATTTCTGGCCATGTGCCTCTAGTAGAAACAATTATTATATATATATATATATATATATATATATATATATATATATATATATATATATATATATATATATATATATATATATATATATATATATATATATATATATATATATATATATATATATATATATATATATATATATATATATAGAGGCACATGGCTTAGTGGTTAGAACATTGGGCTTGCAATTGAAAGGTTGTGAGTTCAATTCTCAGACCGGGTGATGTGTTGTTTCCTTGAGCAAGACACTTTATTTCACATTGCTCCAGTTTACTCAGCTGTAGAAATGAGATGATAGGGACTGGAGTCCCTATCATTCCACTGTAAAGTGGTCGTGGAGGTGCCACGGCAAAAAAAGCACCCAGCCCACACTGTAAATGAGGTTGGTGTTAGGAAGGGCATCCAGCTGTAGAAATCAAGCCAGAATCAGTTCCCGTCCCACCCTTGCAAGCAGGGAAAAGCGGACGTAAAATGAAATGATGATATAGGTGGTGTATTGGTGTAATAGTAACACATTGGTTCAGCAAACTAAAGATGTGGGTTTGTGTCCCATGTACGTCAATACTTATCATTTTTCCAAGGGCGGTGTCCCAGCATGGCCTCAGCTGGATGGCTGGAACAGGTAAGAGTAAAAGAGGTATATAATATATGGACCCGTAACTCCTGATGGAGTCATAGGGGTGCCATAGTGACATACAGCATATCTTGAGCAATTTAAAAAAACGTGCCAGAGCCCTTCTCAGGTTTGGGCACAGACGATTTCTTCCAAAGAATGAGAGTGAGGGTGGCAGAGAAGAAGTGAGAAAGAGGGAAAATTGATGCCAGTACTGAACTGGTACTTTTTTTTTTTTATCGACCTCAAAAGGATGAAAGGCAAAGTTGACCTCAGAAGGGTTTGAACTGGAACATACACCATTCTAACAACACTGCCAATATATATATATATATATATATATATATATAACTAGCTAAATGACCCGGCATAGTTCAGGTTACTGCTGTTCTTATTCAGGTTAGTAAACAATAAATATGAAGATATATTTTTTTTTTCATAATTATTTCAAAATATCTATATTTGATTAAAAAATTATCAAAATTGTAGTGATAATAGAATTTAGAAATGAAAATCTGCCAATCTTGAAGCACCTCAGGGTAAGCAATATTCATTGTGTAATTTTTTGTTGGTGTGTAAATGAATAAATTGTTGCTGCTACCAACTTGTGAGCAACCAACATAGAGTTGGCCGTGGGAGAAACATGTAGTAGAGAGATCAAGTCCAACTACTTTGAGGTATTGACCCTGAGATTTGTTAAGTGAAATAACAGGACCTAATTTGAGTGGAAACTGAAGCCTCTTAAATTCAAATGGAACATCTGTAGGTATGAGAGGAATTTTTGAAAAAAAGACATTTTCTCTTTTGTGACCACCTGTTATGATTGTTGCCTCTCAGACATGGGGCTTCATGGAAGTAACAATTAAACGAGTTCCATTACACAGACGAGGTGGGTCAAGATTCCTAAGCAACACAATGGGAGCACCCGGCTTTAGTGTCAAGTTATGCAGTGGCATCTCAGTGGGTTTAAGTGAGTTCAGAAATTCAACAGGGTACTGAACAGCCTGATCTTGATGGGCTGTTGTGTCAATTGATTGAAAAGTCATTTGTGATGTTTGTGTTAACTTTTGAAGAAGTTCATGATTAAGTTTATCAACTATTTCATAGCTCTTTCACATAGCTAGTTTACATCAGTGTAATTGACAGATAAATTAGGAAATATTTTATCCATAAGATCATTGAGAAAGTACCATTTGACTGCATGTAATTTCATGTAGCTGAAGCCTTGGGTTGAATGTTAATATCCCATTATCAATCTTAAGAAGCTCCTCTAAGAATTCACCAGCTGTATGATCACCTTGTAGAAGTACTCTCATGTTGCTTGTAAGATGAAGATTTTTCACATGTCTCCAAAGGTACGATTTTTTAAAGCATGCATTGACCTCATCAGCTTTTGATCGTTTTGGATAACTGGCAACGTTTGATGAAAATCTGCAAGAAAAACTTACTCCTCCCATGAGCTTGCATTTGGTTTTTATGTCTTGGAGGATACGGTCAAGTGGAATAGTTCCTTTATTTTCCTCAGAAGAAGAGATATTAATCTCGAAATATCAGGACATGTGAATAAATTAAGGTAAAAAAAACAAGTCCTGTTTCTTACGATTTAATTATACTCCATCCAAACCCACATTGTCGTGGCTTTCAAACTTCGAATTTCTTTATATTAATCTCTATTTTTGTAAGCAGTTGTATGTATGTCATATGTTGGTAGGTAAATTAACCAAATAATAAATGTATGTTATAAATTTCTAAATATAGATATATTAAGCACATATTAAATGTGTAATTGTAAATACATTGCAACTGCGACAATAATTGTTACATACATAGCTTTCTATGTGGCATATTCAGTCGTCACAGATGTATATATGTGTGTGTGTTTAATTCTCTGCGTATCTGAGTAAATATTTACGTGAAGACGTGTATATGTAACTTACTTAGCGTAACGTACGTAACGAATGCGCAAACGCGCACACTCATGGACAAAATGTGAAGTCGTCGTTATGTTATAAAATATCCATTTACTTACTTGTCTATAGTAGATTATTTTAATCCAAATGGAAATAAAAATTATTGGGTCGTCAAGTGTGAAATTTGTAGAAAAAAAAAACAAATTTCTACAAACTTCATACTTGACGACCCAATATATGTTGTCACGCCTGAGTTCTAATGCTATTAGCTTGTAAAATTTGATTTGATTTGGTCGAGCGATAAGGAAAAGACAGAGAGAGAAAAAGAATTTTATATAGAGAGAAATAGAGATTAAAAGTGGTTTCAAATAATTTCTCAGTCCTATTTTTAGACATCATACAGATAAGTGATCAAAATTTAATTTCATAGGGTTTTGAAATCATCATCACCGTTTTACGTCCGTTCTTCCACGCTAACATGGGTTAGACGGGTTGTCCTGTTGTGGGCAGTGTCTGGTTGGCTGACCATACCTTGCTCATACAGGTTTGGCTTGATTTTTACAGCTGGATGCCCTTCCTAACACCAACCTCATTTACAGTGAGTGCTGGGTGCTTTTTCGTGGCGCCTACACGTCCACTTTACAGTGTGGGTTGGGTGCTTTTTTGCCGTGGCACCTCCACGACCACCTTGCAGTGGGGGCATATTATCTATATGCTTCAGCTTGTACCCATGGGAGGTCGGGTACTCTGTATTACTGCGTGACGCCAGAGGTCACGGTCGTGTGTCATTGCCTTTGAGAGGTGTAATTGGGTAAGGTCGGCTTTTATCACCTCATCCCAGGTCATCTTGGGTCTCCCCACTCCGCGGTTTCCATCGACTTCTAGTGCTCTGCACCTTTTTATGCAGCTGTCATCCTTCATACGCACCACATGTCCATACCAACGCAACCGCCTCTCCTGCACACAGCATTTGATTCCTCTTACGCCCAGTCTCTCTCTCAATTCATTTATGCTTTGTCGTTCGTGTATATTACTATTACACATCCATCGGAGCATGCAGGCTTCGTTTCTCTCTAATCTACGTAAGTCTTCCACCTTCAGCGCCCAGGTCTCACTATCATGCAACATTGCTGTTTGGATACACGCATCATACAGTCTGCCTTTCATTTTGAGGGAGAAGCCTTTTGCAGCTAGCAGTGGTAGTAGTTCCCTAAACTTCTTCCATCCCGTTCTTACCCTAGTTATTGTACTTTCTGACCACCCACCCCCGCTGCTAATTCGGTCACCTAGGTAGCAGAAGCTGTCTACTGTTCATATAAATGTTCATATATATATATATATGTGTGTCAGATGTACATGTGTATTTTAATTGTGTCTATATGTACGTAAATGTTTATATAAGTATGTCGATGAATATATATGTACATAGGGTTTTGGAGAGGTTGGAGAAAAATGTTTGTAAAGGTATATATCATCATTTTACGTCCGCTTTTCTGCAAGGGTAGGACGAGTCTTATTAAGCACAGCATCTCTCCATTTATCGCGGTCCTTCGTCATCTCCTCAGTGAGCTTCAGCGATCTGAGGTCTGCTCTCACCACCCCCACATTCATCAGTCTCTCGTAATGACATTTCCAGGCCTCCTTTTTCTGAGCATCAGTGACACTAAGTATACCCGCATCATTCCGGACACACTTATGTCCAACAACATCCTGATTTACACCGACACACTGCCTTGCAATGCGGAACACCGCACGTCTCTGATCTTCTCGTAGCAGAACTTTGGCAAACCTCCTACTCTCAGCTTCCCTGTGTGCTAAGTACACCTGACGTCTAGCTTCTCTTTTAGCAGATGTGTATTGGTCTCTACTCCCACCATCTTTCCATGCTACTCTTTTGTCTCTAATGGCCCTATCTACTGTGCTGTTCCACCACCAGGTCACCCTCTGTCTGGTCGAAGCTCTGCTCCAGCCACAAGTTTCTTCAGTAGCCTGCAGTAAGTTGTCGCGTAAGAAATTCCCATTATCATCTGTCATATGACTCTAAATCGTCTTCTTTTTCGTCATACACATCTTGAAGGGCTTTCCTAAATTTATATTTTAGTGAAAGGTCTTTTAGCTTCTAGACCTTCCTTTTCCACACTTTCCTATATGTCGCATTTTGTCTCTTGCTTATTAAGATGTCACTAACAACTAACCTATACTGGGTGGTACATTCTTCCCTGGGGTATGCCTTAGTATTTGACACCATCTGCCGATCTCGTTGCCTAACTAGCAATAAGTCAGTCTGGCTTATGTGCTTAGCTGATTTGTAGGTTATTAGGTGGTTGTTAGATTTCTTGAAGTTAGTGCACTTGCATCACAAAATTCAAGAAGCTTCACTCCTTCGTTTCTTGAGCCATAACCGTGCCCACCATGTACCCTACTGTATCCATCCTGGAGCTGTCCAACATGACCATTGAAGTCACCTGCTAGTATAACTATGTCTCTGTCCTTTCTCATTGTGGTTGTCTTTAGAAGTTGCTCAAAAAATAGTCTTTCTCTTCTTTACCTGTATATATATATAATATGATGCATGGTAGTGAGACATGGGCAGCAACTGCAGAGGATATGCGACGGTTGGAGAGAAATGAGGCAAGCATGCTCCGTTGGATGTGCAATGTGCGTGAACGACCCAGCATGGATGTTTTGAGAGGGATAGAATGTAGTGTGCGAGAGAGGAGACTGAGGTGGTATGGACATGTGATGCGCATGGAGGATGACCGATGGGTGAAGAAGTGCCAGGAAATGCCAGTTGAAGGAAGACGTGGTAGAGGTAGACCACGAAAAACATGGGTGGAGGTGGTGAGAACAGACTTCAGATCGCTGAAGCTCACGGTGGAGAAATGCTGTGCTGAATAAGACCCGTCCCACCCTTGCAAGCATGATAAGACTAGGGCCCCATCATGCTTGTACATTCCAGTTTTGGAGCATCGTTTCTACTGCTGGTTGCTCTGCCTAACCCCCACTATTATACAGTGTGCACTGGAAGCATTTATCAATGGTACCAACATTAGTGTTTGCTCTGTCCATAATATGTCTAAACAGACCTCTTTACTCTTTGGTGTCTGCAGTTCAATTGCCAACTACAATAAAAGAGATCATGGAAGTTGGCAGGCATAGTGGTTAGTATCTTGGACTCTCAATCATAGTCTTCAATTCCTGGACAGGGTGGTGTGTTGTGTTCTTGAGCAAAAAGCTTCATTTTCTTGCTTGAGTAGCAGCAACATGGACTGTCATCTGGTCCAGGGGTGAATCTTTTCATGATAAGACTAGATTCCCTGTCATTAAAACACCAGTGAAACCTATGAGAAGGCCAACTAAATCTATGTGGTACCCGACAGCTTGTGAGTGGGGCTTAAGATTGTGGGCAGTAGTGTCCTTTTTGGAAGAAAAACACGTAAAGCAAGTTTAATGTATAAATGAGATGTTTTTATTCCTATGAATTCAAGAATAGCAAATATGAGAGCTTACAAGAAATAATAATGATAGATAGCTCAGGTAAGAATCTCACGAGCCTGATCTTCCAAAAGACTTTCCATCTTTTTGACATCAGCACTCCATTGACTTAGTCGTTTCTGTATAGTCGATATCTAGCAAAAGAAAATTTCATTTAATTAATTACACAGTGAATATACTGAAAAGATTTCTAGAAGGAGCCACCACCGTTTCTCATTAGTAATCAACTAAACAATAATACTTCATGGAACACAATTAACAACAAAACTAATTGTCAAAGGGAAAATGTGATATCCCATGTATATTCAATTATAAGCCGAGGAATATGTAACCGCCCAAAAAATCAAATGTAAAATGGGGTCGGGGCTTATATGCGTTATCTAAACTGTGCTGGTTTGCTGCCTAGGTTTATAAATGGTGTTTTTCTTATACATAAAATAGGACGGGGGTTCTTATGTTCAAGTATATGCAGTAAATGGTGCTAAAGAAAAAAGAAAGTGGTGAGAGAGTGACGGATTTCCCCAATTTTGCCAAGGAAAACAAGTTTAGGGACTGAGGACACCTGGGGTCTTGATGGCAACTGACATGAAAAGGAAGCAGTCAAAACAGCACAAACCTAATTATGATGTAAATCACTGAAATCATCATTTAAAGTACATTTTTCCATGTTAGCATGAGTTAGACGAGTTGTCCCACTGTGGGAGACTTATGCAAGCCTTCTTCCAATATCCTTACCACTAGACCTTTTCATTTTTGTGTCACCAATGATGTATTGGGATCATTTCAATTACTTATAGTACTTTCTACTTATTTAGCAGGATTTAGTAAAATAACTAACTTTCTCAATTAGAGTATAGCTTGACAAATGTTACATAAAAGCCTTCCATTGGAATTTTATGCAAGTCATCATTGTTTAATATTTGCTTCCCTGTTAGCAAGGGTTTGATGAGTCATTCAGCAGAACTGGTTAGGATGTAAAGTCATGGTGGATTGGGAGCTTGTATTTCACTTACGTTCCTGCACCCTACCAAGTACTTAGATGGCCTGCAACTTGCTTACCTAGGATTCCACTTGAAAATATAGTTTAGTATCCAAGGGTTTAACTCTTAACATGCTTATACCGCATGAACCTACATTAGCAAGACTTGCTTGAAAAGTATAAAATAACACTAACTGCATCACATTGAAAATTGAAGTCTTTACTGCAAATTTTCACAAAGAATCTGTCCACTAGTAAACATACTCTAATCATTTTAAGTACCAACCATAATACTACAGGATGTTAAGAGTTAAATAGAAACCAAACTAACTCTACAGCTGATGTTTACCTGATTCAGATCCAACACTCTTGGTTGTACCCAGGTCATGTAAACTTTTTTATCCACTTGATCAATATGTCCACGAACTAACCCCAAACACAGGGCCTTCATTACAAGAGGTTCCACCTAAACACAAAAGAAGAAATAAAAAGTTGAAATATAATTACAGAACTTTTTAGAGTATTTTGGTAAAGGCAAACAAAGGAATTCTTGGGTGGAAGACTTAATCCATTATCTGTTTTAATACCACCACCATTTGTTTAAAATTCTCTTTGGTGCCTTTGGTGGAGTCTACACTGTTACAAGTATTCAAGCCAAAGAATAACATCTTCCCTTCCTCCAAACAGATTTGGAGGTCTTAAAAAGGGACAGGAGTAGTGCTTTCCTGCTGGCTATGCAAGAAAAAAAAAAAAAACATACACGCCTTTCTTATTTTCAAATAAATATTTGGAAAGATTTAGTTATACAACTAACTTTGGTGGTATTAAGCTGATGTTTGAAATATAACTTTAAAAAAAAAAAAAGAATCTTAGATAAATATAAACAATATTGTATTGTAGAACCAGGAGCAGGTTAACGAAGAAACAGCCTTACGTCATTGACGGACAGACCAGCCTCTTTAGCAATGTCATCAAAGGACAATTGACGACTGGTTGCTGGCCGCTTGAAAGTCATCTGAAAAAAAAAAAAAGAAATTGTTAGGTGTCTGTAAATATGAAGAACTATAATCATCACCCCCCATCATTTTACGTTTGCTTTCCATGCTGAGATTAGACTGGTCGGAGAACCAACGCTAGGCTAGCTGATACATTCCATATTTGGCTGTCTTTGTTAACACCAACCACTTATCATGGGTACCAGCGCTACAAAGATCCACAATAGTTAAGGCTTCTCACTCGGATAATCAAAAGGACGGCTCTTATCTTGGTGGAGAAACATGAGGTAGCCTCACTATATCTCTACTTACTGGGACAGCTACAGCTCTGTCACATCCTGGGGTTAAGAAACAAGAGGCAGTCTCTGTACATCTCCGCTTGCTGCGACAGCTGTCTTATCCTGATGTGGAGAAATGAGACGCAGCCTCAACAACAGATCACTTTTGTTCTGTTGCTAGAAGCTTTCAATATCATTAATACAGTAGAAAGGGATGATAAGTCCTCGGACCACTCGAGCTACATTGAATAAAATGTCTTGTTCAAAGACTGTGTGCGGCAGGAATCAAACTTACAACTGTGAACTAAACAAACTACCAAATAAGTAATGCATTTGTCAGAAAAATACCTAGAGTTTATCACTGTTACACTCGCGTTAAGTAACTGAGAGTACAAGATTCTCCATTCTTCTGGATTGGGTGCGAGTCCACCACAGGGTTAATTCCTAGCTGCCGAGTGAACTGGAGTAATGCACAGTACATCACCTGCCCAAGACTTGAAAATTTGACTGTATGATTGTGAATTGAACTGCCCTAACAACTGGAACATGTGCCCTCATTCATGAAGCTGGAAGTCGTCGCCTTCTTCACCCACTTATTTTTGGGAGGATCATGGGTGCAGAGTCTTCAAACATGCCTTCCAGCGGGTCCTGTCAAGCAAGACCAACCAAGCTCATGGATGTTATCCAACCATCTTGCTTGTGGTTTACTTTTGGGTCTCCTGCTAGTTGATTTTTTACCTGTAAAATCTATCCAGTGATTCTTTCCTGAGACAATCTAACCACACGTCTGTAATATCAGAGAAGATGCTGGCAGTAAATTTTAAAATAAAGGACTGATAGAAATGATAATTACTTCCATGAGACAAAGCAGGCGGATCTTCCCTTCGAGAGCCAATTTTTTTTCCACAAGTTCTGGCTGAAAATACAAAGAAAATGAATTACTATATATACTTGAGAGTAAAATGTGACTTGTTATTCTTTGTTGAAAAATTCAGAATTTTTCACTGCATCTAGCACAAATATGGCAGCCCAATAAATGGAACCAGTTAAAAACCATACTTTTTCTAACTCTCTCATGGTCATACATCTTATAAAATACACTGTATTTGAATTAATTAAGGAAGAATTTTGAGGGATTTACTAAAATTATTAATTATTTCAGTATTACGATAGATTTTAATTTAAAATAAATGGTCTGGTTTCAGAGAACTGGGGCCAGTTCAGGCGAGGTTGGTATCAAAAGTGTTAAATAGGAACTTCAGGAGATCCAGAAGTAGACCATGCACAAGACAGTTGGATAACATCTATGAGCTTGGTTGGTCACATGGGGATCCAGCCTGGATCAATTGGAGACAGTTACTTCTGGCAGGGCCTGCTGGAAGGCATGTTTAAGGAGTTAGTCCCCCATAATCCTCCCAGGAATGAGAATAAGTGGGTACAGAAGAATGGTTGCTACACAGTTAGGTTTAATGAAAAACACAATTACAAACATAAAATAAAACAAATCAATGATAATAGATGCTACTCACCACTAAGTCCCAATATTTTTTTAATTTATCAAACTCAACAAGGTCGCCACTATTAAAAGCAAACAATAGCTGCACAAGCCACTCCCTGTTAGTACCAGTAAGGCTGTTTACAATGGGGTGAACCAACTGGGAGACAAAAAACAACAAATCTTAAGTTAAACTAAACCAAGAGACAAATTACAATGAAGAAAATAACATGTTATGGTATATACTCATTTATAAGGCTTACTTTTTCCCATAGAAAAAAAATAATTGTTTCTACGTTTGGCACAAGGCCAGCAATTACCCAGTGCATTACTGGTACTTTATTTTATCGACCCCGTAAGGATGAAAGGCAAAGTCAACCTCGGCGGGATTTGAACTCAGAAAATAATGTAAGATGATAATGCTGGAGCCACGACAAAAAGTACCCAGTCTACCTTATTAGGTGGTAGTGTTGGTACCATGACAAAAAGTACCCTGTCCACCATGTAAAGTGGTAGTGTTGGTGCCACAACAAAAAGTACCCTGTCCACCATGTAAAGTGGTAGTGTTGGTGCCATAACAAAAAGTACCCTGTCCACCATGTAAAGTGGTAGTGCTGGTGCCACGACAAAAAGTACCCTGTCCACCATGTAAAGTGGTAGTGCTGGTGCCACAACAAAAATATGCACTCCAGTCTATAAGATGGTAGTGTTAGTGCCACGAAATGATGTGCCCACTACACACTGAAAAGTAGGTGGTGCTATGAGGAAAAACATCAAGTCATAGAAACCAAGATAAAATTGGAGCAAACAAGCAAGATGTGGTCACCTGTCTTATGTCAGGACATGATAATACATCTAATCCATGCTCATATGGAACCTATAAGCTAGACATGGTCACATGACTTGTCTGGCCTCAAAACGTGACAACCTGTCTAACTCATGCAAACATGGAACCTATGAGCTAGACATTGTCACGTGACCTAACCTCAGAACATGACAACCTGTGTAACCCATGCAAACATGGAAAATGGATGTTAAACATAAATGACAAGAAATGTTCTTACCAATTCCCCAAAATTATAAACACCTTCTCCAAGGAGGGCTGAAATGCCCAAGTCATATGCTCGTTGTTGCTTTTCTTCATCTGAAAGGTGAAATTATCGATACTATAAATGTTATATAGGTACAGAGAGGCAGCCTCAGTATGGGACAGCTCTATCACATCCTGGGGTGGATAAACAAGAGGTAGCCTCAGTATATCTCGACTTACTGGGACAGCTCTGTCATACCATAAATTTGTCGCAATGTTAATGTGAGAAAAAGACAGAGCTTAGGTGAAACTGGGTTTAAGAAGAATTAGTATGGACATGCATGGATGATGTTTGCTGGGTGAAGAAGTGCCAGGAAATCCCAGTGAAAGGAAGCTGCAGTAGAGGAAGACCAAAAGAGATCAGAGGTGATGAGAGCTGATCTCAATTGCTGAGACTCACAAAGGATTGTGACAAGATGAGAGAGGCTGTGCTGAAAAGGACCCATGCAAGCATGGAAAAATGGATGTAAAAATAATTGTTTCTACTTTTGGCAAAAAGGCCAACAATTACCCAGTACCTTACTGGTACTTTATTTTATCGACCCTGTAAGGATGAAAGGCAAAGTTAACCTCGGCAGGATTTGAAATCAGATCGTAAAGGGACGTAACACTTTGCGTCAAAGCATGGCGTCCGAACCTCTACTGATACTGCCAATCCACATCCAATGGATGTAAAAATAATGATTGGTTATTCTTGTTGTTACAGCTCTCTCCCACGAGGTTGCATACAATAAAAAAAATTTGTGGGAGCTTGTGATAGGAGACCCAATCCTGTTGTTGTTCCAGCTTACACTTATGTAACTTTAGCTGGCCTCCCATGAGGTTTCATGAGTGTTTTAGTGATAGGGGCCCCAGACTACCAGTATGTGTGGGTATGGAGTCATAGATATGCTAACATGGAGGGGCCTATCTTCTCTTCAGCCAATTTCTTACACAGAGTGTGTGATAGAGATGAAGTGAGAAAGTTTTTTCTAAAACATATATACATATCAAACATTTGAAACAGTTCTGTACGAGTAAGACATGGTCAGCCAACGAATCTTGCCTCAAGTGCGACAAACCCATCCAACCCATGCTAGTGTGGAAGATGGATGTTAAGGGATGATGATGATGATACAGCTATGTAAGAGAGAATTGGTATCCAGTTTCAGGTGATTCAGAAAGTGAAGGGTTAAATTTATTGAATGAAAGAAGTACAAGGGAACTGACCAGAAATATCTTCTATATCAATGCAACCCAAAAAACGTAAAGCATCTTTGTAGTATGCAGCATGGTTTTGTATGATGTGCAAGTAAGAGCTTGATAAGTTATAGAAACGTCCATGCACTGATGTCACACCATCTAATCCTTCTAACAGTTCACGAGCTTCTTCTATAATTTTCTGGAAGAAGAGAATATCAATGTCAAAACTGGAGATAGACAGTATGTATGTATGGACACAAAACTCTTCATGATCTCGTAGGGGCGCCCTAGTGATATATATAGTTATTAGCATTTAAATATTTATAGTATCTTTACTAGTGGACAGATCATTGTGAAAATTTGCAGTATTAGATTAAAGATTTTAATTTTTAATGTGATGCAATCATTGTGATATTTTGAAACTTTCAAGAATGTCTTGCTAATTCAAACATTTATACTATCTTTACTGGTGGACAGACCTTTGTGGAAATTTGTGGTATTGGAGTCAAGACTTTAATTTTTAATGTGATGCAGTCATAGTAAAGCTTTGTATTTTTCAAGAATGTCTTGCCAATGTGGTTTGTTAATTTAAATACTTATAGTATCTTTACTTTGTGATAATTTGCATATTAGAGTAAATACTTTATTTTGTAAGTTAACCCTTTCATTGCTATATTTCTAACAGAATACAACACCTATTTCTCAATTAATTTGGTAAATAATCAATAATTTGAAAAAATTTAGGAAAACAACCACATTAATTAGTTAGTGTATAAAGTTTAACAAAAATATTCTTCTATAAAATTATTTTTTATTTAAACAAGAGATTTGTCATCATATAACTGAAAGTGTTTTGGGCAGGTTGGTATGAAAAGGGTTGAAAGAAAAAACAAAGAAAAAAACCACATTATCAACTCACTTTTGTGTCTTCCAGCTTATTACTCTTCAACTTTAAAGTGGCAATAGTGGTTAACACCAAGATTTTTGCTTCTTCGTTACTTTTCACCTGGATAAGAATGGATAATAGCAATGTAAAAATGAGAGGAAAGTTAACGTTAAAACACAGACAAACAGTTCTGATAAAACTGGTAACAGATATCTCATCATTCTTTACCAACGTGACTGTTGTGCTGAGAAAAAATACCCTGTATGAGATAAAATACTCTGTCCACCCTGTAAGGTGGTTGTGCTGATGACAGAACAAAAAAGCACACAGTCCACCCTGTTTGGTGGTTGTTTTGGTGCCACACTGTAACATGGTTGGTGTTAGAAAGGGTATCCAGTCATAGAAACCAAGCCAAAATACAGATCTATATGAGCAAGATGATGTTGATCACCTGACCTGACTTGTTTCATAACATGACAATCCATCTAACCCCTGCAAGCATGGAAACTGGACGTTAAACGGTGGTGATGATTGCTAAGCAACTGAAACAACATTACCGAGCAACTACAACAATTGCAAAGCAACTAAAACAATTGCTCAACCATTAGAAGAACTGCCAAGCCATTGAAACAATTGTCAGACCATTAAAATAATTGCCAGACTATTAAAACAAATGTTCAGCTATTAAAACAATTAAACATACTTTTTCTTTAATCTTCTCAAGGAATTCAACAGCTTTGTCTGGATCTGAAATAATAAGAAAACACATCTACAATATAATCTACAAATCGTCAATAAAAGTGTGACAAAGGTGCCAAAGGACCCTTTAGTCCTGTTGAGGACATTATTTTTTTAGTGTTGGTGTCACAATAAATGAACCCAGTACACTCTGAAAAGTGGTAACACTGATGCAACAATAAAATAAAGCAAGTCCCCTCTATAAAGTGGTAGTGCTGATACCACAATAAAAGGCACCCAGCCCACACTGTAAACTGGTAGTGCTGGTGCCACAATAAAACGCACCCAGTACATACTGTAAAGTGGTAGGGCCTCAATAAAATGCACCTAATCCCCTCTATAAAGTGGTAGTATTCATACTACAATAAAAGGTATCCAGTCCTATCTGTAAAGTGATAGTGCTGGTGCCATGAAAAAAGGCACTCAGCCCACAATGTAAAGTGGTAGTGTTGGTACCATGAAAAAAGACACTCAGTGCACACTGTAAAGTGGTAGTGTTGGTGCTATGATAAAAGGTACCCAGTCTTATCTATAATGTGATAGCACTGGTGCCATGATAAAAGGCACCCAGTACATTCTGTAAAGTGGTTGGTATGAGGAAAAGTATTCAGCCATAGAAACCATTCCAGGAATGAAATGTACAAGCAGGACGAGGTTTTCAACCAATCCATTCCATTCCAGGCATAACATTATTAACAAACCACTGATTAGCTCTCACAACTGGGCAGAAGTTGTGAGAGCTGATATCAAGTCACTCAAGTTGACAGAGATGACGAAGGACTGTGATGAGTGGAGGGATACTGTGCTGGAAAGACCCATCAAACCCATGCAAGCATAGAGAAGTCAATGTAAAATGATGTTAGAATATATTGGAATGGCAGTTTAAAGAAATATAAACCATTAACATACCATCGATCTGCTTTACCACTTGGATAACCAGCTGAACCAATGCCAGAGAGTTGATCCTATAAAAAATAAAGTTGAATACAGTAATTGATTATAGATAACACGATAAAAACCTCCCAATCCACACTGTAAATGTGGTTGGTGTTAGGAAGGGCATCCAGCCATAGAAAACCTGCCAGACAGTCCTATACAAGCGAGACACGGTCACCTGCCCATTCTTGTCTCAAGTGGGATAATTCCCGTCTAAACCCATGCTAGCGTGGAAGATAGACGTTAAACGATGATGATGATGATGATGATTAACCAGTAGAAACAGGTGAGGTGACATATAGGTGAGATAACACAAGAAAAGTAACGGGTAAGGTATGAGGATAGTATATAGGTGTGACAACAACAGAGGCAGGTAAGACACGTGGTGATGATATACAGATGAGACAATACAAAAACAAAAGCGACAGGTAAGGTATGAGGATAGTATATAGACAACAACAGAACTCTGCCCTAACAGACCACCCAGAAATAAGTGGAGGTCAAGAAGAACAATAACAAAAACAACATAATACACTGCCTCGTCAAGGAATTGAACCCATGAGCTTATGATCATGAATTCAACACCCTAACCACTAGGCCATACACTTTCACTCACAGTAAACAAATAAATAAACAAAAACAAACTCACCTATGCTCAAAATCCGATATAAAGTTTTCATATAACTGAAATATAAATATAAATATCATTCATATAAATCACAACAAACAATACATAACATGCAAGCATGGTCCCATAACTCCTGGGAAGTTGTAGGAACACTATATTGACATACAGCGTTTCTAGGGCATTTTATAACCTGGCAGAACCCATCTCCTCTCCAGGCCCAAATACAGTAGATTTCCTCCAGAGAAGGATAGAGAGTGAGAGAGAGAGAAGAAGTGAGAAAAAGATATAGAGGAAAAATCCATCCCAATACTAGACTGGTAGTTTTTTTATCGACCTCCAATGGATCAAAAGCAATGTTAATTTGGCAGGATCTGAACACACAGAGCCTAAACGAATACTGCAAAGCATTCTATCCCACATTCTAATAACTCTGCCAATTTGTCACCTCTGATATTTCAATATATAACAAATTATCCTAAATAACTAAACATACAAATGCCTGAATAAATGTGTTCGGATAAATGGTGCTAAATCAAAACCATTGAATGTAGGAGTCAGACTCTGCCAAGGGTGCGTACTGAGGGATCACAGTTCTGAAACTATGGGCATGTGGCTAGAATGTCTCAGGAAAGAATTGCTGGACAGATTCTATGTGCAAAATCAACTGGCAGGAGACCCAGGGGTAGAGCAAGATGGTTGGATAACATCCATGAGCTTGGTTGGTCTTGCTTGGGGGTCCAGCAGAATCAGCTGAAGATGGTTGCTTCTGACAGGACCTACTGGAAGGAGTGTTTGAGGACTCTGCCCCAACGACCCTCTCAGGAATAAGTGGGAGAAGAAGAAACTAAACATGATGAGTTAAAGCAGTGTTTCATAACCCATTCTGTTCCTCACCCAACTCTAATTTTCCCTCCAAAGCGTGTGCCACCATGATCGGACAGAGTATATCTTATCTCCATTTTAAACAGTTACATGCCCTTTCACATGGCTGCTCACAAACGAGGGCCATGGCTGCCAGGTCTTCTTCTCCAGACCTCAATCAGGTCTAGATGGGTTAGCCTTGCTTTAAAATAGGAAGTTTTACATCATACAAAAGGGGTAGTTTCAGGTGTATTATTATTTGAATATATATTTCCTTACTTTGATTAAGCCATCTCCAGTGCTAAACATAGGGTCTTGAACAAATTCTAGGAGCTTCAAGGTGAGTTGATGCCACAATCTATAAAAAATTAATTTAAGAAAAAATTAATTGTGTATCACAATTTTGTATAAGCAAGTATTTATATATATATAGTGGAACCTCAGTTCACAAATTTAATTCATTCCTGAAGGATGTTAGTAAACCAAAACTATTTTCCCCATACAAAATGTTTAACACTTTCATTACCACATTCGTATTGATCTGTAAAATAATATTATATATATAAAATAATAATAACAATCACTATTATTATGTTTAACCCAATTCATGATAATTTTCTGACGAGATATGTTGTAGGACATCCACTGGTTCCAATGACATTTCATTCAATCAATAGAACTGTCTGCTCGAAAAATTTACATGTAAGTGGATAAGCAGTCAACAAACACTTGCACACATGGCGCAGTTCGCAGGGAGATTCGGCGTGACATAATAGATCTTTTATAGAGATACATTTTATCAACGCATTGATTTTGCATCTAGGTTTAAATTGACGGAGAGTTTTTTAAAAAAATTCCATTTTCTTTATCTATTACAAATGCTCGCAAGAAAAATCTAAATGTTGCAATTTCTTGATAGTTCGGTGTTTCACCACTAAGTAACGATGCTTCTTCATTTTAGGTACACGCAATTTAAAACAACTGGCATTTTTGGACGGGAAGTTGTGTGTGTACGCGCGTGTATATACATATAATTATATGCGTTTACTTTATTAAATCAATGCTGCTAGTATTTTGGCTTGCCTCAAACATGCGAGTAGGAAATAAAATTTACAACCAACACCTTTCTTCTTTAATTGACACTCCTTTCTGATCAGATCAAAAACCTTTAATTGAAATATAAATAGTCATATGATATGAAAAGTAAGAAATTGAGCACCTAAAAATGTTTTTATTTTGATTTTCAGTGGAAAATGGAATGAAATATATTGAAAATAATAATACTAATTAATACGAATGGAGAGAGAGAAATTTGCAGCGTCATAAGCGAAACAAAGCGTGATATGCGCCAAACAAGAGGGAATAGTTGAAATTTAAGAAAAGGCTGGGAAATATTTACTTCTTGTTGTAAAAGTCTTCTAATTCTGTCCATTGTCCAGGAGTTCTCTTCTGTTCGTTCAAATAAGATTGAATATCTTTCGGCATTACGAATATTTCTTCTCTGGAAACTACAAAATATCTTGTTACACCTTCTATGAACACCACTGACAGGAGAACTATACTGTAAAGGGAGGTCAATTACAGTTATCTCTCTAGCTATCAAATTTTAAATCTTATATTGATATATTAAGGTTTTCTGCACTCTTATTTTTTCGCCTATAAGGATATTTTACTTGATTTTTTAAGTTATTGTTTGTAGCGATCGACTGTTGTTGCAGTTTTTTCTACGATTGGGATCCCCACATTTTATATATTGTTATACTTTGGAAGGGTCATTCTTTCCAATAAAAACAAATGCACCAGTTCAGATCCACTTTAGTTTTAGTATTAGTTTGTTAGTTTGGCAGTATCAGTAGAGCATCGGACAACATATTTGCGGTATATAGTTATATCCCTTTACGTTCTGAGTTCAAATCTCACCGAGGTTAGCTCTGCCTTTCATGCTTACGGGGTCGATAAAATAAAGTACCAGTGATGCACTGTGGTAGATTTAAACGACATCCCCTCCACCCCCAAAAATGTTGGCCTTGTGCTTAAATTAGAAATCATTATTAGTTAGTAGAAACAATTATTAGTTTGGTGACTAGGAGGGAATTGGCAGTATCAGTAGAGACTTGGTCATATGTCCCTATATGTTATGAGTTCAAATCCCAACGAGGCTTCTAACAATGAAATTGGAAAGAGGCCGTGTCTATATATTTTTATATACATCGTATTTACAAAAAATATATCTTTGAACTTCTAATATTAATAAATAAATCCCGCCGAGGTTAACTTTGCCTTTCATCCTTACGGGGTCGATAAAATAAAGTACCAGTAATGCACTGTGATAATTGCTGGCCTTGTGCCAAAAGTAGAAACAAATATTAATAAATAAAAAAATGTATTCACATTTGTATAAAAAGAATATAATAATATAATACTTCAGAATGAAAAACAAATATAATATAAAGGAAAGGGAAAGGAAAATAAAAAAAAAAAAAACCACATAAGCAGGAATTTTCCTCCATTCAGCTATGGGTGAGTACCAAGCGGTGATGTGAGACTGCTGCTCACGCTACCTGAGCATTTCCCAATTTGCCCTCCAAGTCCCCCAAGGTCATCCTCAAACTTGACCTCAAGAATGCGTTTAACTCCGTCAGCCGTGTTGTCTCTTCAGTAAAAGAGAGGGTCCCACAACTCTACCACTTTGCTTGGCAGGCTTATCGGGGGGAGTCCTACCTCTTTTTAGGTGTCGAAATCATCATCTCTGCCTCAGGAGTCCAACAGGATGACCCACTCAGGCTCGCTCTGTTTACACTGGGCATTGATGACATCACCAAGATGGGCGTTGAGTTTAACCTCAACGTCTGGCATCTCGACGACGCTTGTTTGGGGGACCTCCGGATAAGGTTCTCGCCACTGCTAACAAAATGGTTGAGGAGCTTCGTCGTCGGGGTCTCCAGGTCAATAGTTCCAAATGTGAACTCCGGATCCTCAACCAACCAGCTTCTCAACATCAACAGACGATTGACCTGTTTACAGAGTCCTTCCCTTCCATTGCGGTCCCTCCCCCATCGGTTTGGTGACCCTTAGGAACCCCAATTACAGAACTTGCCTTCGAGTCAATCTTCCAATTGAAGATAGCTGGCCTTGAGCAATTGTTGAAGAATATTGAGGCAATCGAACCCCATCAAGATATTTTCATACTCAGAAACTACCTTTCGATTCCTAAGCTTCTATATATGCTCAGGCTCAGCCCTTCTCACAGATTTCCGTCATGTCTCCAACACTTTGACGACCTAATCTTCGAGAGACTCGAGTGCTTGGTCAATGTCAGACTCTCTCCAGAATCCCGTGATCAGGCTGCGTTGCCCAAGAGATTTGAGGGTCTTGGTTTTCGTAAATATTCGTCCCTCTCTCTCCCTTCCTTCCTTTCCTCCACCCTGGTGAGCAGCATCCTCTCCTCTCCAACATGGACCAGTTACAATAAGGAGTTATATGAAGCTCTCCTATGATGGAGTGAGTTGGGCTTGTCTGTTCCTGATAAGGTGGAGGACAGTCGAAGTCAGAGAGCTTGGGACAGCATAAGTTCGAAGGTCACTTTCGACTCCCTCTTCGTCCAGTCAGATCAGTTTTCAAGGTGTCACTGTCTTCCAGCGCCAAATACTCAGGTGACTGGGTTGACGCCCTACCCGTGGCTAACGTTGGTGGCCTACTCACCTTGGATGAGTGGGAGCTGACGTCTGTACAGGTCTGCGGTGTCAATGTGACAAACTCCTCGACTCCACAGGCTTCCACGATCTTTCTTGCCGCCTGAATGCCGGTCGCTTCGCGCGTCACACGAAGCTAAGCCTCATTTTCAAGAGAGCTTTGGGTCGAGCAAACATCCCTTCAATTTTGGAACCGTCTGGGTTGTCCGTAATTGATGGGAAAAGACCTGACGGCCTTACCCTGTCGAGAGTCAGGTGCCTTATCTAGGAGGTCACAGTTAGTGACTCTTTTGCTTCTCCCCACATCCTGGGTGCTGCGGTTTGGGTAAGAGTCACAGCTACCGCAACCGAACGGAACAAGATCCTAAAATAGCATGATCTGTCGGCCAACTACATTTTCCAGTCTATGGCGTTCGAGACGTTTGGGGGAGTCGGGCTACTGACTGCGAGATTCCTATCTTCACAGGCGGCTCGCCTAACTGAGGTAACTGGTGATGCTCGTGAGGGGGCTCGGTTGTTCCAGCGCATCAGCCTCGCCATCACCAGAGGTAACGCTGCGAACGTGCTGGCCTGCCTCAAACATTATTAGAGAGGTTTCCCAGTGCTCTTCGCTATATTGTTATCTTTCGCTCTGGTAGCGGCTCGGTTGTCCACCCCTTTCGCCTGCCTTTTGTATGTGGTCCTAGTTGTGTGTGCTACCTGCTTATGTGTTTTTCTTTTTTGTTTGTTTTTCCTTTATATTATATATATTTGTTTGTGCTTTCGTTCTGTAAGCATTGTATTATTATATTTCTTTTTATACAACAGTTTTTTTTTATATTAGAAGTGTACATAAAATGATTTTAACATTATAAAAAATTTAATCGCGTGTTGGACTTTTCGGTAAAATGCTCGATGAGAAAGCAAATTCTGAAAAATCCCGCACAGTGCGTGGAGGTTGACACGCCTGTACTGTATGTCAGTATGGTGTCTCTACGGCTCCAGCCTAAGTTAAGGATTGATAGATGAAGAGAAAACATCAAGTAGACCAATCTGTCCAAGATACCGGAAGTGAGAGTAGTTTATGTTGTTATTTTTGCTCATTTCAGAACTCTCCCATTTAAGAAATTAACAAAGTATGTTGTAAAATGGCGCTGCTACATAAAGCTTTATTCACCTGGTTTATAGTTCTCGTGTTTTTGGTCCTCCTCGTGTTACGTTTGGACGAAAGAGTTAACTGGAATTGGTTCCTCATATTTATCCCATTATGGGTGTTCGACGGAGTTTGTATAATCTACATCACAATCAGTATGATAATGCAATGTAAGAACAATTTCGATCCCAGCGAGTCCAACATGACGTTGAAACGAAAACTTTGGTTTATAGTAAGTGCTCTGCTCAAAATAGTTTTCCAAGTTTTAATCTGCTTAAAACTACAGGATTACCCCATGACTTTATTCTTTGTCCTGATACCGTTTTGGTTACTGATTAGTGGAGTGATTGGTGATATAACGTACGGAATGTTTACCATTTGAACAACCTCAAGTACATAAGTACATTCTCATCCTGTTTTCCTTTCATCTAAAATAATAATACTAATACATATTTAAAATTTAAGAAAAAAAAAAGACGATTCACGCAGATTTCAACGGTCAAACCGTTTATGGATGGTTTGGAATGATTCAATTATTGAATATATATTCTATAACCGTCTTTACTGATTTGCTTAAACAGGAAGATGATATAACAGTGAGGATGATATGAGGAGACTCCACTGCGGAGGACCAGATATATGTGGGATATTTTCTGGCAGGTAATCTCCAAAGAAAAGTATATCAGTGTCGGATATTAACTCTCCATATTCACCTTCTGGAATTTATTGGCTTACTCCGATCGATTATATCGACTCTACCCATCAATATATGACGGGTGATTTTCTTTAATCGATACCGGAAGGATGGAAGGCAAAGTTGACCTCGACAAGATTTCGACTGAGAACGGAAAGAGCTGTAACTGACAGTATGTAACTGGTATAGAAGAACGACGGATACTGACGTAGCTAACTACGCGGTTGATAACACTGGTCAGTTTATGTTGATAACTACACGGTTGACAACACTGGTCAGTTATGGTTACTTATGTTGACAACACTGGTCATAGTTACATTTGGTTACGTATGTTGACAGGTGCTCATCAATAATATGTTGACATTGTAACTGGTTCTGAAATATAACCAAAGATGTCAGTTAATTATTAAAGTTGACACTATTGTGTAATTTCTTTTTTTTATGTTGAAATGATTTCCACTTATTGCTGTCACTTCTCCCAACCCTTCCCTTCGCTGCCCTCGTCTGAAACCCCTTTTATCCTTCTCCCAACCCTTCCCTTCGCTGCCCTCGTCTGAAAGCCCTTTTATCCTTCTCCCAACCCGTCCCATCGTTGCCCTCAGCTTAAACCCATTTTTATTTATTTAAGATAAACAACCAAAACTGTTACTGATTTATAATTTGGGCAAAAAGCCAGTAAGTTTTTTGGCAAAAGGTAAAGTTGATCAGCTCCAGTAATTTTTTATCGACCCTTGAAGGATGAAAGGCAAAGTTGACCTTGGTGAGATTTGAACTCAGCACTTAAAGAGCCCCACCACCCCCCGCAAAAAAATCACAATGGCATTTTATCTGATGGTCTGCCCTTTCAATTAATTTAAAGCCAAACCAAGAAAGGGTTCAACCAGCTTAATGAAAAATTCAACTTTTTCCATTTACCAAATAACCATTTCAAACTCCTTTTATCTTGTGTTCTTTTATGGAACCTTGGCTGCTTTACTTAAATTATTCAGGTAAACACACATATGTGTTTTTTTTTTTTTTTTGTATCAATGCCAGTAAAAGTATGTGTGTGTCTTTTGATATCCACGTATGGATATCTTGATATCGATGCCATAAAAAGTATGGGTGTACATATGTTACTTTTGATATCTATATATGTGTGTTTTGATATCCATGTCAATAAAAGTATGTGTGTCTTTTGATATTCATCTCTATGTGTGTCATTTGATATGCATGTATGTGTGTCTTGATATCAATGCCAGTAAAAATATGTGTATATGTGTCTTGATAACCATTTCATTAAAAGTATGCTTGTGTATGTATGTTTGATATCCATGTCAGTAAACATGTGTGTCTTTTGATAGTCATGTATATGTGTGTTTTTTTAGGGAAGGATTATCTATAAATGAACCTTCAACCCTACCCCGAATATGTACTATGTCAAGTAATAATGTCTAGATCAGTGGTTTTCAATCTTTTTTATGTATGGGCCCCTTTCATTCCTATTTTCCTCTGTTCAACTTCCAATGCCAGCCAAAGTTCCCCCATAATAACAACAATCTGGATAAAATATTCTTGTATGTGTGTGTGTATGTAAATATATATATATATATACACACATATACATATACATACACCCTGTCCACAGTAAGTGTGGTTAGCATTGGGAAGGGCATCCAACTGTAGAAACCAAACCAGAAACAGTTCTGTATGACCAAGACATGGTCATCTGATCTGACTTATCTCACAATGAGACAACTTGTCTAACCCATGCTAACGTGAGAAATGGATGTTAAACAATGATATGTATATATATATTATACTTTGGGAGGGGCATGTTGCCAATAAAAACACTCACACCTGATGGTTTTCACTTCAATTTATTATAAATTTCCGGTTGGTTCGATAAGCAGATGGTTGTTTATATATTGCCACGGCTCTTTTGTCACACATTCTGTGACCTCCTCAATGACTAGGTTTTTATTTTATGCCTCTCCTTTGTTCTAAACCTACACCATCTTGTTTTCGTGTGTTGTGTGCTTAGTTCGCACATGCGTTACATCCAAGTGTGTGTGTGTGTATGTTTTTATTTATTTATGTGTTTATTTACTTGATGTGTAAGCTAGTTCGCCTCCGGTATGATAGCAATAAATACCAGAGTGTAATGTTTGTCAATACAACCCCGAGAGGCAAACTAACTTACAGATTTAGAAGAGCCCTAGACAAGCTCAAATTAAATATCAAGATAGTTGAAAGACGAGGTCTTCCCATAAAAACCCTAATTAATAAAACATACCCATTTCAAAGGACCCCTGCACTGATAGGAAATACATAGTCTGCAAGCTAAACCTGCAAACTAACTGCAAAACTAAGAACATAGTATATAGCATAAGATGTACTGATGGACAGTGTAGGAATAAGAATATAACATACATAGGTGAAACAGCCCCTAGCAGAGGAGAAAGGATGAGTGAACACTGGCGAGAACTCGAGGATGGGAAAAAGAATATCTGTTTCAATATATGTTTTCAGATAAGAAATCTTGCAAAACAAATTCAAAAACAAAGTATATATATATATATATATATATTGAAAGGTATATATACATATATATTAATATATACATATATATATATATATACATATATATATATGTGTGTGTGCGAGTGTGATGTCACATATATATATATTAATTTACACGTCATCATCACCGATTCTGGTTGTCGTTTATTTTTTTCTTCTAGTATCATTTCTTTTGATTTCTAATAATTCCTCGGAATTATTTGACTACTTTGTTTAACTGTTTTATTTGTTTTGTTTTGTTTACAATTTGTTTTCTTTCTCCAAGGTTTAATATATTTTCTTTGAAAACATTTTTTTCATGGACCCCTAAAATACAATCATGGACCACCAATTTACTTTTTTTTTTTTTTTTTTTTCATGTGGACCCCAGTTGAGAACCACTGGTCTAACTAATAAAAAAGGGTGCATTTTGTAACTTTTAAACACATTTTGCCTTCAGTCTTTGACTTGTACCTGATTTCAAACACAGAAAATAAAGGACATCATAACTTTAATAAATAAATTGGCTCACACTATGTTTACCAGCCAGTTGTAAATATTGTTCATGCTATCACAGTGAATGTGTGTGAGTTCATTCCTAAATTAAATGCTGTCTAAATATTTGTTGCATCATGCTAACAATTGTGATTGTACAATAAAGCTACATACACAGACATATATATAAACATATTCATATATATGTATGTATATATATATATATATATATATATACACATATACATACACTCACAAACACATATAAACATACACGCATATACATATATATAAACTGCTCATGTATATATACACACACACACAATATGTAAATACATATATTGAGTCATATCATAAACAAAGTTGTTGACATTAAAAATTCTACAGTTTATAAAATTTTAACTTGTTTTCTGAAAATAAACTATTTAAAATTTAATCTCCTGACATGACAAATTACTTTAAAATGTTGTTTTTTATTAAAAATGTCAAGACAGGTTGTACCTGTTACATAGTTGAAGCTAATTAATTCTTTTCATTACTAATGAAAGAAGGGTGGTGGATTGTCAGACAACATACTTTGCAGCATATAATTATGGCCCTTTACTTTCTGATTTTGAATCCTGCCAAAGTTAACTTTGTCTTTCGTCCTTGCGGGATCAATAAAATAAAGTACCAGTAATGCACTGGAGTTTAATTGGCTTTTCCATCCCCCAAAAGTGTCAGCTTTGGGCCCAAATCAGAAACCATTATTACCAATGAAAGGGCGGTGGATTGGCAGTATCGGTACAGGGTTGGACACCATGCTTTGCGGCAAAGAGTTACATCCCTTTATGGTCTGAGTTCAAATCCCACTGAGGTTAACTTTGCCTTTCATCCTTACGGGGTCGATAAAATAAAGTACCAGTAATACACTGGGATAATTGCTGGCTTTGTGCCAAAAGTAGAAACAATTATTACTAATGAAAGATATTGAAATAATTTTAAATTATTAAGTTTTCATTATTAATTATATTAATAATGAAAAAAAGGGGGGATGGAGTAAAGAAGGGCAGATGTGGCTGTATAGGAAAAGACTATAAATGCCATAAATAAGAAGAAAAGGAGGAAAAAAGAAAGGATAACAAGCTCTACGTCTAGGTCAGGGCAGTATTTTGGCTGTCCTCTGCAGAGAAAACTGCAAAGGCATTTCTGTGGACAATAGCCAATGATAGCCACCCCACCTCACAGAGCTTCTTCCTCAGAAAGGCTGCTAACATTCTGATATTATGGAGCTTGGTTGTATGGGGTCCGAGGACACCTGAGGTCTTAACGGCAGCTGGAGAAGTCCTGGTATCTGCTTGTCTTCCTGTCCTCTGCATTGCAAGCCATGGCACTGGGGTTTGTGACCGAAGCAACGAATTTGGAGGCAGAGAATGTGTCAAAGCATGTGGTGTTCAATGTTTATCTCCTTCAAATGGAAAGCGATGAAAATATCAAGAATTTGGAAAGATTTAGTAAAATAACTAACTTTATTATTTATAATGGAAATTTTTAAAAAATAAGTCTAAACACTTTAAAATAAATAATTTTGTATTGCAGAACCAGAGGCAGTTTTAGTTTGGTATCAAGAAGGTTAAACCTTGTTTCTTCTTCTCTTCCTCCTTCTTGAGAGTTTCATGAGAGCAGAGTCCTCAAACACACCTCCTGTCAGAAACAATCATCTCCAAGTGAGACTGGCTGAGGTTATGAATGTTTATTTAGCAGTCTTACTCACGGTCTACCTCTGGAGCTCCTCTCATTTGGTTTTACCCTCCACCACAAAATATAAGTCATTTGGTTTAGTTTAATAGAACTGTTTGGAGTCATCGGAGCATTGCCAACATAACTAAGTTCCTATTCCACAGCACAATCATAAAGATATGTTGATATTATTGTTGCTATCAATAGTATCATATATATATATACACACACACATATATATATATATATATATATATATATATATATACACACATATATATATGAAAACAGGAAAAAAAATATTTTTTTTTCCTTTTTATTTTTCTCTTTTTTTCTGGGTTAGAAAATGATTAAAACAAAATATTTTACTTTGTGTGAAGTGTTAAGGAATTTGATTTAATTAGTAATTACCAATGGATGAATGGCCAAAGTTAACTTTGCCTTTCATCATTACGGGATCGATAAAATAAAATACCAGTAATGCACTGAGGTCGATTTAATCGACGTTCCCCTCCCCAAAATTGTTGGCCTTGTGCCTATGCTAGAAATCATTATTTCTGACAATGGTATTACAATAATATGACCCTCCCCAAGTATAACATATATATATATACATACACACACAAGCAGGGAAAAAGCGGACGTAAGCAGGGAAAAAGCGGACGTAAAATGAAATGATGAATGACACATATATATATATTTGGCGCTACACAGTAATACAGAAGACCCGCCTTGCCTAAGTACAAAGCGAAACCTAGTCAGTAGGCACCTCTAACAAAAATACACCCCCGTCTCACTACCCCTACCCTATCCACACCACCCCTTTCAATGTAAAGTTATGTTGGTACCACAACATCCAGGCCGAAACAAATGAGGCCGTGTAGGTGTCACGACAAAAAAAAACACACAGTCCACGCTGTAATGTGGCCGTGTAGGTAACACGGTAAAAACCTCCCAGTCCACACTGTAAACGTGGTTGGTGTTAGGAAGGGCATCCAGCCGCAGAAAACACGCCAGACAGTCCTATACGAGCAGGACAACTACTCTTGCCTCAAGTGGGAAAATTCCCGTCCAAACCCATGCAAGCGTGGGAGATGGACGTTAAACGATGATGATGATATATATATACACATATATATATCGATTGCTTTTGTTTCTACTTTCCATCTCTTCTCTGACTTTCTAACAAGATCTTGCTTCAGTTCCTTCATCATTTAGTAACCTTTCAACAAAATGCCAACACCCTCTTCCATTCAACTCCTATTTCGGTTGTAGGGTTCGGCCCCGAATGTTAAAGCGTTTACAAACGCATCCACACCCACTCCCTTACGGGGCTCTTGTTACGCAGAGGTAATAAAAAAAGTTCATGATCAAAAAGAACGATAACTCTGCTAGATTCCTCTCTGGCTACCCGGATGGTGGTAGTTTAAACACATCATCCGTTACTCACGAAGGGAGTTTTAATAATATATTTGTAATTATTAGAGGCTTCCACAATGGATTATATCAGTGAAAATATGAAACCCACACTTGGCATGATGTAAGTCTTGTTATATTTTTCTCATTTGTGATTAAATTACGGAGACATTTTAGTGTAGCCACGTGGAATAAACATTGCATCAGTTTTGAGGCTATAAATAATACATAAGGAACTTTTTATATTAATAAAATGTTGCTGTTGTTTCTTTTTAAATATATATTTGAATGATTTTAGTAGGTATTGTTTTAGTCATTTGAAGTATCCCAATGACAATTTTTTTTATTAAACGCCATGGAATTTGTGACCCACGTGTTCTAATGATAGGCGAGAATTTAATTACGTCTTTTAGAAATGAAAAACGACCAGTCTTGTCCCAATGTTAAACAATAATATATACCTTTATTTGGTAAACTCCGATGGTCACCTCTGTTTTTGGAAAAGTGGTCGTCTAGATGTCAGATCAGTCGAAAATAAACGAAAAAAACCGAGAAGAATAGATAAAATTCCTACCGAAGAATCGATTGCCAGCATGTCGGACGTGAGTTTAGTTGAAAACGCGAAAACATCTAGAAAAAAAAATTATTTGTGAACTCCAGAGGGTGATTTATTTTTTTACAATTTTACCCTTTATTTAATTGTTTCTTAGAAATAGTGTGATAAATTACCAGTACTTCTGTCCTGTTTAATTTTTTGTAGTTTTTTTGGATCGTTTTTATCTTGTGTCTAATACCTGTCCGGAGAATTCGCATTAATCACTATGTCCTGTCCTTGCTAATGTGTTTCCGAAGGTGTTGATCCCTAAGCACTACCGTTTCCTTCAGGCTCAGTAATTGCCCCCTTTTGATAAAAAAATAACAACAAAAAACAAACTAATTTTAAATATTTATCAATGTGCCAGAAGTTGCAACTTGTAGATAGTATCAGTAAGGGAAATACCAATGGAAACATTGTTTCCTTGATCTGATTTGATGAGTTCCACCTCACTCGGTAAGCGATTGAGGTCTGGGGTATTGTCGATCGATTGGTTCAATATTTATCTAAAAACCTTCCACCAGTTTAATATTTGTTAAGTTATATTCCAAACACCGACTTAATAATGAGAAATCTATAGTATTAAGTCCCAAATATTGATGATTTTCGAAATTATTTGTAAAACATAGGCAGTATCTTCCGTTCGAAATATGGTTATAAAAAATGAACGTCAACAAATTCGGTCAGTTAACGAAACTTACGTGCAAATCAGTCGGAAAGTAACGATAAGAAGATATTGAGACTCCATGCATGGACACACACACACACACACACACACACACACACATATATATATATATATATATATATATATATATATATATATATATATATAAGAAATCTTTCTCTCTCTCTCTCTCTCTATATATATATATATATCTCGCAGTTTACTAAAGTCACCAAAGTTATTTCATCGACCCACTCACTCAATGAGACAATAAACTCGCGGTTGTGAAATCGCATCTCGGTGTTCAGAGTGCACACAGTTATTCAGTGACTATAGAGGCAATGTTTTGGTGAAGATAATTCACGTATCCAACTCCTGGGAGGATTCCGTTTCGCAATTATCAAAACTGCAGTATGTAAAGAATTGCGTAATATGAGCAGTCATTATGCAATCGAGCTATTGCATTTGTTCACCAGGAAATGCTTATACTCAGCACTTAGGTGCCAAATACCACTACGTATGGCGTCCGACCTTCTACCAAAACACTGTTGGTCCAATTTGACGAGTTCCACCTCACTCGTTAAGTGAATGAGGTCTGATCATTTAAAAATACATATATATATATATTCTGCCTAGAGTTTTGACTGTTAGATTGTATCAGCAATGGAAAAACTAATAGAAACATTTCCTTGGTTGGATTTGATGAGTTCCACCCCACTTGGTAAGAAAATAAGGTCTGTGATCTTGTCAGTTGATCTAAAAATAAAAAGATTTTTTAAAAAAGGCGAAAGTAAAATGCAAGTTGAGTGATAATTGATTTATTGTCTGTAATTCTATTGAATAATAAAAATTATCCCCATTAAAATATGATTACATATATCTTTGTTGTTGTTTCAGTCTTTGCTGTCAGTGTGGTGTAGCAATTGAACCTAACCCTTCCAACATGTGCGTGAACTGTGTTAGAACCAGTGTTGACATCACAGAAGGTATTCCTAAACAGTGTGTTATATACTTCTGTAGGAAATGTGAAAGGTAATTTCATTGATTCATTTATACAGGTTGGGTGGAAAGACACTCCCTATTGAAAATTACTTTTTGTGGGTTAGAAACAAAATTCCTGCACAATGTTTATTAACAATGATATAATGCAGTAAAAGGTACATATCAAGCATAAGTATAATCACCATTATTTTCGATCACCTGCTTCCAACAACGGTAGGTCATGGATACCTTTGTTGTAAAATTCAGCGTTATACTGCTGAATTTTACAACAGAATTCAGATTATAGTATGAGGTACTCTGTCAAAGGCTTTTTCCAGATCGACAAATGCCAGCTGGAGTGGCTTACTTTTAGCTAGGTGCTTTTCCTGTAACTGCCTTACAAGGAAGAGTGCATCAGTGGTGCTTTTGCCTGGCACAAACCCAAACTGTATCTCATCTAGATTTACCCGGTCCCTTATCAGCTGTGCTATAACTCTTTCTGTGACTTTCATGACCTGGTCCATCAGCTTTATACCTCTATAGTTTCCTCTATTTAGTGCATCACCTTTACCCTTGTAGCAGTTGACAATGATGCTGCTACATCAATCCTTTGGTATGACACCCTCTAGTATTACCTTGTTAACAATACGTGTGGTTATGGTGTGACCTACTGAACCAGATGCTTTCAGCATCTCGGCAGCTACACCCAATGGACCGGTTGCTTTCCCACTGTTCATATTCTTAATTGCCTTATTATATATATATATATATATATATATATATAGTCAGACATAGACACACACACACATAATGGGATTCTAGTCTACGACATTTCAATCACAAAGCATTACCCTGCTCTGCAACTTTTTAGGTATATCCCAATAAATATAATTTTTGCTTTCAACTGAATTTGAACATTCTTTAACCCTTTTGACCCAAAACCACCTGAAACAGGCAGTGTCTTTCATTAGAAATCTGGTAATGAAAGGGTTAAACATAGGCAGTGTCTTTCATTAGAAATATGGTAATGAAATGGTTAAACATAGGCAGTATCTTTCATTAGAAATATGGTAATGAAATGGTTAAACATATGCAGTGTCTTTCATTAGAAATATGGTAATGAAAGGTTTAATTCTATGGACTTTTATTACAAATAAGTAATTCATATTCTGACACTTTAAAGAATTTTGCTTTGGTTGTGTTTTCATGTCCATTTCGTTTTTGTTTTTCAGGTATCTGCAACCACCTACCACTTGGGTGTCTGCACAATTGGAATCAAAGCAGCTCTTGAAAATCTGTTTAAAGAAACTAAAAGGCCTTAATAAGGTAACAGAAACCCTGCTGTATATTTTCATGTATAAGACACTAGTTCATAAGTCATACCTCCATTTTACATGCAGCATTTACAATGTACCTGCATAGGAAACCTTGAGAAAGATGGAGAATGGAAGGACAGCAGGGCCAACAAGAGTGATGGAGGATATGTTGAAGAAAGCAGGAAGTTGGGGGTGTGATGAGGACAACAGAGATCTGTAAAAAGATTGTATTTTAGTGGTTTGGATGTTGAGTACTCTCGTCCCTCTAAACAAGGTGGAAGGGGATCAAATAGAGCAATTAAGCTATTGGAACATGGAATGAAGGTATTAGAAAGTGTATTAGAGAAGAAAATAAGGTAAAAAATGAAGATTGATGAAATACTTTTTGGATTTATGCTGGGAAAAGGAATGACCAATGCGAACAGAAGTACAGGGACCAATTTATTGTGATGCAGTTACAGGAGAAGTACAGGGACCAAAGGAAAAATTTGCTTGGGAGTTTGTGGACCTGGAGAAAGCTTTTGATAGGGTTCTACATGAAGTAGTGACATGTGCATTGTTGGGAGTGGAGGAATGGTTGGTTAAAATAGGGATGACAATGTATGAGAGAGTTGGGAGTGAAGGAATGGTTAAAATAGGGATGACAATGTTTGAGAGAGTTGGGAGTGAAGGAATGGTTAGAATAGAGATGACAATGTATAAGAAAGTGCGTACAGTTGCCATATGGAATGCCTTGTGGTATATCTGTTTCAACTTTGTGCTTTCTCAGTTCAAACCCTGCCTTCTGCCATCAGAAAACTTGGTGACATTAGACAACTGAATTTTTTAGTTTTGTTGTCCAATGTTCCATATTTTTTCTCACAAATCTATTTGTCTATTTTGTAGGTTAATTTAATCGATGCTGGTTTTATCTGGACAGAAGCCCATTCCCAGCGGATCAAGTTGAAGCTTACTATACAAAAGGAGGTAATTACATGTCGGTTTTGGTTATCAGTTAGCCACAGCATCACCACACATGTGTGATTAACATACTGATCTACTGTCCACATGATTCTGAAGTCAACTTCTGGACACCCCTGCATGGTGGGCCTGTTGGTGAAATGACTAAAAGCACCCAGTCAACCCTGTAAAGTGGTTGTGTTGGTGACACAATGAAAATGTACCCAGTTCAACCTGTCGGTTGTTTTGGTGCCACGATAAAGAGCAACCGGTCCATGCTGTAAATGCGGTTGACATTAGGAAGAGCATCCAGCCATAGAAAGCAAGACACAGTCACCTGGTTTGACTTGTCTCATTATGTAACAACCCATCTAACCCATGCAAGCGTGGAAAATGGATGTTAAATGGTGATGATATGTGTATTATTGTACACGTGCGGGAGCAAAGTTCATAGACTATGAAGAAGTGATGTCGGACACCATACTTCATAGCATAGTTACAGCCCTTTAAGTTTTGAGTTCAAATCTCGCCGAGGTTAACTTTGCCTTTCACCCTTACGGGGGTCGATAAAATAAAGCACCAGTAATGTACTGGGGTCGATTTAATCGACTTTCCCCTCTTCCCAAATTGCTGGCTTTGTGCCTATAGTAGAAATCATTATTAACTGTGTTGTTTCTTTCCAGGGACTATGTTGAAAAATAAAACTTATTTGGTCAGTCTATGAACTTTTCAGCTGAACCTCGTACATCTGTCTAGAATAAAAGACAATAAAAATAAGACTAAAATACTACTGATGAAGTGACTGTGAAAGTCTGGAAACTTTAATTAAATTATGGATTCAGGAACTTTGTTGTTTCAAACAAGCTGAAAAGACTTGTAAGAAAATGGGAGAAAAATCTAGATTAAAAAAAAAAATTGAACATAGTCGTATATATGTATGTTTGTGTGTGTGTGCATGTATATGTATGTATATGTTTGTGTGCATGTATGAATTATGAATTGTTTTCATATTATTGATTATTGATATTCTAGATTGTTAATGGTGCAGTGTTGCAGCAAGTATTTATTGTGGAGTTTACTGTTCACAACCAGATGTGTTCTGATTGTCACCGTGTTGAAGCTAAAGACTTTTGGAGGGCTGTTGTTCAAATCAGACAAAAGGTTAGTAGACATTCTCAAGCTCTTTACTTTTTCTTGTTTGCTATTTAAAACCCTGTTGATACCAAACTGCTTGAAAGAACCCATAGTTCTAGGATAAGCAGCTGTGTATATTAATCTAAAAACCTCTCCTCATAATTTTATGTGTTAAACTTTATGTTAAAAGCACCAGCTTAATAATTCTTTCTACTTTTGGCACAAGGCCAGCAATTTTGAAGGGAAGAGGAAAGTTGATGATTTAATTGACCTCAGTGTGTTACTGGTATTTCATTTTATCAACCTCGTAAGGATGAAAAGCAAAGCTAACCTTGGCAGGATTTGAACTCGTAATGTAAAAGGACGTAACTATATGCCACAAACCATGTATGATGCTCTACCGATACTGCCAGGCCACATGCACCAGCTTAATGATGAGAAATTTATTTCTATTATTAAATCTCTTTGAATTCTTGCATGTTTTCAAAATTATTTTGAAATTCTATACAATGTTAAAAATATGGCACTGAAAGAGATAACTCTTTTGTGGCCCTATTTCTAATGAAATACATTCTATTTCAATTGATTAATGAAGAATTTGTTGGATTTACTAGAATTATTATTTCATTACTAAGACAGTAACCTTACATATGGTCTTATATATAATTACGTTGGGAAGTTTTAATTTAAATAAGAATCTTCATCAGAGACAATATTGTCCAATGCATTCAACATTATCATATTCTTCATGAAATACACTGAATGTGTTTCAAATCATTTTTTAAAATAATCAAGAATTTAAAAGAATTTAGTAAAATAACTTTTTCATTAAGTTGATGTTTAAAACATAAAATTCTTACATATAAGGGTGTTGTTTGCTTGAAACATTGTGTTAATGTATAAAACAGTATATTATTTGAAGGCAACAACAATGCAAAATGGATGGTAGATTTTGGAATAAATTGAAGGATATGAAGATGTTGGTGTGTCACTTGTTCTTTTATTTACCTCTCCTAATATTTCGGGGTCAAAGCCCCTTCGGCAGAAGACTATATAATTAAAAAAGTGGCTCACAGTTCATATTTTGTTGTTAAAGGCTTGCCATTGTTTTTTTAACAATGAAACATGAACTCTGAGCTAGTTTTTTTCATTAACGTCTTCTGAGTAAGGGATTTTAGGCATAAAATATTAGGACATGTAAATAAACCTATATCTTCGTTGCCTTTAATTTATTCCAAAATCTACCATTTTGCCTTGTTTTAGCCTTCAAATAACATAACTGCTTTCTTACACAAAATTATAATGAAAGGTTTTAATTCAGATATGAATGCTTTAAAATGGGTTGTTTAAGGCAGATTGGTATCAAACGAATCAAAAGGGGCAGCTTAGTCCCTAAAGAGGTGATGGAATAAGTAATAGAGTTCCTGATTTGTTTTTCAGACAGAACACAAGAAGACATTCTATTATCTGGAACAACTTCTGCTGAAACACAACATGTACCAGAACACTGTTAATATTAAACCGATGCATGGTATGTATAGCAGTTGATCATCTTCACATTTGCTTTGATGTATTGGCATGTGGCCTAATGGTTAAGGTGTTAGCCTCATGCTCATATGATTTGGGGGTTCAATTCTTGGGCCGGATGGCAGGTTGTGTGCTTGATTGGAAAAAATTGCAGTAATATGAAGATTTTTATATCTTCAGAGTTCTCTGAAGGGTCTTTAGAGTAATGTTATTCTAACGGTGGAGCCACTTCTTTTTCAAATTGAGAGATCACAGCTCCAATACTACAGACGTGTGATTAGAATGTCTCAGGAAAGAATTGCTGGACAGTTTTTACAGGCAAAACTAACTGGTAGAAGACCTTGGGGTACACCCTCAGCAAGATGGTTGGCTTGTCTGGCTTGGGGATTCAGCCAAATTAATCGGAGACAGTTGCTTCTGACCGGATCACTGGAAGGAGTGTTTGAGGACTCTTGTCTCCATGACCGACCCTCTCTGGAATAAGTCGGCGAAGAAGAACATGATGCAGTCATAGTGGTGTTTTTTTGTTTTGTTTTTTAAATGTCTTGCTAATGTGGTACAGGATATTTAACCCCTTTTGCCTTCAGTAATATTATTTTCTTCATATATAGGTGGTTTGGATTTTTATTATGCTAACAAAAATGATGCAAGGAAAATTGTTGATTTTCTCCTGCTAGTGGTACCATGCAAGTGAGTATTGCCTTTACATATCTTCACCCGATTCTGTTGCCTTGATATTTAAAAGTGCACCTGCATTGTAGCAGCTTCAAAGACAAACTATATATATCATCATCATCATCGTCGTTTAACGTCTATCTTCCACGCTTCATTTACAGTGGGTGCTTTTTTTCCGTGGCACCTCCACGACCACTTTGCAGTGGAATGATATGGACCCCAGTCCCTATCATCTCATTTCTACAGCTGAGTAAACTGGAGCAATGTGAAATAAAGTGTCTTGCTCAAGGAAACAACACATCACCCGGTCTGAGAATTGAACTCACAACCTTTCGATTGCAAGGCCAATGCTCTAACCACTAAGCCATGTGCCTCCATGTATGTGTATATATATATATATATATATATGTTTTTTATTAAACATACAGTATATTGCCAAATATACTATACATACATTCATGTATACATCGCTATTTCAGAGCACCAATCCTAATACCTAATTTTTGCTGGACTGGCAATCGCTCTGTATAATCAGCTCCTGATTATTACTGGAATTCTATAAGAATCCAGCTTCTATAATTTTCGGTGGAAGCAGGGGAGTGCGTGGCTCTGATGAACGCCAACCAGCGTGAAACAGACTGTCAGCTTCTCTCCCTTCTTTCGCCGAAAAGAAGTAAGTGACATAGTCACTACTTTAAAACTGATAGCATATGGTCTTCTAAATGTTTTTAATTAAACATACGGTATATTGTCAAATATATATATATATATGTATTTAATTAGAAAGTGAACAATATATATATATATATATTTATATATGTATCTAGGGAGTGTAACTTGGAGTTACTGTAGGTTCACCTCTGTGTCGAGGTATAGAGTTATACAGAGTGTATTATATTGAAAAGATATTTATATATGTGTGTATATATATATATATATATATATATATACACCCATTTAATGGGAAAGACATGTTATACACACACATTTTGGAAACTATTCTTTATGCTAATTTTTGTGTTTTCTTTAGATATCAGATTGCCCAGGAACTTCTTTCTACAGACATTCACAGCAACATTGCCAACTATAAATGGGCCTTTTCAGTTGAGATAGTCCCAGTGTGTAAGGTGAGCTTCAATTAATAATGGATTACTTTACTGATTGCAGAAGAAAGTGTAACCCAGTCTTTGTTCAATTTATGTGCATATTGTCAATTTACTTTTTAATTTACGTATCCTATCTATATGCATATATATTTGTGTATGATATTAATATGCACACGTGCTAGTCTTAGTAATGAAATATTTAATTTAGTAAATCCCTCAAAAATCTTCCATATGTTAAGTTTCTATCTTAATGAAATAATAATTTTAGTAAATTTTTCAAAATTCTTTAATTAATTGAAATAATGTTCCTATTTAAATTAAAATCTTTTAACATAATTTATATAAGAACCATATGTTAATTAACTATTTTAGTAATGATAGGAAATTCTTCATTTATTAATTGAAATACAGTCACGAAAGAGTTAAATAATTTTTGATTTTGTTTTTCTTCTGGTTCTAGGACGATGTTGTGTGTCTTCCCAAGAAATTAGCAGCTTCTCTTGGAAACATTTCACAGATCTGTGTTGTTTACAGAGTTACCCAGTCTGTTCGTATCATTGATCCACTTACTCTACAAAGTAAGCACAGTTCTACACCATAACCTTTTTTTCTGTGTGTATCTAGTTTCTGATAGATACTGGAAAGTATAAGTCGGTATCAAGACGGTTACAAGGCTGTATAAATTTGCTATGGAGAAGGCAGGATGTTAATACATAGATAAGCCAAAGACCCTGTTTGGTCACAAATGACAATGGGTTTTTTACCTAGAATGTTCCCCAATCAAAGTGTTTTTGTTGAATACCAGTCTCCCCCTCTCCATGTCACCAATGTTGTCCAGGGAAAAGGCAAAGGTCGATACAAATATATCTTCATATTTATTGTTTACTAATCTGAATAAAAACAGCAGTAACGCGGGCAACACCGGGTCATTCAGCTAGTTTTTTAATAATAATCTTTGTCTTAATATTCGTTATCATCATCATCATTTATATATATATATTTTTGTGTGAGTATATATGTGTCTGTCTCTGTTTATGTCCCATAACTTAACGGTTCGACAAATAGAGATTGATCAAATAAGTGCTGAAAGTGGTAAAATAATACAATATGTCTGCTGTGCTTTCTTCCATTTTCAGTTGCTGAAATCACTGGCCAGGTTTACTGGAGAGAGCCCTTTCACAGTCTATGTAGCTCAAAACAACTGACTGAATATATGGTCATGGAAATTGATCCTCTCCCTTTTCATGAAATACCTCGTGTCACCCCTGCTTCAAAAAAGGTAAGTTTTCTTCTGCATGCATGTGAGATGTAAATTTAATTTTTCTTAAAAATCTACCCTCCATCAAGTTTCACAGGAAGTCCATGGTATATGCATGAGTGTACCCAAGATGCACTTACATATGTCAGACACTATGGTCGTCCAGACCTCTTTGTTACATTCACATGAAACCAACATGGCATGAAATAAAGAGTGAGTTTTATCATCCTTAAGAACCCAAAGATCGCCATGATATTATTGCTAGGGTGTTCAGACTTAAAGTCATAAAGCTGATGGACCTCTTAAAAAAGGCGAAGTCTTTAGACCAGTCTAATGATGATGATGATGCAGTGGGGGTCGATTTAATTGACTTTCTCGTTCCCCCAAATTGTTGACCGTGTATCTAAATCAGGAAGCATTATATAAATGTATGCATACTATATCTTCAGTTACTATTTCTTCATATTATTTTCAAAATATTTCCCCATTAGTATTAATAATGACTTAGAAATGAAGATAAATACTTCATTGGACTTGAAGAGGGTGGTTGTTGATTATTTTGTTTTTGATTATTTTGTTTTAAATCTTCCTTCTAGCATGTTCTGTCAGAAGTGTGGGTAGCCCGTATTAGTGATCTTGGTTCAAATGACCAGCAATACTACTGTAGAACACATCTTGGACATACTCTACACCCTGGAGATACTGTGTTGGGGTTTGTACAAATATTCTTTTCTTAACCATGTACTGTTTTAGATGTTTGTCTTTACTGGAATGTATAATTAGCTGCTATCTTTAATGATTAAAACTTCTGGAAAGAAATATAAATTGAAAATATTAGGCTGCTTGGTTGAAACATGTGGAGAAGAGTAGAATTTGTCTGAGAGGATGAAATGAAATTCTTAATATTCCTTTTTGATACCAAACCATCCGAAACTGCCCCTGGTTCTACGATACAAAGCTGTTTTAAAATGTTTATATTTATCTATCTGCCAGGAGTTGCAATTGGAAGATAGTATCAGCAATGGAAACATTTCTTTAGTTCAATTTGATGAGTTCCACCCCACTTGGTAAGCAAATGGGGTCTGGGATCTTGTTAATTGATTCAATCAATCAATATTTATCTAAAAACCTTTCACCATAATTTTATGAAAGAACCTTTGTTCAATTATATTCTGAACACCAGCTGAATTACGAGAAAGTTATATTGCTAAACCACTCTAAATTCTTGATTATTTTCGAAATTATTTGAACATCCTAGTATCTTTGTTAGGAATATCATAATGAAGAATTAAGAGATCAGATCTGAATAATAA
Source organism: Eledone cirrhosa (assembly GCA_964016885.1). Taxonomy (NCBI): domain Eukaryota; kingdom Metazoa; phylum Mollusca; class Cephalopoda; order Octopoda; family Eledonidae; genus Eledone; species Eledone cirrhosa. The sequence continues at coordinate 6,305,074 of OZ024762.1, forward strand.
AGTCAGTAGACAGTGGCCTCCTTTGGTCATCTCTGGCCATTAGTTTGTCCCTGAAAAGTTCATTTTTGATGCACCAGTACGGACAAGGTGTTCTCTGGAAGAACCAATAGCTCATGCATACCACTCTCCTTGCTCCATGACAGGGATGTTGGGAAAGCGAAAGAGAAATGCAGCTTGATAAAAAAAAAGTAAGTACTGGGGTTGATATGATCAACTAAATGAAGGCAGTGTTCTAGCATGGCCACAATTTAATGACTGAAACCAGTAAAATACTTTTTCTTTTTTTTTTTTTATTTAGATTTCATTTGATAAATTCTAATGTGAATAATGCAGATTTTGAGAAAATGAAGAAAGATAGGGTGCCAGATGTGGTAAGGGAAAATATTTATTTTATTTTTATACAATAAAATCAGAAATGGATGTTTTGTTAAATAGATCCGAAGAAGCATGGTGTTCTATTGCTACCTCTGCCACTATTACTACTACTGCTATTACCACCACCTCTACTACTACTTTTGCCATATTACCACTCCCACCACCTCTACTACTACTTTTGCCATATTACCACTCCCACCACCACTAATACTACTACTATCACCACCTACTACTCTTGCCATACTACAACAACCTAATCGCCTCCATCCTTCTTCAACACATGACCCAACCATCTCACCCCGTTTCTCTTCACAACAGTCATTGTCTTCTTTCTCATCGTTTGGACCATTCTCATTTCTGTTTTTCTAGTTTCCAGCCTTCTCTGTTACTCCACCTTCATCATCCACGTCTTGCTTCCATTAAACCATGGCACTTCTCACATAGGCAGCATACACCTTTCCCTTCAGTTTAGTGGCATTTCCCTCGTCAAGGCAGTGCCCCAGCATGGTCGCTGCCTAATGACTGAAACCAGTAAAAGAATAAAGTCAGTAGACAGTGGCCGCCTCTGGTCATCACTGACCATTGATTTGGAATTTTGTCCATTTCTCGGCCATAAAACAGTGGGGTTAGCTTATATTTGTATTGGCGTATCATCATCTAATGTCCTCCATACTAACGTGGATTTATATTTGAGTATATACAGTGTGTTATATTATCTTCTGACACAGGTTTTGGTGAAGAAGTTATATAACCGTTCAAAGAGAAATCGTCAACGGAACTGGAAACTGAAGCATGTTTTACCTGATCTCATGGATTCTTCAAGTGATGGAATGTGAGTTATTTTACATCAATTTTCTCTGCTAGCATGGGCTAGACAACAAAATATAATGTCCAGTTCATTTTCTCTTATACCAAGTTATCCTCAATTGTGAGTGATCGCGATTGGGCTTTCATGTAGTTTCCACCTACCAAATTCCACTCAGAAGCTACAATAGACATTGGTACCACACATTGTGACTGAACCTAAAACCAGGAGGTGGTGAAGGAAACTCCTGAACCACACAGCAAATATATCTGCTTCCTTCTTGTTTAGATTAATTTTCAAGCAACTTAAATAGAAAATTTCTTTTGAGTTTTTTAATGTTTTGTTTTGTTTGTTTTCTGCAGGGCTTATACTGAATTCTTGGAAGATCTGGAGGAAGATGATGGTTACAGACAGAATGTGAATATATTTATGGGTAAGAGCAAATATTTTAACTACCAGTCAGTGATAAGAAAGGTACCCAGCCAAACAAAGGATTGGGAGGACCCTTTAGTTGTGTCAAGGTCATGACAACCTCCCTAATCCTGGTGATCTACATGATAAAAGCAACCAATACCTGCTGTAAAGTGATTGGTATTAGGAAGGGCATCAGTCATAGCAAGCTTGCCAAACAGAGTTGGAGGGACCCTTCAGTTTGTGTTAGGGACATGACAGCCTCCCTAATTCAGATCTACCCTATAAATGCACCCAGTACACGCTGTAAATTGGTTAGTGATAGAAGGGCATCTAACTAGAAAGCTTGCCAAACAAGAGGTTAGAAGGACTCTTCAGTTTGTGTCAAAAGACAACTCTGCATGCGGTATGACCATATATAAGTGGATACAGACTCCTCGACCTGTCTGGGAGGTCAGCACGCCCACCCCAGCACTGACTTGGTCTGTGTAGACCCATCCAACTCTTGCTAGCAGGGAAAGCAGACATTAAATGATTATTGATTGTTCTAGAAGGGAATAGCTTCTCCAATTCATCTGTCAGTCCCAATGAAATATTTCTATCAGTGCGGTGCTTCTCTCTTGACTATTGTCTCAGTATGGACAGTAACATTGATATTTGTAAACGAATTGTTGAAACGGGGTGGGTTGGGTGGGGATACAAGTGGCTGAAATGGGTCTGTAGAGTGACCTTACTTGATAGAGTGCCTAACTTGGAGATCAGAGTCGCTCCATATAGAGCTGCTACTTCTCCAAATTGAGAGATCTCATCTCTGATACTATGGACGACATGCAGTCAAAATATCTCAAGAAAGAATCGCAGGACAGATTTTATGGACAAAACCAACCAGCAGGAGACCCAGTGGTATACCACGGGCAAGATGGTTGGATAACATCAATGAACCTGACTGGTCTAGGGATACAACCTGATCAATTGGAGATCGTTGCTTCTGACAGGACCTGTTGGAACATTGTTTGAGGACTTAGTCCCAATTCTCCCAGTAATAAGTGGGTAAAGAAGAAATTGTTGAAACATTTTCTAGGTAGATGTACCCATTCAGTGGCTTCCTTTGTCAATTAACACTTTATCTCCTGTACCACATGACACCACATTAGCCAGATATTCTTGAAAAGTACAAAGCAACACTATGACCACATAGAGTAAAACTTCAATTAAAAATTGAAGTCTTTACTCTAATACTGCAATTTTTTTACAATGACAACCTCTGCTAGAAAAGATACTATAAACTTTTGAATTCACAAACCTATTTTTTTTTTTCTTTTTCCTTTTTAGATATCTTTTCTTCTTTGTACAAATGTTCTCTCAACCAGGGACGTTAATTGCTTTAATCCAGCCCTAGGAGAGAGATATGTCAAGAGCCCTGCTGTTGGGTTAATAGTGTTTAATTCTGTATTTGTAGACAAAACGAAAACCCCTGTGGACTTGGATGACATTGAAGATGAAGGATTGCCAAAGATCAGTCTTCAAGAGATGCTAGAAGATTTGGTGTTGACTGATCCGACAGGAGAAGCTGGAGCTGATATGATTGCATAATGACATTCAGCCTTGTCTTTCTACAGTTATTCTCTTTCCCAACACACAGACAAGCATGAAATGAGAAAAAAAGAAATCTACAGCTCACACCTCTGCAGATTGTGCTGGCTACCTATGAGGTTGCATCTCATAGGAGGTTTATTGGGTGTTTTAATGATAGAGCCCCTACTCCTATCATGTTACAACTCACACCTATGCAAGTTTAGCTGGTTGCCTATAAGGAGGTTTCTTGAATGTTTTAAAGATTGGCCAAGAAGCCCTTTATGAAACAAACGTACACAATACACATATAAATAATACATTTATCACACTGCAGATATAACCAGTATATACAAATTCCTTATAGTGGCATGCAAACACACACAAGCAGATATAAATGTTGTTGGTTCAATTACATGAAAGTTTGAAGTGACCAGAAACTGTTGTGGTTTACAGCTTTATCAATCTGAAATTGTTAATGAAAACGTTGAAAACTGGTTGCTGCATGAATTATAATTAAAATTCTATAATTAAAGCTTGTTAAATGCCAGAAATCTTTTAAATGATTCCAGAATTATTGAAGTATGGGTTTTATAAAATTGTGAATTGTCGACTGGTTTAACAGTTCTGTTACCATATTTCTAATGAATATAGAATCCATAGTTTAATCTGTTTTGAAAATAATTAAGAATTTGGTGGAATTTAGTAATGTAGCTGAACGTTTTCATTAGTAAGCTGGTGTTTAAAACAACCACAAAGGTTTTCAGATAAAATTATGTTGGATGGTTGAATGTCTTTCTTATTGCCAACCAATTTACAGAATGTTCTGGCTGTATTTTTTATTATAGCACCATTACTAGAGCTGTTTTGCCCCTTGAAAAACTAAGGGAAAAAAAAAAAAGAATCGTCTTATTCATTTATTAAATCCATAGGTTGTTTCACCCATACCAAAACTTCTTCCTTGTGCTGTCTGTATTTATTTGTTCTTCCCTTCCCCATACACCGGTGAGAAGATAATAGTAGAGAGAACGTGACAGACAGATTCATGAGTGTTGTTGTTAAAGAGTTTGGATGGTTGAGAAGGATCAAGAGTGATAAAGGAAGGAATAATGGAAAAAGGAGATGGCGAATTGGCAGTCGTTAGATAGAATGCTTAGCTGTATTTATTTCAGCTCTTTATTCTTTGCCTTTCATCCATTCAAGGTGGATAAAAATAGTATCAGTCTAGTACTGGGGTCAATTCTTCCTCTATATTTCTTTCTCACTTCCTTTCTCTCACTCACTCTATCCTTCTCTGCAAGAAATCTTCTGTATTCAGACCTGGAGAGAAGATGGGCTCTACCAGCTTTAAAAATTCTCTAGAAACACTGTATGTCAATATAGAGCCCCTATGACTCCATCAGGAGTTACAGGAGTTTGCATGCAGTTGAAGAAGGAGAGTGATATACAGTCATATGATAGCTGTTGGTAAATAGTTTGAATAGAAATAGTATTAGTGAGAAAGATTTTAGTGTAACTATTGAACATCTCTGACAAATGTGGGTTAGACTCAAAATTTGCTGAGGAGTCGTGGTGAAATAGAGAGAGGGATTGTGGGGGGGGGGGGGGGGGGGGGTCTCCAGCACTGCATTTTGCCATGTGATCCTACATTGACGTTTAACCTCTTGATATCAGTCTTTGCCACTTCTTCCTTGAGTCCCTACTCCCTCTTTAGGTTCCATCTATTTTAACTACTCAGCACTTCTTTATACAACTGACCTCCTCTTCAAATATATCACATGTCCATACCTGCTCAGTCTTCCGTCTCTACACTATATCTGATTCCTCTTATATCCACTTTTTTCTACAGTTTATCTGTTCTCAGTTATTCATGCACTCTGACATTATACATTCAGTGGACTTTCCTTGCCTCATATCTTTCCATCATTCTCAAATCCTCCACATGTAATACTTAACATGAAACAACATTAGCAAGACATTGTTGAAGTACAAAACAGTACTATGACTGCATCATATTAAAAATTAAATTCTTTATTATAATACGACAAATTTTCACAAAGATCTATGCACTAGTAAAAGTACTATAAACATTTGAATTAACAAACTACAGGACTCTGCATTAGCAAGCCATTGTTGAAAGGTACAAAACAGCACTATGACTATCACATTAGAAATTTAATTTCTTTATTGTCTAATACTGCAAATTTTCACAACAGTCTATCAACTAGTAAAGACACTAAACATTTGAATTAACACTTGCCTTTTTGAAGCAATGTTTTATGGTTGAAAGATTGAAAAACTTCCTGCTCCCTAACCTATAACAACATTGACAATATTATAACTCATATCTAAGTTATCACAACTGTATGACAATGTTACATATCACTAAGATATAACTATGAAGGTGTTCTATTATATAGTGTATATACTTGTATATAAGTTGAGAAATATGTGACAAAATTTGATGGTAAAATGGGAGGGGACTTATATTCGAGGTTATAAACGGAGTTTGGATTTTTGCCCATTTCTCAGACATGAAATAGGGGTTTGGCTTATATTCAAGTATATACAGTACATATAATATATATAACATATATAACAGCGTGTTTCCATATTTCTGTAGCATTCCACTGGTTATTTCAACTCCTTAGCAACTTCTTGTTTGGAGATTTCACATTTGGATTTCTCGTTTTTTTGTTGTTCTTCTTCTTCTTCGCGTTCAACTCTGTCTTCATTTACCATATCAATGCAGTCAGTTATGGTAATAAAGAGTTTGGGGTTATCAAACTGAAACACTATTGGAAGTTCTGGTATATGCTAAGGAAGACAGAGAAAGAGAGGAAAATAGTTTGTTTTTTTTGGTGTGTGATATTAGAACATCTATAAGCTACAGCTTAAGGCCACACACCCTCAGGGACCTTATTTAAAAAAATATATTTCTATTTTATCAAAGTTTTTATTCTTTAACACTAAATCATCAAACATTATATATATCCATGGAAGAATTAACACTAAAGGAAATGATGATATATATCATTCATCATTTCATTTTACGTCCGCTTTTTCCCTGCTTGCAAGCGTGGGATGGGAACTGATTCTGGCTTGATTTCTACAGCTGGATGCCCTTCCTAACACCAACCTCATTTACAGTGAGTGCTGGGTGCTTTTTTGCAGTGGAATGATATGGACTCCAGTCCCTATCACCTCATTTCTACAGCTGAGTAAACTGGAACAATGTGAAATAAAGTGTCTTGCTCAAGGAAGCAACACATCACCCAGTCTGAGAATTAAACTCACAACCTTTCAATTCAAGGCCAATGCTCTAACCACTAAGCCATGTGCCTCCACATATATATATATATTTTATTATTATTATTATTATATTACATTCAAAGTAAAGGATGTCATGAATGATACAAAATCAAACATGTCTTGTCTCTAAAAACAGCTCAAGATAAAATTCAGAGAATAAAATCGCGTCTTAATCATTATAAGAAAGTTAATGAAATATATTCATACACACTTAAGCATGCATTGAGATATATCAAAGCTTCAAAACTAGTTTTGAAGCTTTGATATATCTTAAAATCCTCCAAAGAATACCTCAAAATCCTTCATTAACTGAAATAGAATATTTCATTTGAAATATGGCCACAAATGGGCAACAACTGCTTTTAAAGGGAAGCTATAAGAAATATGTGAAATGTGAAATATTGTATGGTTACCTCATCTAAATGTTCAAATATCTCCACTTGTTCTTCAATTTTCTCAATAAGATTTAGTGGACAATAAATCTGAAATGGTATATAAACAATAAGAGAAATATTTCCATAATCATCATAATCATTGGGTTAACATCATCAATGGCGTTAAAGATATTTGTTTTCACCTTTACTGTGCTGGTGTGGATTTGATATATAAACACACTCTGTTGCCCAACATTTCCTAACTTTATTTTATGAAGAACATAAGTACTGCCTCTCTCTCCAGGCCAAGGGTACTGCCACTTCCTCCAGACCTACCAAGTAAATTATAATTTAGTAAAAAGAAACTGCACTAGATTGAACCCATGTTTACCTGAAGATATGCACCCTCTGCCTTTATAGGTTCCTCTTCAGTGACAAAAGTATATTCCTGTGAAGTAAGGGATGGCACCAGGTGTATGACATGATCATCACCACTGTGGAAAACAAAGAATCGTCCTTTCTTCAAACGGCCCCTGTTAGAAAGATGAGAAAAAATGACAGTTTACAAAAGAAAGGAGCTGGTCATTAGATCGAACCAAAGAAACTGTTTCCATTGGTCATGAGAAAAAGAAGTGCTGGTCATCATATTGCTCCAAGGAAACAATAATTCAATTAGTCTTTGGATTACTGGTACTAAGTACTAATATTTGAAGGAAGAAGAATGGAGATGAGTTGAATGAAGGGGGAAGATGAAGAGTTTGAAATTTCTGTGGTGTAGTCTACTTACTTGATGACAATCGGCAAAAGTTCTGCAGCCTCGACATCAAACATTAATTGTACTTCCTTAATCACTCGAATTGGTTCATTCATCTCTTTCGCCATTGCATCTTCGTCATCATCATCATCTTCATCTTCATCATCACCCTTTTCTTCTTTTACCTCCTCTTTTTTATGCTCCATCTTTGTTTCTTCCTCCTTCTTTACACCCTCAGATGTTCCGTTCTTCTCAGTGGAATTTCCATCACTGTCATATGGCATCAAACATAATAACTTTTGGATGGAATAATTTAACAGAAAATGTCTAAAAACAGATTTGTTAATTCAAGTGTTTATAGTATAGTTTAGTACATAGTTCGTTATGAAAATTGTCAGTAAACTAAAGGGTTTAATATTTAACTCTTAACAACCTGTAATGATTTGGCAGAAAATGTCTAAAAATGGGTTTGTTAATCCAGATGTTTATAGTATTTTTACTAATGGACAGATTGTTGAGACAATTTACAGTATTAGAATAAAGACTTTCATTTTTAATGTGATGCAGTATAGTGTTGTTTTGTACTCTAGAAGAATGTCTTGTTAACCCTTTAGCATTCACATTACTCTATAGATACTATTATATTTTCATGGTAAATGCTTTATCTCACATAATATTGAATCTATGAGATTTTGAAAGTATTTAGTTTGAGTGACCAGTAACAGCCAGTTTCAACAGAAAAAGGTAGAGATTCTGGCCGGTTTGAACATTAAAGGGTTAATGTAGCTTCATGTATCACAGGATGTTAAGAGTTAAATGAAAATGAGCTTCAAACAAACCTTTTGATGATTTCTGCCCAACAACAAACAGCTGTGACATGTCCCAAGTTTGATCCCTCATTTTTTATTCCATCTGAGACAAATTTGATTAACTCTGAATTCTCTTCAAACAAGGATTTCTCTCGATCAAGGTCTGTGATGAAATATGATCCAACTCTGAAGAGAGAACAGCAGGTGTATGAGACTATAGACATGTGTTGTATAGAGAGTATGTTTCTGACAATCAGGTAAATAGATTATTTTTGTTGTTTAACTCTTATGATTTAGCAAAAAAAAAAAAAAACATTTAATTCAAATGTTTAAAGCTGGAGAGAAATGAATCAAGTATGCTCTGTTGGATGTGCAATGTCAATGTGCGTGAATGACCAAGCATAGACGAGTTGAGAAAGAAACTGAGTATAAGAGGGATAAGCTGTGGTGTGGTATGCAGGAGAGAAGGCTGAGATGGTATGGACATGTGATGCGCATGGAAGATGACCGATGGGTGAAGAAGTGCCAGGAAGTCCCAGTGGAGGGAAGACGCATTAGAGGTAGACCACGTAAAACATGGGCGGAGGTGGTGAGAGCAGACCTCAGATCGCTGAGACTCATGGAGGACCGTGATGGGTGGAGAGATGCTGTGCTGAATAGGACCCGTCCAACACTTGCAAGCAAGGAAAAGCGGACATAAAATGATGATGATGATGGTGATAGCATCTTTACTAGTAGACAGATTGTGAAAATTTGCAGTATTAGGGTAAATATTTTAATTTTCAATGTGATGCTTTGGGCTTTTCAAGAATGTCTTGCCTATGTGGTTTCATGTGGTACGGAGCATTAAAAGTTTTTAAAAAATGTCTATACAATAAAAACAACACTCACCCTTTTGATTTTTTGAGCAATTCCAAAATTCCAGCCCCTTGCCAATGTTGAGCTGATTTCATTTCATCATCTGTTACACCCAACACCTTTTAACAACAGAAATAACAGTACCATGAACTGAATGAAGGACAGTTTCTATATTTTCAATTGGAACACTGAATACCAGATAGTGATCAATGAACAACATCCCCAGACCTCACTCGCTTACTGAGTGCGGTGGAACTCATCCATTGGGACCAAGGAAACAATGTTTCCATTGCTGATAGTAAATACTGGTTGCAACTCCTGGCAGAAGGAGCAATGCAAAATAAAGTGCCTTGCTCAAGGAGATAATGCGTCACCCAGTCCGGGAATCAAACTCTACATCATCATCATTATCATCGTTACCACCATCATCATCATAATTTTTACTGTTGCTTTTCCGTGTTTGCATAGTTAAAATGAGTTTTCTTCCATCCAGCTTCACTCTCCTTTATCTTTGTGATGTTCAGCTTTCACCATTTCTGGCCATGTCTTCCTTGGCCTTCTTCAGCTTCCTTCCACATGGAACTATTCTTTTGTCACTGCTCCTGCCAGCATCACAAACTCTAATAGACGATGCAACGATATTGAAGGTAATCCATCTAGGAGGGCAGTAATTCCTAGGAGTGGGGTGGAGATGTGGTCTGTGTAAACCAGAGAAATAGCAGCCTTTCTAAGACATCATTCCCTATAATAACTGCAGTGGCAAGTAGGAGGGGGTTCTGTAAGCCACAGTGAAAGTAACTTGTCTAGAATAACGGTAACTCCCCATAAAAAATGACATGTGATAAAATGCACCCAGTCCACTCTGAAGTGATTGGTGACAGGAAGAACATACAGCAAATAAAACCATACCAAAACAATGAAAAGCAGTTTATTCTATAAGCCTTAATGTCTGACCCATACAAGCATTGAAAGGTGGATGTAAAAATGGTGATGATGAAGAAATGTGACAAACAGCAAATGAAGATAGCGTTAGCTTTGTTGATAATGTACTTACCTGTCTGAATTCTAGGGTGCCGTAACTTGTATCAAGTAATTCCAGTTCAGGGTCTTCAGTAATCAACATGTGTCGAATGATACTTTTGCTTTGAGAATCATCATTGAGGGGTTTGTGCCAAGGTATGTGGTCCCCAACATCTAAAATGTTCCCTGAATGTACATTTGAATATATGTAGGTAAATGTCAATTAAGGTACATAGAATACATATATGTAGGCAGATGTCAGTTGGAATATATAGAATACATATATGTAGGCAGATGTCAGTTGGAATATATAGAATACATATATGTAGGCAGATGTCAGTTGGAATATATAGAATACATATATGTAGGCAGATGTCAGTTGGAATATATAGAATACATATATGTTAGGGAAAGCAAGAAGCTGGAAGAGAATTCCATAGGTGAGAGGGAAGAAATTATGAGAATAGAATTTATGATTGCATTTAGAAATTTCAACTGTAAATGGATGAGACTAGCTACCAAAAATATGTAGATTCATAGAATATATATACGTAGGTAGATGTCAACTGGAGTATATAGAATAAATATTTGTAAGTATATGTTAACCATGTTATATATATATATATCATCATCATCATCATCATCACCGTTTTATGTCCATTCTTCCACGCCGGAGTGGCTCTGGGTGTCGACAAAGTCAAACTGACCGGTCTGTTCCGGAGGACCTACAAGCCAGAGACTATGGATAACGAATTTCAGTGTCCAAAGGATATGCCCTCACCTCATTGGTCAAATATCATACCATCTCCCCAGACATATATGTATGTGTGTGTGTATAAAACTAACTGGTTACTCGTTTTGGAGGAAGAAAGTGAAACAAAACAAAATAAGGTGAAAGAGTTGATCTTCAGAGTGAATCTATGATTTCTTACCTGTTTGGAAGACATAAGTTGCCAATTTGTTGAGAAGGGCAGCAGGCCACATTGGAGGATCACTTTTATTTCCCTTCTTCTTTAGCCTGAGAGTCAGTTCAAATCCAAATCCACTCAGTTTTCCGGGACCCGTAAATCTGAAACAATTGTGTTTTGGGTTTGTTAGAAAGAATCATGTTTTATCTAGTTTTAGTTGATCTAGAAATGTCCTTTGACAGCGTACCCCGATCTGTCATCTGGTGCTCCATAAAGAAACTATATGTAGAAGAGTGGCTTGGTAGAACAGTGCAAGTCATGTACAGAGGAGCTGTTAGTAAAGTGAGTGCAAGAAATGAGTTTAGTGAGGAATTCAAGGGTTAGATGGGGGTGCATCAGGGCTTGGTCGACAGTCCACTCCTTTTTATTGTAAGTTTTATAAGCCATAACAGAAGAGTTTAAAACTAACTGTCTATAGAAACATCTGTATGCCGGTGATATATTGCTTGTAGCTGAATATGAGGAAGAAATTCCTACTGATGAAACAGAAGTTAGAATCAAAAGAGGTGAGAAAATTGGCAAAAACCAAAGTACGTAGGAAATATGTATATATATATATATATACATCATCATCATCAGGTTTAGCGTCCGTGTTCCACGCTTGCATGGGTTTGGACGGGGGTTTTCCCACTTGAGGTAAGAGTGGTTGTCTTGCTCGCATAGGACTGTCTGGCGGGTTTTCTACAGCTGGATGCCCTTCCTAACACCAACCACGTTTACAGTGTGGGGCTGGGAGGTTTTTACCGTGTTGCCTACACGGCCACATTACAGCGTGGACTGTCTGGCGGGTTTTCTACAGCTGGATGCCCTTCCTAACACCAACCACATTTACAGTGTGGGGCTGGGAGGTTTTTACCGTGTTGCCTACACGGCCACATTACAGCGTGGACTGTCTGGCGGGTTTTCTACAGCTGGATGCCCTTCCTAACACCAACCACATTTACAGTGTGGGGCTGGGAGGTTTTTACCGTGTTGCCTACACGGCCACATTACAGCGTGGACTGTGTGTTTTTTTGTCGTGACACATACATATATATATAAAATTCGAAGTTTGAAAGCCATGACAATGCAGGTTTGGATGGAAAATAATTATATAGTAAGAAATAGGGCTTGTTTTTTAACCTTAATCTATTGATATGTCCTGATATTTTTGAGATTAATTAATATCTTTTCTTCTGAGGAAGGGTGAAACAAGAGAAAGAAATTCGCTAATCTCAGAATTAAGAAAGCATTAATCATAGCCAGAACACACCCGCAAATCAATAATAGACTAGAACTAGGCACACAACAATGAACTTAGAAGGTCACTGGACTCTACACATAGGCTCTCTTATGAGCACATTATCCATCCAGGAGAAATTGTGTATATGAATTGACGTGTTTACACGATTCTACCCACATGTGTTTACATATTTACATGCATGCTTACACACACACATGTATGCATGCATGTGTGTGTCAGCACATATTAATGCAGATTTAAAGGGAAATTAAAAAGAAGTACCAATAAATGTGTAAGTCTTACTGATGTACTCTGTTATCTCCATAGAGGTCTGTGAAACCATATGTAATATAATGCCAATGTTCTGGGATATTATCCTTTGGTCTACCATTGTTACTGTAGATACTGATAAAATCCAGTGGGTCTGGTCCTCCCAGCCTGGAAAATAAAACAGAATTATTTCAATATGAATAAATACAATGGTGAAGTGGCGAATTCGAGGAGTTGTTAGAATGTTGGATAGAATGCTTTGCAGTATTCACACACACACACAGACACACGTATACATACGCACACACACACACATGTATACCCAAATACAACTACGCATGTATATAACCACATACTTATATTTCACACCATATGTGTGTGTGTGTTTGTGAGAAGATTTTAAGGTATATTGTTTAATTAGAAGCCTTCACTGTGAAACAAATAAAGTATGAAATGTAAGCACTTTAAACTATTCTGCCATACACAGAATGTTTTCCTTATGCTGCATTTCATAGGTCAAATTTGCCTTTCATTCTTTAGAGGTCGATAAAAAAAAAGTAACAGTCAAGTACTGGCTTGATTCTTCTATAATTCTCTCTCTCTCGCTTGAAGATATCGGCTGAGTTCAGAACTGAAGAGCTGATGAGTTCTGCCAGGTTTGAAAAAAGGCCCAAGAAACAACTTACATGTACAAGAATGGTGGATTGGAAGAATTAGAAGAGCTTTAATAATATTGTTAATATTTGGTTCGTTTCCAAGCAAACAGCTTCTTAACAAGATTGAGTCTAAGTGTGTTTGCCTAGTGAGGATATAGATTTAATTTGAAAGAAAATGAAACTGGCTGTTATGATGTTGGAATCCAGGCTTTTAAATTAGCCATTCTAGTGTATCTCTTTCCATTTGATTATTGTAGGTTTTAATTGCTAAGGTAAGATTCTTTTGTTATCTTGGCAATTTAACAATCTTCCTACCACATTGTGTTGGTCTTCAAAAAAATTAAATTTGTGTCTCTTATATATTGACTTACTATGAGATTTGCACCCTTATGGTATGGAAATAAGCTGTCTGAAGATCTAATTCTTTCCATTGGAAATTCTCTGAATTTCCAATCTTTGGATTAGTGAAACCGTCGGTAACAGCAATAGAACAGGTGAATATTTAAATTGTTTTTTAATTTATTTAAAAGATTGTTTGATAATTGCTTGCTCCGCTCATTTTTATATATATATATATTAATACAGAAGACCCGCCTTGCCAAGATAACAAAGCGAAACCTACAGTCAGTAGGCACCTCTAACAAAAATACACCCCTAACTGAGGGAGTCTCTTGAAAAGCTCGGAGCCTCATGGATAATGCTACAATTAGACATTTCCACAAAACACGAGCAAAACTATCAATAGTTGGCACTGGGAGAATTTTTGGTAACGTTTATCTATATTTTTCTTCAAACTTACATTTTAGACCTATCTCTGTTTCAATGATTATTTGTCTAGTTAATTTCTAGGTAAGTTTTCTAAGAGCCCACCAGACAATGGAACAGAGGACTCTGTCAAATGCTTTCTCCAAGTCAACAAAAGCTAAGTAGAGGGGGTTTACTTTTATCTAGGTACTTTTCCTGTAGTTACCTTACAAGGAAGAGAGCATCCATGGCACAAAGCCAAACTGCATTTCGTCAAGGTTAATTTGGTCCCTAATCAGCTGTGTGATAACTCTTTCTGTGATCTTCATGACCTGGTCAACCAACTTAATGCCCCTATAGTTTTCTCTGTCTAGAGCGTTTCCTTTGCTCTTGTAGGAGTTGATGATGCTGTTACACCAGTCATTTGGTATGACCCCATTTTCTATTATTTGGTTTACTACCCTTGTGACTATGTGTCCCACCGTTCCAGATGCTTTCAGCATCTCAGCAACTATCCTCAAAGGTCCAGCTGTCTTCATATCTTTGATTGCTTTACTTACTATACTGCCATTAACTTGCACACTGGTCCCTCTGTTGGATCATTTTGGGGCAAACTATCTCCATCCCATTCATTCTCCTCATTTAGTAATCTTTCATAGTGGCACTTCCATGCTACCTTCTTTTCAGCGTCAGTGAGGGCAAGTACTCTGTTATCATTGCAAACACACTTCTCCCCAACAATATCACAATTTTCTTGCCACATTGTCTTTCAATCCTGAACACCTCATGCCTCTGGTCCTTGCATTGCAGAACTTGCTTAAGTTTTTTTATCTTCTGCTTCCCTTCTTGCAAATTAAACTTGTTGCCTAGTTTCTCTCCTAGCCACCTGGTAGTGTTTTCTACTTCCCCCATCCCACCTTTTGGCCTTAATTGTCTCCTCTACCATACTGTTCCACCACTAAGTCACTCACCTTCTCCCTAGAGTCCTGCTCCAGCCACAGATTTCATTTGTTGCCTTCAGTAGGTTATCATTCAGGAATTCCCACCGTTCCTCTATATTGTATGTCTCTATTTGCTCTTCCTTACTGTCAAAAGTATCAAGTACCATGCCTCTAAATTTGTTACTGGCTGTGGGGTCCTTCAATTTCCACATTCTTCTCCTCAAGGTTGTCCTCTGTCATCGAGTTCTTCTATCCCTGACTATGAGGTCACTAACTATTAGGTTATGTTGGGAGGTGCATTCTTCGGCCAACAGTTTGTACACCCAACCAAAATAGAAGAAATCGGTCATTTTTGTTTACAATCTCTTAACTACACGGTCAATTAATCAACTTTTTTACTTTCTCATCGTTTTTGCTAAAAAAAAAAAAAATCCCAAAAACCATCATCTTTAGTTAATTTCAAAATTCTTTCCTCAATTCCAACTTCTCTCATAAAAAAGTATCAGTTTAGTACTATGGTCTATCTCTCTTTCTCACTCTCATCTACCTTCTCTGGAAGAACTCATCTATGTTCAGATCTGGACAGAGAATGGGCTCTTAAATGCATACCTCATTTCTTTTCAGTGTTCATAGCTCAAGTCTCTCTTCCATGCAGCATTGTTCTTCAGAAACAAGCATCATACAATCTGCCTTTCATTTTGAAGGGAAACCCTTCTGTAGCTAGAAGCAGTAGGAACTCGCTCACCTGTTCCCACCATCTTCTCACTTGGACTGAACACCCACCCCCACTGCTAATTTGGTCACCCAGATAATAGAAACTGTCAACTACTTCTAAGGAGTCCTTTCAGCATTTGATAGAACTTGCTTCACTTGAGCTCTTGCGGCTTTTGTGCATCTACCACACACAAAGCCGTCTTTGTGAGCCTGCCGTGATCTATGGACATGTGGTTAGAATGTTTCAATATTTCAAGAAAGAATCGCAGGTCAAGTCTTATGGGTAAAACCAACGAAAGCAGGAGGCTCTGGGGGTACACTTCGAATATGATGGTTGAATAACATCTATGAATGAGCTTTGTTGGTCTTGGCTGGGGATTCAGCCGGACCAAATGGAGGCAGTTGCTTCTGACAGGATAAACTAAGTCAATTGTATAAGGAATACGCATAAGGAAACAAATATACAAATCTATTTTATTTATTTATTTATTTATTTATTTAGAGAGATAGATAGATATGTTTCTTTATTAGCCACAGGGGAACAAAAGAAGGGGACAAATACAAAGGGGGAAGTTTACATACAATAAAAACGTGTAAAATATTATCACAAATGCAATTTAAAAATAGTCGATTTTCCCCAATAGGTGGAGACAGTTCATATGGGTAACACATACCCCCGAAAAAATGTGCAACCCTCATCCCCAGGAGTACGAAGAGTTTGTACTCCTTTCCTCTCCTCCTCTTTTTCCTCAACCTACAGGCTGATATAGAGAGAAGGCCCATTCACTCGGGCCATTCTCGCCACTTTCATAAAACTTGCTGGGGTACAGCACCTCTCTCTCCATCCTGATTCTTCTTCCAAAGTGGTATTTGAAAAAAAGAATCAGTTGTTGGCCGGAGAGAAAGGTGTCTGACCTCAGCCCTTTCAACCTTGTCCACCATACAACCTCTTTCGCCATAGCTATCACACAAAGGTAAACCGCCTCTCCTTCGTTTTTGAAGGAGGGTGGCGGTTTGATCATGACAATGGACTCGGTGGTCAACCGGATTGGTCCCACCCGCGACAATAGTCGTTCTACATAGCCCCACAGGTCGGTGACGCCCGGGCAGTGTATGAATGCGTGCGCGACGGTTTCTTCGTCTCGCACGCATCTCGGACAGATCTTTTTTGCAGGGTCCCTGCCCGGGCGCCCATGTCTGTAGAGCTTGTCTCGAACTGGTAGAGCTCCTCGGTAGATAGATAGATAGATAGATAGAGAGAGAGTTGTTTTCAGGATTTCGTTTGGATTGAAAGTGATAATAAATTCATGACGAAGTGAACGAAGAAAACAAAAGCCCGAAATATCTCGTCTGAATCCACAGATTAATTGCCTGTATACACGTTAGGGTTAGGGTCAGAGTCCGTTATGGTTATGTTTAGGGCTCGTGATAATAGTTAGGGTTAAGAATTGTACTTGGTACTTCGTAGACAGTCATCGTAGCCATCGTATTTTCATTTTCGTTATCCACGTATCAATAACGAAGGATTACTCCTTTTTATGTACTTTTAACTACACGTCACATAATAATATTTTAGTGGTGACTGAGATCAAATATATGCGTTCCTAATGTTTTTCCGAATAATTACCGACGGGTTTGAAGGCTATATTTGTTGAAAAAAACACATCACATGTAAAACATAAATTTCACTTTCAAAGCGAGACAGGTGAAATAGTAAAATTTTACCTTTTATTTAATAGAAACAGATAAATTACAAAAAAACAAAAAAACAAGGGGATTTATAAAGGTGTTTTGCTACGATAAGTGCAGAAAAAATTAGCTTCCATTTATACTAATTGTGGTCCTTATACTTAAATGTTAGACACTATATAGATGAGGCATGAGTAAACCTTTTCGAACAGTGGGCCGCATAAGATGTGGCCCATCATAAGGTGAACCGCGCACTACTAAAAATTCTAGGTAATTTTGAAATTACGAGTGTGCTTGGCTTGCCTCAAAAATCATTAGAGAGGTTGCCCTCCTCGCGATGTTACTGTCTTTTGCTCTGGTGTTGGCTCGGGTGTTCACCCCTTCCTTTACATTTTCTTTAACATTGTAACATTAAAAGAATATATCTTTATGAATTTTGAAATTAGGTGTGCTATTCAGAAAGCCAAATTGGTTGCAGTTTGACTATGATTGATATAAATAGTGAGGATTGAGGGATGATATGTGATGTTGAGGAGAGGTGGAAATTAGTGTCCGGTGGAAGGGGAGAAGGATCTACATACACACGCACATACATACATACACACACACACACACACATATATATCTATATATGTATGTATGTATGTATATATACATGTGTGTTGGTTGGGTGGGTGGGTGCGTGTGCTCAGCTTACCAAAACTTCTGCAAGGCGGCAGCTTGCAAAGGAGATGGTTGATGGGGGTAAAGCTGGCTACACGCTTTATCAATTGCCATCAGTCCATCATAATTTCCATCTAACTCATCAAAGCTGCTGTCCACATTAGCTTCCCCTGTCTCACTGTCCAGTTCAGCTGTGCTCTTTTTTTCTTCCATCGTCCTCTACATATACATACATGCATATATATGTATATATAAATGTGTATTGTGTTATGTCCGTAAGGTTCTATCAGTCCCACGATAGCTATGGAATATGATATAATATGTAATATAATATAGTATAATGTAACGTGAATGGAGATGGAATATGTAAGCTTCGATGTAATGAAATCACTTCCGCTGGTTAAACATTGTCTTTATACACTGTAGTGTATCATAATGATAATAGTGTTGATGGTGATGGTAGTGGTAGTGGTAGTGATGCTGGTCGGGCTGAAAATGGTAGTGGTGGTAGTGATGATGTTGATGGTGGTAGTGAAGAATGTACTGGTGGTGGTGGCGGTGATGTTGCTGCAGCTATTGATGATCACCATGATGATGATGGCGATAATGAGATCAGAGCTGGGAACTTGACATCATATCTATTTTCATTGAATTACAAAAGGAATCACGTAGAAGCCAATGGGAGGGAAGCTCACCATGGTAGCTAGAAATAACAGCCAGTCGCTCTCAAATCAAAAAACACACAAAGCCTGGGCCTGACTTTTACATGGTGAGGACCTAAGCTATATGCAATTAAGGGCCTTTCACTAAATAAATGTGGGTAAAAGATGTTTAAATAATTATACTAATGATAATGATAATGAATTATATATCATCATCATCATCATCATCAACGTTTAACGTCCGTGTTCCACGCTTGCATGGGTTTGGACGGGGGTATTCCCACTTGAGGCAAGAGTGATTGTCTTGCTCGCATAGGACTGTCTGGCAGGTTTTCTACAGTTGGATGCCCTTCCTAACACCAACCACATTTACAGTGTGGGTCTGGGAGGTTTTTACCGTGTTGCCTACACGGCCACATTACAGCGTGGACTGTGTGTTTTTTTGTCGTGACACCTACACGATCTCATTTGTTTCGGCCTGGATGGCGCTGCACCAACATAACTTTACATAGAACGGTGTGGTGTGGATGGGGTGGGGGTGGGGGTGGGACGGGGTGTATTTTGTTAGAGATGCCTACTGGCTGTAGCAGGTTTTACTATGTATTTAGGTATTTATATATATATATAGGAAAATGTATGACCCCGACGGCAGAGCTCAAGCGGGTTCGACGCCTCTTTCTGGTCTCCAGAAATAGCCGTCGAAATGGCTTGAGCTGTGACGTCGGGGTCATACATTTTCCTATTACCCACTCTACTACCCTAAGTATTGAGTGCTCTGGTGCGTTATGGTCCATCTGGTTCCTTACCACAACTCCTTCGTTATATATATATATATATATATAATATTTATATAATATTTATATACATATATATATAACCGCCGAAACATCTTGATCTCAGGTTTTACAGCTGATGAAGGATTTCTTTTCTTCTCTTGTTTCGTCCATACTACCATCTTAAACTTTATTCGTTAACATTAATATAATTATTTAAACATTTTTTACCCAAATTCTTTTAGTGAGGGGCCTCAAATTTCACATATATATATATATATATATATATATATATATATATATATATGGGTCTGAGACTTGGACACTGACCAAGAAACTCACTCAGATGGTGGATGGGTGCTACACGAGAATGCTGAGGATGGCTCTGAACATTAATCAGTATACACTGAGGATGAAAAACTCAGAGCTGTATGGGAGCATCCCAAAAGTCAGCTCAAAAGTGACACAGAGGAGACTGAGGTTGGCTGGACATGCTCACCGACATTGCACTCAGTGCTCCTTTGGGAGCCCCTACATGGACACACTAGAAGAGGAAGACCAAGGTTAACATATGTTGATGCCCTAAGGACAGACACTGGTCTGTTGGAGATGCAGGATATGGCAGCGATAATGAGGGACAGAGACCGCTGGAGAGAACTCGTCCATGGATCTCGGGAATTTTACCCGCCTTAGATATATATATATATATATATATATATATATATATATAAGAAAGGGATATTTAATTTGTTGGTAATTCAACAAATATATTTATAACAGATTCGAAGCACTCGACAAGTTTTCTGGAGTATAATATCAATGATATTAATAAATAGAAACTATATTTATAAAACCATATTTATTCTATTATATATATTTCAAGGGTACCAAAACTTTGGTACGCCCTCATCAGATAAAATACAAAGTTTGTTTTATAAATATTGACATATCCAGGAATGAGACCTTAACTATCCAGGTGAAACTTGAACCGTTGTCTCTTGGACACTGACCAAGAGACACACTCAGATGGTGGATGGGTGCTATATGAGAATGCTGAGGATGGCTCTGAACATTAATCAGTATACACAGAGGATGAAGAACTCAGAACTGTACAGGAGCCTCCCAAAAGTCAGCTTGAAAGTAACACAGAAGAGACTGGTTAGCTGGATATGCTCACCGACATTTAGAGTTGACACTACACTCAGTGCTCCTGTGGGAGCCCCTACTGGACACACTAGAAGAGGGAGGCTGAGAATGACATATATTGATGGCCTAAGGACAGACACTGGTCTTTGGGAGACACAGGACATGGTGGCGATGATGAAGGACCACTGGAGAGAACTCGTACATGCATCTCGGGAATTTTACCTGCCCTAGATATATATATATATCATCATCATCATCATCATTTTACGTCCGCTTTTCCCTGCTTGCAAGGGTGGGACGGGTCTTATTCAGCACAGCATCTCTCCACTCGTCACGGTCCTTCGTCATCTCCACCGTGAGCTTCAATGATCTGAGGTCTGTTCTCACCACCTCCGCCCATGTTTTTCGTGGTCTACCTCTACCACGTCTTCCTTCAACTGGCATTTCCTGGCACTTCTTCACCCATCGGTCATCCTCCATGCGCATCACATGTCCATACCACTTCAGTCTCCTCTCCCGTACACTACATTCTATCCCTATCAGACACAGTTTCTCTCTCAACACATTTATGTTGGGTCGTTCACGCACATTTACTCTGCACATCCAATATATATATAATAATGATAATAACAACAACATGGTAAGAGTTGTACAAAATTGAAGATTGCTAAGATAAAACACAGCATAGGCATTTGAAGATGGATGAAACTGAAAATAGGTGGACAGAAAAAAGAATGTATGGACAATTCTATAGAGATGTTGAAGATGGGATAGACGATGGCAATCCAGCCGTAGAAAACCTGCCAGACAGTCCTATACAAGCGAGACGACCAATCTTGCCTCAAGTGGGACAATTCCCGTCTAAACCCATGCTAGCGTGGAAGATAGACGTTAAATGATGATGATAGAAAAAAGGTAGTTATAGAGTGATTTAAAACTGGAAACAGGAGCCTTAAATTTTACTGCTCAAAAGCAAGCTCTTAGAACAAATTACATCAAACACAGAATAGAGCACACAGCAGAAGCTGTATGGCATTTTAGCAGTGAAAGTATAGCATTAGTTCAGAAAGAATATGACAATGCCATTGGACACTTTGCAGCAAGAAAGGACTTGACAGAGCAGAAAAGTGGTATGATCATAAACCTGAGAATGTTATCGGAAATGATAATGCAAAGATCCTGTGGGACTTTGTGATACAGTGTGACTATGAGATGGAGCATAGGAAACCAGATATTGTGATAATTGAGAAAGAAACCAGACAGTGTTAGATCATAGATATAGCCTGTCCAGCTGGTAATAAGGTATGCAATAAAGTAGGAAAAGAAGTCAATAAATACAACGGGCGAGCTTGGGAGGTTAAGCCGTTGTGGTCACTGAAAAAAGTAATAGTAATAGCAATAATAATTGAAGCCTTAGGAACAGTAAATAAAAATCTTGAGCAGAACATGCACAGAGATAAGGGTGGCAATACAGGTGGAACACTTGCAGGAAACAGCACTGCTTAGAACAGCTTGAAAACTGAGGAGGGTGCTTGTTAAATAATGGCTGTTACTTCAGTTCACTGGTAGTGAACAGCTGACAACATATCTAGCATTAGAAGGTGAGCAAAGAGGACAATAATTGTTTCTACTTTTGGCACAAGGCCAGCAATCACTCTAATGCATTACTGGTGCTTTATTTTATCAACCCTGTAAGGAAGAAAGGCAAAGTTAACCTCAGCAGGATTTGAACTCAGAACGCAAAGGGCCATAACTCTATGCTGCAAAGCATGTTGTCTGGTGTTCTACCAATACTGCCAATCCACATTGATACCATTTTATTAGTTTTATGTAGAAAACATTTATAGATTGGAGATGATTAAGCATTTGAATAAATTATTTTGATGTTGCTGATGATCCATACATAAGATTAATATATGTAGGGATATTTTTCATTTCCTTTATTCTATTATATTTCAGCATGGTTACTTGTATCTGGATTTAATTCTATGTACTGTTATCTTACTAAAATGATAAAAGAAAATAAGAGAGCGTTAAAGTTTGCTTGAAGCATTGTGGAATAGTAAAAATAGTCATTTTTGGAAGCCTCTACAATGCAGATTCATAAATTTTCAATTAACAAAATCAGGTGGCAGTAGGAAGAATGCGGGTGGGGTTGCCCCTTATCTCCATTCTTCCTACCACCACCTGATTTTGTTATTTGGAGATTTTTAAAAGAAAATGTTTAATCATCCCTATCTATAGATATTTTCTGTTTTGTCAAACATACATAAAGCAAATAAAATGATATAAATTCTCATCAAAACCCTTGGTTGTCTTATTATTTATTATTCATGCTCTGTGATTTTACATTTGTACACTTTTGGGATTTTTTTACCCAATAGATGGAGATGCAGAGTGTGTTAGATTGATAATCATAATGTCATGGGATCGATTCCTGGACTGGGTTATTTGTTGTGTTCTTGAGCAAAACACTTCATTCATGTTGCTCCAGTATACTCAGCTGAAAATAAGTATCAGTAATAGCTGAGAGTTTAACTCTGCGATGGACTTGCGCCCTGTCCAGGGATTAAGCACTGGCTTGATAAGCTTTTGGGCTTGAAACAGACTTTAGAAAGCCAATATGGTTTTTGCATATGAAACATCAACTGGCGATGCTTATTTGCATATAGTGCGAACTTGACTACACAAAAATTCTATAGGCTTTAGCCCCTTTTTGTCCCACTAGCAAGTGAGTAAATGTCACTGATAATGGATATAAATACAGAAATAACTATCATGCATTCTCACAACTATTGAGATAGTTGTGACATGATCACAGCTTTAAAAAAAATTCATAGCCAGACTCTTATATGTTGTATGTTTATTATAAATAAAACATATCGTATATGCTTTCATACTCACCCTTATGATTAAATTTAATTATACGAATTTGTATAAAACTGTAATCTTTTAAGATTGAGAAGTTAGCTTCTAATTAGCACCAGTCCAGTATTGGAATCGATTTCCCTTTATATCTCTTTCTCACTTTCTCTCTCTCTATCCTTTTCAAGAAGAAATCTGCTGTGTTCAGACTTGGAGAGGGATGGTTGATCTCGCTTGGGGATCCAGCTAGATCAACTGGAAACAGTTGGTTTTGACAGAATCCGCTGGAAAGAATGATTGAGGACTTTGTCCCGACGAACTTCCTTAGAATAAAAGCAGCAGAGGAAATCAGGAGCCGATTCTTCATATTTTTTTTAATATAGTCCAGGGGAGAGAAATCTCTTGACATTACTATTTACAATAGAATCACTCTGTCTGAAAAAAAACAGCGAAATCTCCCTCAAGCCTTTGTCAAACCTATGTCTGTCCGATCACTGTTGATCTAGAGCTAAACAACAACAAATCACCCTATATGAAGCATTAAAATTGTCTATTTATGTTGCACAAATTTATTCCATTTTCTTAACTTTATTATTATAGAATCGTTAGAACATCGGATAGAAGGTTCTCTCTCGTTCCAGTCTTCTGCATTCTGATTTCAAATCCCGCTGAAGTCAACTTTGCTTTCGAGATTGAGTTGGATTCTTATTTTTCTATATCTCTTTCTCACATCATCATCATCATCATCATCACCCCCCCCCCCTCTCTCTCTTCTGGAAGAAATCAGTTATGTTTAGACACGAAGAAAGGCTGGGATGGGCTCTGCTAGATTTACAAAGTTCTCAACCTGGAGAGAGGATGGGCTTCGCTAGGTCCCCTCCCCCCGCCCCGTCAAGACAAGCTGTGTGTTACAATGGCACTTCTACGACTCCATCGGGAGTTTACAGGTTCTTTTCGAATCCATTCTATTGCAAGAATTTGGACCAGACTGGGAGGCTCCCAAAAAGCTCACGGGGAAGCTCTAACTTCAACAATAAAATAACGACAGCAAGCTCTTCTACAAATCTGAGTGCATCAGTCAGAAACAAATTAGGCAGAATATTGTTAAGCTTTCGGTGAGTTCTGTGCGGGATGTGATTTCGCTAATTATAGATAAGTGTCAAACAACTTCTTCACGGACTTTATATAGAATACTTTACGTAAGACTTTTATTGAGAGTATAAGTGTCAATATAAGAAATTCGTTTATAATAAATTTCTTTCACACACACATACTCGCACAAGAGCCCCTCTCTCTCCTCAGCATGACCGTCTTTAAATAGCCCCAGAACTCTGGTATTTTAGGGGAGAGCAGATTTGAATTATATGTATCAAATTTGAACAAAATCGGATGGAAACTGTGGAAATGCATCGACTACATACAGAGAGACGTTTTCGTTTATATATATATAAATTCATATATATATATGTGTGTGTGTGTGTGTGTAGTAATAATAATAAATGTGAAGACTAAAATCCAAAGAGGGCTTGATAAGGATAAATATATATCAAATATATAAGAACCCTAGAGCAAATATTTATTATTCTGTTATTTATTATATCTGTTATATATTATATCTGTTATATATATATATAGGAAAAAGTATGACCCCGACGGCAGAGCTCAAGCCGTTTCGACGGCTATTTCTGGACTAAAAGGTTTTTAGTCCAGAAATAGCCGTCGAAACGGCTTGAGTTCAGCCGTCGGGGTCATACTTTTTCCTATTTCCCACTCTACTACCCTAAGTATTGAGAACTCTGGTGCGTTATGGTCCATCTGGTTCCTTACCACAATTCATTTGTTATATATATATATATATATATATATATATATATGTATATATATATAAATTCATTTATTCATTTTGATTTTAAAAATTAACAAAAAGAGATATAATAATACAATGCTTACAGAACGTAAACACAAACAAATATAATATAGAGGAAAGGGAGAGGGGAAAACAGGAAGAAAAAAAAGAAAGGAAAAAAAAAAAAAGAAAAAAAACACAGAAGTGGTTAGCTCACAGATCTAGGACACAAAAGGCGGGCGAAAAGGATGGACAACCGAGCCGCTACCAGAGCGAAAGATAACAATATAGCGAGGAACACTGGGAAACCTCTCTAATAATGTTTGAGGCAGGCCAGCACGTTCGCGGCGTTACCTCTGGGGATGGCGAGGCTGATGCGCTGGAACAACCGGGCGCCCTCACGAGCATCACCAGTTACCTCAGTTAGGCGACCCGCCTGTGAAGATAGGAATCTCGCAGTCAGTGGAGGTCTGCGGAGTCGAGGAGTTTGCCACATCGACACCGCAGACCCGTAGGGGAGAGACGGAGAGGCACTCGGATTCCCTCCTACCCGGGTTAGAATTAGGGTTACGGTTTGGGTCAAGGTTAGGGTTAGGGTTGATGTTTTAAGGTTGGGGTTGGTGTTAGGGCGTCCCAACCTCCCCCTCCCCATTTTCCGAGAAAAAAGTCCTTTGCAGCATGTTCAGAGGTAAGATTAGTTGGTCGCATACGATTGGGAGAAAAAGGGGGGTAAATGGTAAAAGTTGGGGATTGAAAAGTCCGAATATCCAGGGAAAAGAAATCCTTTGCAGCATGTTAGGAGTTAAGTTTCATTGGAAACACGCACGTAATAAAAACATAACAAAAACAAAAAAAAAAAACAGGAAAAACAATTATTTCCCTCTGCTTTCGGTCTTTTTCTCTAAATTTACCATAATTTTTTTAGAAAAGCCATTACAGTGACAACATTGCTGCGGGTGATAGAAAGCGAGGTTTAAAACGCTGGAATAACCAAGCACCCTCGTTGTAACTTGTTTAGCTTATAGCTAAATCCGACTCCGATCGAAATATTCAATTACATCTTTGTTCCGAGTCCAAAAACCCACTCGGATCCAGGGCTGCGCCTTAAATAGTTTCATTATTGTTATCATGTAATCGACATGTTGACATAATTGTTCGAGCGTCTCACAAAATGCCATGCGGTATTTGTTACGCTTCTTTCTGCTGTGAATTGAAATAACGCCGATATCAACTTTGCCTTTCATCTTTCCGGAGATGGGGATCAATAAAATAAATTAGTATTAGTCAAGTACTGGAGTTGGTTTTATCAACTTTCATCCTTTTTTCACACACACATACAAAATTGCTGGCCCTGTGCCTAGACTAGAAGCCGTTATTATTGCTATCAACAGTCCTATTCATTGGAAACAGATAGATAGATTGATCAATAGATATGTTTCTTTATTTATTATATATAGATAGAAGATAGATAGACATAGATAAAGCACCGATTATGTTCAGTTTCCAACCCGGTTTTGCCCGGAAGCGGAAACGGAAGTGTAGGTCATGTGTCTATTAAATAGCTGCATTACATCTGTAATATATCTTTTCAGCAATAAGAAGAACGTGTGAATTAGGTAGAGTTGGCAATGTGAAATTCTTTCTTCATTTACACTTGTAAATATTTAAAGGAACCGATAATAATTCCATAATGTAATCTTATTGTTATCGTCACTGTTAGTTTCAGACGGCATATCAATGTAAGAAGCACAGGAATAATTATTGTGGGAGAAATTAGCAGCAAAAAAAAAAAAAATAATAATAATAATAATAATTAGTGAACATAATTATGAAACTATATTAAACGGGTAAATGATATAAAGGGTAAAACAACTACAAGGAAATACAAGAGACTAATATTACTACAACTACCATCATTATCATCACTTAAAACAACATCCGCAGTTATGATGAAAAATAATATAAAAACATAAATTCCTCCATGAAGATGGAGAGTAAAGATGAGATGGGAAACTGTTCTGTAGTTGGGTTAGCTGAAGTTGAAGCTGGAAGAAGAAGTCCTAGTTTAGTATCATCATCATCATCTTCACTGTTATTGTTATCGTCACTACTGTTATGAATGGCCAATGTGGAAAGAGTCATCAACTAAGGAAAGACACCAAGCGAAGATATTTACAACCAACACACAAACAAACCGATAAAACAATCAAATAAGCCAAACCCTGAATAGTTCCGCTGTGGTGAACCAAATATGACCACCACTACCAACAACAGCAATACAGTAAACGATGATAGTAGAAGTTGTAGCAGTAAGGTGTATGAGGACGAAAAAGAAGAAACTCCGGACTCCGATCGTAGACTGCCACTTGCTTTTAATTTAAGTCGCCATACGGAGAGAATTTTAGCTCCAGAAGTGTTAACACAGACATGGAGGATGAAAGAAAGGGTTGGTGCCTTGTTTTATATATTTCAACTAATCTATTCTTTTCCACGTACTATCTATATATGCATATCGATCTATCTGGAAGTCAATTCGACTGCCTGTCCATCCGTCTTTGTCTACATCTATCTTATATAAGTATTGACACTTTGGTGGGGTTTACATCATATATCTTTACATGTCCCCTTTATTTATTATCCTATGCATGTTTAACATTACGAATATCGATTATTGCGACCGTGTAAACTGACCCACATCCAGACTATTATTTTCTATATCCGAAATACAACTCGATTCATATTTTTTTTTTCATGTTTCTCACTTTTATTTACGTTCTTGTTGGTGATAGTGTCAGTTACCGTATTTGGTGACATGTAACCCCCACCACCGACCAACCACCACCCTCCAACAAAAAACATTACCTAACAAGATAGCTTAGCTTCGTATATAAGTCCTGGGTAGTATTTTTTTTAGCCATTTTTTTTTATATGCCATGAAATGCGACATCTTATTGGGTTGTGTTACTACTTATAGGATGGTAGATGAATACATATAGGTGAATATAGATAGAGATGGGAGAAATAGGGCTCTTCAGCGCAGACGAAGTGATTGATAGATATATAGATGGCTAGACCGACAACAGACACACACACACACATATATATATTATAGTTCAAGAATAACAACACAAACACACAGATACAATAACACATAATTATATATATATATATATATGAAACAAACAGTTCTAGTCCTGTAGAAGTAATTTCTAAATAAAGATGCCTATACTCAACTAACGTATTGAGTACCCTTTTTTAACTGTGGTCACCTCCCGATACCCATTGGGAATCCACCCATTTATGTATGTATATATATATATATATATATTGCAGCATCTAGACATAACTAAACTGACACATTTCAGACAATATAATTGTTTCACTTTTGGCACAAGGCCAGCAAATACGCAGTGTATTACTGGTACTTTATTTTATCGACCCCGTAAGGATGAAAGGCAAAGTTTAACCTCGGCGGGATTTGAACTCAGAATGGAAAAGGCCGTAACTCCATGCGTCAAAGCATGGCGTCCGACCCTCTACCGATACTGCCAATCCACCGCCTATTTCAGACATTATAATAGAATAAAGGTTGTGCCAATTCCATTAATCTTTCACACCTGCTAAAACTACAACACACTGATACACACAAAAATAAAAGAAAACGGCTTATAATCGTTGTGTGTGTTGTTGTTGTTGTTACAGTTCGTTGCTTGATTTGTTTTTCCATTGAGTATGTATGTCATTGTATTAATAAGCGGATTATAAATATTAGATCCACTGAATGTGTGTATGTTAATGTAACTCTCCGCATCTCAACCATCGTAGCGTGAGCTGTCTCTACGCGATCGATCCGACTTACCAGAAAGGGCAACAAAACCTCCCTCAAATCACCCCCACCCCATCCATCCCACCCATCATAAAAACTCCCGAAAAAACCAAGGACACATTAGGTCAAGGTCCTTCATAATCAGTCGCTTTTAGATTGTCTTGTCCCACTACGCAGTATCCATAACCCCGGGTTGATCAATGCTTTGTGAGCGGAGTTTGGTAAACGGAAACTGCAGAAGCCCGTCATATATATGAGACAGGCATTTTGGCCCAGTTGTTAAACGTAAAAAGCTGGGAAACAGGATTTTGACAGTCTAGTCACTGGTCATCGTTTATAGTTGGAGTATTAGTACCGGAAATATTGTTAGAAGTTACTCTTATATAATGGGCTTTGGTTAAATTCAGCAAAAGAAACGAATTAAGGTGTTTATGTGCTGTGTTTATAACTCTATGGGCTTTATCATTTCTAAAGAATTATTATCACATTAAGAGATTACTAGTTCTTATAACCTTGAAAAAGGCATAAGCATCATATATTCTATCCTCCCTTATAATATGGGTTGTTATGCCTGGAAAATGTAGCAGCCAGCATCCTCAGTCTTTCCTTTTGAATTGGAATATTTTAATCCTCTAGTCTTACCCCATATTTCTAATGAACTACATTACGTTTTCCAATTAATCATCATTATTGTTTCTCTACACCTGCATGAGTTGGACGGGTCCTTTTCAATACATCTCTCCACTCATTGCATTCCTTCTTCACTCCTTTGTGAGTCTCAGCAGTTTGAGATCAGCTCTCACCACCTCCGCCCATGTCTACCTCTACAGCGGCTTCCTTCTACTGGGATTTCCTGGCACTTCTTCACCCAGTGATCATCATCCATGCACATCACATGTCCATATCAATGTAGCCTTCTCTCTTGCACACCATTTTGGTTTCCACTTAAACCCAGTTTCTCCCTCAGTCCATCTTCCTTTCTATCACATTTTATATTGCACACCCAACAGAGCATGGTTGCTTCATTTCTCTCCAGCCCATGCATGTCCTCTGCAGTCACAGCCCATGTTTCACTATCATGCACTATCACACTTTGCACACAGGCATCATACAGGTGTCCTTTTGTTGTCAACAGTGGGAGTAGCGCTCTAAACGTCTTCCATTCTATCTTTATTCTAGCTATTATGCTCTTGGAGCACCCTCTTTTGTGGATCCTTCTTGTGATTTGAAAAAGTTTATATCTCTGATGCTCTTCCCATTGCTTGCTCCTGTGCATCTAGTACATATGAAAACTTCCTTTGCTGTTAGTCTGCTTGCTATCCCACTACACCTCCTCTGTGCCCAGGATTTGTTTTGTGTTGAGTTTCTGCCTACTCCTTTTCTGCATATCAAGCAGGGCCCATTTTTCAGATGGGATCAGGGTCCTGTCTTTTTTCCTGCTTACTTTGTTTGTAACTATGCTACCTGGTCCAAGAATTGAACTCACAACTTTCTGTGTTCAATAATATTCAGCCTTCACAACCATTTCATTACCATATTTTAAAAGAAATATACTCTGATTGTTTTAATTAATTTTTAAAATAATTAATGATTTAATATTGTTGGATTGGTTTCTGGAGAGGACAGTGTGTTGTGTTCTTGAGCAAGTAGCTTCATTTCACAATCAACTGAAAATACTTACCAGTAACAAATGGCCAGAGGTGGGTCTTGTACAGTCAGTCAGTCACTTAACGCCAATGAAACAGAGATAATGTCCAGCTTGATGTGCACCTGGCTTGGAACAAATTTTAATTTTTAACTTAATAAAATAACTAACTTCTTTCTTATAAATGTTGTGTTTGGAACATAACTTAAGAAGAGAGTCTTACATAAAATGATGGTAGGTTTAAAATTTGAATATGCATTTGATCTGTGTTGGTTCTGACGATGAATGTCTCAGTTGTTTGACCAATGGAACAGCCTGCTTGTGAAATTAATTTGCAAGTGGCTGAGCATTCCACAAACACATGCACCCTTAAAGTAATCTTCAGGGTGATTCACCACAACAGTGTTTGACAAGGTTGATCCCTAGAATCATAAGTGCAACTCAGTTTTGCAGAATGGATTAGAGCAACATGAAATAAAGTGTCTTGCTCAAGGATACAGTGTGCCATAGGGAGTCAAACACACACCCTTGAGATTGTGAGTTGAATACTCTAACTGCTAAACCACATGGCTCCACAAAATTTAAATATAAACACTTTAAAATGAACAGTTATATATCCTAGAATTGGACTTGCTGATGTGAAAAGCTGGCTAAATCCTACCGATTACTAATCATTGAGTTTATATAAAGACACTTGTTATGAGAGATGGAACAACTTCCAGGCTTTCACTTGCTAGTAAGGGTTAAACATAGGCAGTGTGATTCATTAAAAATATGGTAACGAAAGGAGTCTTGTTCACAAATAAAAAAAAAATGTTTTCTGTTTCTTTTCAGATGAAAACTGTCAGTGTTGCCTTGGTGTTATGTTTAAATGTAGGGGTAGACCCACCAGATGTAGTGAAGACCTCTCCTTGTGCCCGCCTTGAATGTTGGGTTGGTGAGTAACATCTCTCTCTTTTCTTATGCTAATTTGTAGTTTTATCTCTACTGTTGGTGATCTACATGATAAATAGACCCAGTACCCTGTGTAAAGTTGTTGGTGATAAGAAGGGCATTCAGCGAGAAAAACTTTACCGAAAACTATGACCGGCACAGAATATAAGATTCACATTAACTGCATATACAGGACTAACACTGATTATGTTAGTGCTGTACATGGTAATGGGGTGACTAATAGAGCCATGTCTGTGAACCCTTCGGCCATCATCAATCAGTAGCAAACCCATGTTCCCTTCCAAGTACAGAGAGATACTGTTAAAAGATGGACCGAATCACTACTGTCAGGCTGCCACTCTCAATGTGGACACATTGAAAAGTAGATTTCATCATTTCATCATCATTTTTACGTCCGCTTTTCCCTGCTTGCAAGGATGGGACGGGAACTGATTCTGGCTTGATTTCTACAGCTGGATGCCCTTCCTAACACCAACCTCATTTACAGTGAGTGCTGGGTGCTTTTTTCCCGTGGCACCTCCACGACCACTTTGCAGTGGAATGATAGGGACCCCAGTCCCTATCATCTCATTTCTACAGCTGAGTAAACTGGAGCAATGTGAAATAAAGTGTCTTGCTCAAGGACACAACACATCACCCGGTCTGAGAATTGAACTCACAGCGTTTCAATTGCAAGGCCAATGCTCTAACCACTAAGCCATGTGCTTCCATTTAGAGAAATTATTCAGGTATATAGGAGGAGACAAGTAGATATATGCTGTAGGCAAGAGGTGAGATGGAGGCATGTCTCCACAAGGCTATGCTCTGGCAATGAGAATAACTATAAGCTTTTCTAGGGAAGAAATGGTGATTGGATAGTGGGAGGAGGTATTCTATTAGCTGAGAGATAGAGAAGATAATCAAGGTAAGTGACAGAATGATCAAGCTCAGAATAGTCTTAAGCAATAAAATGATAATTATCTCTAGCTTTGCACTACAAACAGAACTGAGTGAAGAACAAAAGGCTGCTTCTATGAGGAACTCTTACAGATGACAGTTCTCATCATCCTAGCTGGCAACTTCAATGGATATATTGGGCAGCATCAGGATAGATATATAGGAGTACATGGTGGCTTTGCTTAAGGCCTCAGCAATAAAGAAGAGCGAAACTCCTAGAATTCTGTGATACATATGAATTATTTGCATCACTACAAGAAACCTGCTAGCTACCTGATCACCAAACAATCAGGCAAACACATAAGCCGTATTGATTTCTTACTTGTTAGAAAATGTGATAGGCAGATGGTTCATCATCATCATCATCATTTTACGTCCGCTTTTCCCTGCTTCCAAGGGTGGGACAGGTCCTCTTCAGCACAGCATCTCTCCATTCATCATGGTCCCTCATCATCTCTGTGAGCTTCAGCGATCTGAAGTCAGCTTTCACCACCTCCACCCATGATTTTTGTGGTTTTCCTCTACTGCGTCTTTCTTCCACTGGGATCCCTTGGCACTTCTTCACCCTGCAGTCACCTTCCATGCACATCACATGGCCATACCAAGTGGGCTGAGGACCAAACCCTGATGAACTCCTACTTGTATCTGGAATTCCTCACTAAACTCCATTCCTACTCTCACTTTACTGACAGCACCTCTGTACATAGCTTGTACTGTCCTCACAAGCCATTCCTCTACACTTAGTTGCCTTAGGGACCACCAGATGACAGATCGGGGTACCCTATCAAAGCCCTTCTCTAGGTCAACAAACGCTTAGTATAGTCGCTTATTCTTCTCTAAGAACCTCTCTTGTGGTTGTCTCACTAAGAAGAGGGCACCTGTTGTACTTTTCCCAGGCAGAAAAACCAAACTGCATCTCATTTAATTTGACTCTTTCTCTAATTAGTTATGCTAGCACTCTTTCTGTCACTTTCAAACCTGATCCATCAGTTTTATGCCCCTATAATTGCTCCTCTCTAGAACCTCCTCTTTACCTTTGTAGCAATTTACAAGACTACTGCTGCACCAGTCTTTGGGTATGACACCACCATATATAGCCTGATTGACTATGCTAAGTCCATCCTTGGAGAATGCACCACACAACATAAGTTAGTTATTAGTGACATCAGAATAAACACAGGAAAATATGGAGAAGGAGAGTTTGGAAGCTAAAGGACCTGACTGTTAAATATAGGTTTAGGAAAGCTCTATGTGATGTATATGAAGAGGAGGAGTAGGGTTTATATAGACTGACTAAGGGTGACCTGGTGATTGAACAGCACAGTAGATAGAACCATTATGGCAAAGAGAGAAGCATGGAAAGACTAGGGGCTAAATGACAAGTATACATAGAGTGCAAAGAAGCTGAAAGCATGAGGATCAGAGACACCAGTGCATTTAGCATCACTCACTCCTAAAAGAGAGAGGCCTGGAAACCAACTAATGAAATTGACAGTTATAGGCTCAAAGAAGCAATCAGTCAAGTTCACGAAGGACCATGGCAAGAAGAGAAATGCTGTGTTGGGAAAGATCCAGCCAACCCATGCTAGCATAGAAAAACAGATGTAAAATCATCATCATCATCATTTAAAGTCTATCTTCCACGCTAGCATGGGTTAGACAGGAATTGTCCCACTTGAGGCAAGATTGATCAGGTGACTGTGTCTTTTGCTCATATAGGACTATTTCTGGCAGGTTTTGGCTGGATGCCTTTCCTAACACCAACCACATTTACAGTGTGGACTGGGAGCTTTTTACCATGTCTCCTACACGACCACTTTACAGCATGGTCTGGGTGCTTTTTTGTTGTGACACCTACACAACCTCTTTAGTTTGGACTGGATGTTGTTGTACCAACATAACTTTACAGAGAAAGGTGTGGTGTTGGCGGGAGTGGAAGGATGGAGTAGGGGTAGTGGGTTGGGGTGTATATTTGGTTAGGAAGGGCCTACTCCTGTAGGTTAACTTTGCACGTAGGGAAGGCGGGTCTTCTGTAATACTGTGTAGCGCCAAAGGTCTCGATCGACATTGTCTTAGAGAGGTGAAAGTGTGCAAGGTTGGATTTTATCATGTCGTCCCAGGTTTTTCTGGGTCTATCTACTCCATAACTTCCATCAATTTTGGTCACCTGCACTTACAGCTGTCTTTCATGTTCATCACATGATCATACCAACGTAATCTTCTCTCAAGTAAACAGCATCTGATACCTCTTATTCCTAATTTCTCTCTTAGTTCGTTTTGGTTTTGCCGTTCACGTAATTTACTATTACACATCCAACGGAGCATGCATGCTTCGTTCTTTTCCAATCTGTGCAGGTCCTCTGCACACAATGCCCATATCTCACTGCCATGTAACATTGCTGTTCGTATACAAGCATCATACAATCTGCTTTTCATTTTTAGAGAGAAACCTTTTGTGGCCAACAGCGGTATTAGCTCTCTGAACTTTTTCCATCCTGTTCTAACTCTGGCTACTGTACTTTCAGAACACCCTCCACCACTGCTGATTTTGTCACCCAGGTAACGGAAAGTGTCCACTATTTCTATAGAACCATCTGGGCAGTAGAAGGAGCTAGTATCCTGTGGGCACTTGCTACTTATTGCACCAGAGAATCGACCACATATAAAATCTACATTCTTAGATAGCTTACCTGTGATCCCACTACATCTTTTATGTACCCATAGTTTGCATTTGGGACATAGAATGGAATTTTTACCTACTCCTTTCCTACACACTAAGCAAGGCCATTTCCCAGAGGGAACAAGTGCCCTATTTTCCTAAAATGTCAATGATAATGATAAGGATACACACTAGCATCGTACCGGTAAAAAATCAGGGGTTTATAGTAAATCTGTTGTATAATTCGAAATGCAAGAACTTCAGGGGCTCATAGAAGGTAAAGAATTCAGGAATTTGTGATAGTGAGTGATAAAATATTCTCAATTGTTATCATATTCTGTATTTTTGTTTTTTGTTCACATCTTGGGTAGTTAACAGAATTAATAAAATAATTTACCTTAAATATTTTAATATACGAGTGGGAAAAATATTCTGACTTCATAAAAAAGTTGTAAATAATAACATTTAAAATATAATAGGGAATAACATTATGGAAACCTATAATATAATTGGATATATGAGAGGGATGAACACCGATATAAGTATACATGTGTTCCAATTGCAAATGACCAAGTTAGCTAGGCTGGAAAAATACTAATTTAAAACAATATGGTTTACCTGACTCGATTTAAAGTAATAAATCAATAAAAATAACAAACCTATATCAGGCAACAGCCTTTGATACCCAGACAGACATAAATCTGTTTCGCAAGAATTATTAAGTGAAAGCCACCATTCCTGTGCTCTTCTGTGGGTATCCAGGAAAATTTGTACCTTTCACTTCAAAGGGTCTAAGAGGACTGAATGATATGCTGATATAAATGCACATGTCGCAGCGCCTAGCGCGTCTCCTAAAAATAGCAGCTGGGTTTATGAGACTAGGGTTAGCTCTACATATGGCGCCGAATAGTAATTAATATATATATAAATTATGTAATGATATTATTATTATTATATATATATATATATATATACATACACTGGTTAGGAAGGGCATCCAGCCGTAGAAAACAAGCCAGAATGAGTTCTGTATGAGCATGACACAGACAATGATTTGACTTGTCCCACAACGGGACAACTCATCTAACCCTTGTTAACGTGGAAAATTGGATGTTAAACAGTAATGATGATCACGCACACACATAGAGCAAAAACAGTTATTAGATTTTTTTTCCTGTTGTTTTTTCCAGATCCTCTTTCTATGAGCCCTCCGAAAGCTCTAGAGACTATTGGGAATCGTCTCCATCAACAGTATGATAGATGGCAACCACGTGCCCGTTACAAACAATCTCTTGACCCAACTGGGGATGAAGTGAAAAAACTGTGTACAACTATGAGAAGGAATGCTAAAGTAAGGGGACATTTTCTGTTTGTTTACCTGACGCTTAGCATAGAGCAGCTGCGACAGTGTAGAGTGTGTGACAGTGTAGGGTGTGCGGCAGTGTAGTGTGTGTGGCAGTGTAGTGTGTGTGGCAGTGTAGGGTGTGTGGATTGTGCGGCAGTGTAGGGTGTGTGGATTGTGCGGCAGTGTAGTGTGTAGTAGCATTGTGTGCATGTGGTAGTGCTGTGTGTGTGTAGTAGTGCTTTGTGTGTGTGTAGTAGTGCTTTGTGTATGTGGTAGTGCTTGGTTTGTGTGGCACTAGAGTAACTGTGACAACAGTATGTGTGACTTTGGCTAGAGTCACTGAACTGTATCTGTAATTCAAAGGTCAGTATTGTCACTGTAACTTTGAATCTCCCTGCGGACTACATTTAAGGTTCATGTGTCTCTGGAATGCTCAGCCACTTACACTATAATACAAGATAGATTTGTAATTCAAAGGGCAAGATTTATCACACATTGTGCTATACTGAATCTCCCTGAGATAAAGGTACACTTGTCTGTGGAATACTCAGCCACTTACACTATACACTATAACACAACACAGACTATACGTGTAATTCAAAGGACCAACATTGTCACACTATGTCCTGCTGGATCTCCCTGAGAAATATTCTCAGCATTTAAATGTTAATTTCGGGTGGAGGCTGTTCTTTTGATTGAACAACTTTTAAAAGAAGATTGATTGACAAGATCCCGGTGTCCACTTACTGAGTTAGTGAAACTCATCAAATCAGACCAAGAAAACAATGTTTTTATTGTTTTTTTTCCAATTGCTGATACTATCTACTGGTCGCAACTCCTTTGTGCAAGTGATTTGTTCAAGGACATAACGCATCTCCTTTTCTGGGAATTGAACTCGCAATCGAGAGATTATGAATCCAATTCTTTAACCACTAAGTCATGTGCCTTCACGAACAACTGTAACATTCGTCATTGAAAGGGTTGTAGATCCTTTCTTATTGTTTCAAACAATGTTTTTCTTAAAATTTCAGGATGAGAGAGTTCTGTTCCATTATAATGGACATGGTGTGCCGAAACCAACATCAAATGGAGAGATTTGGGTTTTTAACAAGGTAAGTGTAGAGTTTTTCTGGTAGTTGGTATTGTGGTAGTTGGTGTTGTATTGTTGTTGGTGTTGTTGTGGTAGTTGGTGTTGTAGTGTTGTTGGTGTTGTGGTAGTTGGTGTTGTAGTGTTGTTGGTGTTGTGGTGATTGTTGTGTTGTAGTGTGGAAAGCAAACTTAAAATAATAATGATGATGATGATGATTTGAAATAGAATATATTGGCATTGTGACATTGCAGAATGGCTGTGTGGAAACTAATATTTCCAAAGTGTTTGAAATATCTGATATGTTTTTCTGTATTTGTCAGGGATGGCCTTGCACCTTTTTAGTCCCCTAAGTACTTAAACGATTGTTGCTCCTCCATATATTCTTTCTTTCTTGTCTGTAACTCCTGATGGAGTAGCAGGAGCGCCACAGTGACATGCGACATTTCCAGGGCAATTTAAAACCTGGCGGAGCCTGTCTCCTCTCCACATCTGATCACTACCAATTTCTTTTAGAGAAAGAATTTGAGTGAGAAAGAGATATCGAGAAAGAATCAACACCTGTTCGAGACAAGTTCGTTTTTTTTTTATCGACCTCTAAAGGATGAAAAGCTAAGTTGACATTGGTGGGATTTGAACTCAGAGAACAGAGAGCTGGAACAAATACTACAAATCATCCTTAGTTGGGGTGGATGGCCATTGACTCTGAGGAGTTCATCTGCCCTATTTATATGACAGGTCAGGCTTCTGTCTGCGACTGGTACCATGTAACCTAATACAACCTACTTCATGGTCAAGTGGTCAGTGACTAAACCGGCTTCCCCACCAGACCCTGGTCTGGTCAGGTAAAGCTTTTGTTTGCAACAGGTACTATGTAAACTAGTACAACCTGCTTCATGGTCAAGTTGTCAGTGACTAAACTGGCTTCCCCATCAGACCCTGGTCTGGCGAGGAGGGTAAGTGGAACCCTAGCAGCACAAAAAAAAAAAGAGCTGTTAAAAGGATGGCTGAACTCCTCAGTCACTAGCCATCCACCCCAACTATGGGTTAAATAGCCTCAGCAACCCACAATTAAGCAAGTGTGGTGAATACAGCTTCACTCCTGACATGACTAAAACCAAACAGGAAGCAGTGGAGGTCAACCAAGGCAGAGTTCCTCCAATAGAAGAGAAAAGGGATTGGATACTATTGTGGTAGTGATGGTCTGTGTATTATTGGAGAGTATTCTCCCATATTGTCCAGGTACATACCAAGACTGTTAAAAGGGTAGATGATGCCCTTAACATGTATTTATTTTACTTCTTGGTTAATCAAACATTGGTTTTCTTTTTTCAGACTTATACGCAGTACATTCCTTTGTCCATCTATGATCTGCAGAGTTGGATGGGAAGTCCCTCCATCTATGTATACGACTGTTCCAATGCTGGGGTGATTGTGGAATCTTTTAAACAGTTCTCTGTCCAGAGAGAACAAGAGAGAGAGGTGAGTGTTACATCACTACTGCTGCTACTTTTTATAACAATCTGTCCACTCGTAAAATTGAAAAATAAAAGCTGCAGTTAATATCTTTAGACCGCAAGGGATATATAAATGCAAGTTTGAAGTCAATCGGAGTAGAAATGTGGATTTGTATAGACTTTGCAAAAATGAGGACACACACACGCACAGACAGACAACTACAGTTTTATATATATGTATAGATCTTGCTAATGTGATTTCATGTGGTACAGGATGTTAGTAGTTAATAATTCTTTCTCTCGTTGATTATTTACAGGCAATGATGAGTACCCATAATTCATCAGTGAGTGGAGAGATTGCTAGCAATTGCTCAGCATCCTCAGCCTCTAACCAAGCTTCTGTCAGCACCCCTGTATCAATGAGTAACTGTATCCAGTTAGCTGCCTGCAGTAAGGATGAGTTGTTACCTATGAATCCTGAACTACCAGCTGATGTCTTCACTTCCTGTCTCACCACCCCAATCAAAATGGCCCTCACATGGTAAGTTTAATCCTTTCATCACTGCCAGACCCCATCTCTAATGCAGCTACTACTACTTTTTCTTCCTTTTCTTCTCTTATTCTTTTTCTTCCTCCTCTTATCCTTTTTCTTTTTCGCCCACTTATTCATGGGAGGATCATGAGGGCAGAGTCTGCAAACATGCTTTCCCACCTTTCAACAGGTCTTGTTGAAAATAACTGTTTCCAATTGATCCGGTTGGATCCCCAAGTAAGACCAATGGAACTCATGGCTGTTATCCTACCATCTTGCTTGGTGTCTGTCCCTGGGTCTCCTTCATCTCTAATACTTAATAACTTAATGCATATCTTAATAATAGTTCTCATATAAAATAATTGTTTCTATTTTTGGCACAAGGCCAGCAATTACCCAGTACATTACTGGTACTTTATTTTATCGACCCTGTAAGGATGAAAGGCAAAGTTAACCTCGGCGGGATTTGAACTCAGATCATAAAGGGACGTAACTCTATGCTTCAAAGCATGGCGTTCGTGAAACATAAGTATTACATGTGTAAAGTTTGAAAACAGTTGGTTGGGTGCTTCTCTAGTTTTAGGGATTCAAACTCACACACACACACACACACACAGACAGACATCCTCAGTTTTATATATATAGATTATGTTGGCAGATTTTAATTTCAATAGGAACATTTAAAAGTGGGTGGTTTTGTTTCACAGAACCAGAGTTGGTTTTGGTTGGGCTGGTAACAAAAGGGTTAATTGTTATTTATTTTCTATTTAGGTATGTTTCACAGGATTCTGGAAAACTTGTTTCAGGTGCCACTCAAGAACTCGTTGACAAGTGAGTAAAGGTTTATGAATTCCTGCTCTTGTTTCACTGTCTTGTCTAAAAAGATTTTACTTTTGTTTCATTGATTCTTTCCAACATGATTACTATTCATCATTTAATGCCTGTGTTCCCTGCTAGCAAGGGTTGAACAGGTGTATTATATATTTAAAAAGTATTTTGGCATCCCTAGCAAGGCTGTAAAGCTAGTAAAATGCTAGGAGTTACCAAGAAGGGAGAAGGGAAAGACAGAACATAATAATAATAATAATAATTGTTTCTACTTTTGGCACAAGACCAGCAATTACCCAGTACATTACTGGTACTTTATTTTATCGACCCCGTAAGGTTGAAAGGCAAAGTTGACCTCGGCGGGATATGAACTCAGAATGGAAAGGGCCGTAACTCTATGTGTCAAATGTTAATAATAATAATTGTTTCTACTTTTGGCACAAGGCCAGCAATTACCCAGTACATTACTGGTACTTTATTTTATCGACCCCGTAAGGATGAAAGGCAAAGTTGACCTCGGTGGGATTTGAACTGAGAACGTAAAGGGCATGGTTTCTTTATTGGCCACAAGGGCTAACATGAAGAAAAATATTACAGATGGCACAGGACGATAAAAAGTGGGTTTTGGCCGTGTAAAAAGGTTATAACAAGAAAATAGAAATGTGTAAAAACAAATTAAATGTTCAACATAGCCCCACAAGTCAGCAATGCTCGGGCACTGAACGGTTTCGTCGCCCTGCACACATCTCGGACAGGCTCGGCTGACAGTACCTCCGTGCCTGTAGAGCTAAAATACAGATCCATATGAGCATGACGTCGTTACGGAACCGGACTTGTCATAACGTGAAGACCCATCTTACTCATGCCAGCGTAGAAAATGGATGTTAAACAATGATGAATGCTGTACACATGGCTGTTTATCCTTTTCTTGTTTCTCTTGTAGAATACCAGGACAGTTGAATGATCGACGGACAATGTTGGGTGAATTAAACTGGATTTTTACTGCTATTACAGACACCATTGCTTGGAATACACTTCCAAGAGGTGAGTCTTTATCCCACACTGTCTAAAACCCTTTCTCTCATAAACTCTCCCTCCTTCTCTCTTAAACTTTGTCTCTCTCAAACTCTCTCTCTCAAATTCTCTTTATTAAATGCTCTCTCCCTCTCTTTAACACTCCCCCTCTCACAAACTCACTCTCTCTCTCTCTAACACTTTCTATGATTTTCTCTATTCCTCTCATTTACAGTTTCACCCCTCCCCCTTTCATCACATTTATTACTTCCTTCTATGATCAATACAATGTTTCATATAGTGGACATTTATGTTTCTCCCGAGGAATATCACTTATGCCCATTGTTGCCAAGATCTACATCAAGCTAATCCTCGACCATATAGTTCTGTATGTTGATCCAATCCTTCGCATGTTTCTGGTTCTCAAAGAAAACTATCCATTATAAAGGGATCCTATTTAAATTTAAATTTTCCAACATAATTTGATATAAGAACTTTTAGTTAAATTATGTTACAAATACAATAATATTGAAAAAACAATGGAAACATAGTTTCTATGGGACAACAGATGTTATCAACAATGGAAAGACCAATGGAAACATAAGTTTCCATGGTACAACAGATGGTATCATCAACATAGTCTTTTCAATTTAATCTGACTATTGGCTACTTTGCTTTTTCCTTCCTATTAATAAATTTGTTTATATTCAAAGGCATGAATGTCACAGAATCTGAATATCTATAAATTTGAAAATGTAACAAAAGTTATTTTGTGGAGAAATTATTAATATTTTTCCTATTATCTTCTTTTTTTTAGAATTGTTTCAAAAGCTATTTAGGCAAGATTTATTGGTTGCCAGTCTTTTTCGCAACTTTCTGCTGGCAGAAAGAATCATGCGATCCTACAACTGTACGCCAGTGTCCAGTCCACATCTGCCTCCTACATATCAGCACCGAATGTGGTGAGCTGCCATTTTTATGTTTACTTATTGTGTACTGTGTCATCAATTAGCATAGCCATCTATCATATTATGTCATACCTGTGTGAGTATATACGGTCATGTACCAGTGTATGTATATATTGTTTCATGTGCCAATGTATCTATATATTACTATTACTGTCGTGTATCAATGTAGGTTTATATTACTGTTGTGTACCAATGTATGTATATATATCACTGTCATGTGCTGATGTATGTATATATTACTATTACTGTCATGTACCAATGTAGGTA
The DNA here is from genome assembly GCA_964016885.1 of Eledone cirrhosa. Lineage (NCBI taxonomy): Eukaryota > Metazoa > Mollusca > Cephalopoda > Octopoda > Eledonidae > Eledone > Eledone cirrhosa. The sequence goes on from OZ024762.1 coordinate 6,348,041, forward strand.
TATACAGGGTGCGGACGATATTTGTTCGCAAGATTACTGTCTAGGAAAAAACAAGTTTTATTTTTTAAGATATATTTATCAAACTTGAGTCGGTTTGTCTTCATGACTTGTTCTTTCGATCTCACTCGATGAACCTGCCATTGGCTTTGATGACGGCCTCAAGGCGGCCTCGGAACCGGCTACAGGCCTTTGTCACTGTCCTCCCCCCGACTTAGGCCCCTAAAGGCACTTGTGATCCTGGCCTTCAGATCATCTTTCATATTGCAGCTAGATCTGTTGGTGTCTCGTGCCACTGCGCCCCACACAAAGAAGTAAAGGGGGTTGCAGTCAGGCAAGTTGGAAGGCCAGATGTCAGGTGAAGTGTGGTCAACGAAGTTCTCTGACAGCCAGGCTTGGGTCTTTCGGCTGGTATGGCAGGGCGCTGAGTCTTGCTGCCATACGTACGGCCTACCTGGTTGATCCAGGGCTTTACTACCTCGCTCAGAACTTGGATGTAGCCATCGGTGTTCAGCTGGAGGCCCTCAGGGAAGAAGTGAGGTGGCATGACGTCACCTTGACTGCTGACGACACCTAAGACCAATGTTGTCGCTGGAAACTTTGTCTGCATGACTCTGGGCACATCTTTGGATGAGACAGCGAGCCACCTGTTGTTCTGTGAGTTGATCTTCTGGTCCTTATTTGTCCTCCCGGTGCGGATTCCAAGAAGAACTATGTGTCTCTTCCACAAATTTGGAGGTTCAAAATTATTCATAATCAATTATTCTGAAAAAAAATAATGGAAATACAGTCACTATTTTTATGAAGACAAGAGTGACAACGGAAGTAAAAAAAATTTGCATAAAATTAGCAGTTGAAAATTGCGAACAAATATCGTCCACACCCTGGATATATGTATGCATATATATATTTCTGTATACATACATATATATATCAGTCATGTGCCAATTAAGCTATACAATGCCGTGCTATGTACCAAAGTAGTTGATGACGACTAATGTAATGCAAAGGAAATAGTGATGACGATGTGGATGACAGTGATGATGATGATGATATTCTAGATGTATGGTGATGGTATGAGGAGGGATGGCAGTGTAATGAGGATATTCGTGGTGGTAATAGTGGTGATGTTACGAGGATGGTGGTGGCGGTGGTGATGTTTCGAAGATGATGGCGATGTTATGAAGATGATGGTGACGTTATTATGAAGATGGTGGTGTCGGTGATGATCATGATGATGACCTCTTCCAACCTAAATGACATGATGAGATTTTATGCCACTTTTCTTGTTCTTTCTGTGAAGGGCTGCCTGGGATTTTGCTCTGGACATGTGTCTACGTCAACTGTCCAAGATAGTGGACAGCGATGGCACACAATTTGACCACAGCACTTTCTTTGCACAACAGCTAACAGCATTCCAAGTTTGGTTAACGTATGGTTCTGAGACGCGGAATCCACCTGAACAGTTACCAATTGTATTACAGGTAATAACACGATATATTATTACAATATAGGGTACATTTTAATAATTATATTACAGGTAATAACACGATATATTATTACAATATAGGGTACATTTTAATAATTATATTACAGGTAATAACACGATATATTATTACAATATAGGGTACATTTTAATAATTATATTACAGGTAATAACACGATATATTATTACAATATAGGGTACATTTTAATAATTATATTACAGGTAATATTACATGATATATTATTTCAATATAGGGTACATTTTAATAATTATATTACAGGTAATATTACATGATATATTATTTCAATATAGGGTACATTTTAATAATTATATTACAGGTAATATTACATGATATATTATTACAATATAGGGTACATTTTAATAATTATATTACAGGTAATAACACGATATATTATTACAATATAGGGTACATTTTAATAATTATATTACAGGTAATAACACGATATATTATTACAATATAGGGTACATTTTAATAATTATATTACAGGTAATAACACGATATATTATTACAATATAGGGTACATTTTAATAATTATATTACAGGTAATAACACGATATATTATTACAATATAGGGTACATTTTAATAATTATATTACAGGTAATATCACATGATATATTATTTCAATATAGGGTACATTTTAATAATTATATTACAGGTAATATCACATGATATATTATTTCAATATAGGGTACATTTTAATAATTGTATTACAGGTAATATTACATAATATTTTATAATATACACTATGCCCCCACACCCTCCCAATGCAAGGTGGACGTGGAGGTGCCACGGCAAAAAAGCACCCAGCCCACACTGTAAATGAGGTTGGTGTTAGGAAGGGCATCCAGCTGTAGAAATCAAGCCAGAATCAGTTCTTGTATGAGCAAGACAAGGTCAGCTGACCGGACATTGCCCACAACAGGACAACCCGTCTCACTCCTGTTGGAGAAACGCCTCCCTCGTTGACCTCCACCACTTTCTATTTGGTTTTGGTCATATTTTTAGGGTGTGTAGCTGTATTACTGGTAATATCACATGGTGTATTATTACAATATTTTATTACTGGTAATATCACATGGTGTATTATTACAATATTTTATTACTGGTAATATCATACAATGAAACATTATTATAATATAGGATATATATATATGGGCGGTGGATTGGCAGTATCGGTAGAGGGTCGAACGCCATGTTTTGAGGTAAAGAGTTACGGCCCTTTATGGTCTGGTTTCAAACCCCGCCGAGGTTAACTTTGCCTTTCATCCTTACAGGGTCGATAAAATAAAGTACCAGTAATACACTGGGATAATTGCTGGCCTTGTGCCAAAAGTAGAAACAATTACAGGTAATGTCATAGAATATATGATAATAATTGTATTACTATTATGTGTAGTATTGGTAGAGAATCAGACACCATGCTTTGAAGCATAGTTACGGCCCTTTATGGTCCAAGTTCGAATCCCATCGAGGTTAACTTTGTCTTTCATCATCCTTACGGGGTCAATAAAATAAAGTACCAGTTATACACTGGGATAATTGCTGACCTTGTGCCAAAAGTAGAAACAATTATATTATTGTGTGTGTTTGTGTGTTCATATTTCTGTGTATTTCTGTTGTCCTATAATTTCTCTCTTTCAACATTGCAGGTTTTGTTAAGTCAAGTCCACAGAGTGAGAGCTCTAGAGCTTTTAGGCCGCTTCCTGGATCTGGGTCCTTGGGCAGTCAGCTTGGTAAGAATCTTCCTAGCACTTCATTCTTTCCTTGAGATTATATATATTTGAAATGGATATATTTCGCCTGTCGTTAGGCATGACACCATTCTGTATTACTTGATTTATGATATGGGTGGTTATGGTGTGATCCACTATTCCAGATGCTTTCAGCATCTCTGCAACTATCCCTGATGGTCCAGCTGGTTTTCCTTGACTAAGGTTGGTCTCTCAGTTGAGTCCACTTAGGGCAGACCATCTTTGTCCTATGTGTTCCTCTCACCAGTCTTCCAAGCTACTTTCTTTTCCATGTCAGTTAGTTGCAAGTGCACTATTAGCATCTTGGAAACCTCCCAACATCATGATTTTTCCTGACACACTCTTTTGCAATCCTCAATACCTTGTGTCTTTATTCTTCACATTGTAAAACATGCATACATTTTATTATTTTCCACTTCCTTCCTTGCAAAGTATACTTTTTGCCTAGCTTCTTAATAATGCACCATGCTTTCCCCATTCCACCATTCTTTCCATGCCTGTTTCTTGGCCTTAATTGTCTCTTCCACCCTACTATTCACCACCAAGTTACTCTCACTCTCCAGCCACAAATCTCTTCTGTGGGCTTCAGCAGATTATCTTTCAGCAACTTCCACTATTCGTTTATATTGAAAATCTGTATTTTTTTCTTCCTTATTGCCTGAGGGTTCCTTCAACTTCCATGTCCTTCTCCTCCTCCAGGTTGCCCTCTGTCTCTGAGTTCGTCTATTCCTAACTTTAAAGTCACTAACTACTAGGTTATGTTGAGAGGAACACTCCTCACCAGTGAGAGTTTTATGTCCATTTTTCCACGCTAACGTTGTTCAGACGAGTTATCCTGTTGTGAGCAATGCCAGGTCAGGTGACCATGTCTTGCTCATACAGAACTGATTTTGGCTTTGTTCCTACAGCTGGATGACCTAACTGTAGAAACCAAGCCAACGTCATTTACAGTGAGTACTGGGTGCTTTTTGTCGTGACACCTACATGACCACTTTACAGCATGGGCTGGGTGCTTTTTGTTGTGATGCCTACATGACCACTTTACAGTGTAGGCTGTGTGCTTTTTATATATCATACTGTCTATATGCTTCAGCTTCGGCCTGTGGGATGTCTGGTCTTCTGTATTAATGCAAGAGGTCTCAGTCCTATGTCATACCCTTTGGGAGATGCAATTAGGCAAGGTCAGCTTTAATCACCTCGTCCCAAGTCTTCCTGGGCCTCCCCACTCCACGGTTTCCGTTGACTTTGAGGGCTCTGCCCCTTTTTATGCAATTGTCATCCTTCATATGCACCACATTTCCATACCAACATAATCTCCTCTTATGCCTAGTTTCTCTCTCGGTTTGTTTATGCTTTGCTATTCACGTATATTACTATTACACATCCATTGGAGCATGCAGGCTTAATTTCTTTCCAACCTGCGCTATTCATCTGCACACAGCGTTCTGGTCTCACAACCATGCAATATTGTTGTTTGTATGCACTCATCAAGACAAAAGTGCCCAGTCCCCACTGTAAAGATGGTTGGGTGTTAGGAAGGGCACCCAGCTGTAGAAACCAAACCAAAATCAGTTCCCGTCCCACCCTTGAAATGAAAATGAAAATGAAATGAAATATAAATACGTGTATGTGTGTGTGTATATCCATATTACTTGCACCGTTTACCAGTGTTTTTTTAATTCTATTTCTTCATCAGGCATTGTCAGTTGGAATCTTTCCTTATGTGCTGAAGTTGTTACAGAGTTCTGCTCGTGACCTTCGACCTTTACTTGTATTTATATGGTCGAAAATTTTGGCTGTTGATAGTGTAAGTATTACTGATTTTGTTGTTGGGATTGTGACTTAGGATTAGATAAGTGGGTTTAATTTTTTTTTTTTTTCTAAAGAAATGGTAGTGGCCTAGATGTTAGACTCCTGATCGTATGGTTATTGGTTCAATTCCTGAACCAAGTAGCTGTTTGTATTCTTGAGCATGATGTTTCATTTTACATTGCTTTGCATGATAGAACTGTGGCCAGTATCTTTAAAACACTTGAGAAGCCTTATATGAAATGCAACCTTGTCAGAGACCAGCTAATGGTGTGAAATGTAAATTTTATTTTTCAAAAGCCTGTGTCATTTTAACAATTGTGATACCAAGTCACTTGAAGTTGTCTCTGGTTGTATGTGTATGCAGTGTACCCCCAGCATTCGCGGTACCAGTTATTTGCGGAATTTTCTTTAGAACTTAACTAATAATTGTTCGTGGAAATCACCGCATATTTGCGGAATCCTAAATATCTTCCACATATTTTCAATGGCTTTTTTTCGTAGCAATATATATTTTTTTGTGCTTTTTGATGCTAAATTATTAATAACAACTAGCAGAAAAACTACCTTTCGGGTGGTTTTCTGCTAGTATGTGTAGTGTGCATATTGTTATTATATGCAAATATACCTGCATGTAGATATGATACATCAAATAAAATCGTAATTGACAATATGCACAGAAATTGAAGAGAGACGGTGTTACACTGTCTTCTGTAATCAGTAAAGTAATCTATGATATATTTAAAAAAGATATTATATATAAACTGCATTACAGTGAAATGTTATGAAAACAGAAATTGAGATTAGTGATGGAAATATAATCGTTATGATATAACAATGGAAATATGTATGATATAACGAACGCTAACAGACCTTCAGTGAAATCTTAGAAATAGATGTAAGTTCAAACAAAAAAACGTTATGATATAACAATGCAAATATATATGAACATTTTATATATAATGATATATAAGCGATGTGATATAACAATGAAAACATAGCGTACGGCAAAGTGTTATGATCTAATGCACACTAACCAGAAGTGTTGACATTTGAAAATTTTAAAAGAAATGAATCTTAAAATAAGCACTACATTATATATTAGAATATTTGTTTAATCAAGAACTACGAAATTTAGTAGATAAATTACATAATATACATTCGTGATTTATTGAAAGTAATCCAACTTATTTTAATAATGTGTACAGAAAAAATAACCCTGACACAGTCTCGCAGTTCTCCAATCATTATATATGATACTCAAGCTAGCAAGGAAAATGATGATGATATATATTCTCCAAATTGGCTGACTGAATACACACGTTTTTTCTCAAAAAATGTTTATTTCTATCCCTTTTTCACTCGCTTTCTATTTCATCTTTTATTTCTCATTCTATCTTATGAAGGACTAGTGCCCTATTATATCAAACGTTAAATTCAATTTTTAATTTGATGCAATGCCAATTTTGTACTTTTCAAGAATGCCTTGTTTATTTGGTTTCATGTGGTACAGGATGTTATGGGTTAAAAGGGTTCATTATTGATTGTGTGAGTTTTGTTGGGATTTCTTTGTCTAATATTTCAAATATTTCTTTTCACTTGTAGTCTTGTCAAACAGAGTTGGTCAAAGATAATGGACATAACTACTTTCTCTCTGTCTTGAGTGACCAATGTATGTCTGTAAGTAGATTTCTCTCTCTCAATCACTCTCTTTGTTTCTGCCTGTCTCTTTGTTTCTCTCTATCTCTCTCGCTGTCTCTCTCACTCTCTCTCAGGTATACATCAAGGCTGAAGCTGCGATAGGCCAGATACCAATTAAATTATCATTTAAGACACAAAGCACTTAATGGTGTGGAAAGTTAATAAATCTCTTGGTGTGTTGTTTCCTTGAGCAAGACACTTTATTTCACATTGCTCCAGTTTACTCAGCTGTAGAAATGAGATGATAGGACTGGGGTCCCTATCATTCCACTACAAAGTGGTCGTGGAGGTGCCACGGCAAAAGAGCACCCAGCACTCACTGTAAATGAGGTTGGTGTTAGGTAGGGCATCCAGCTGTAGAAATCAAGCCAGAATCAGTTCCCGTCCCACCCTTGCAAGCAGGGAAAAGTGGACGTAAAATGATGATGATGATATATCTCTTTCTCTATCTGTTACCAACCCCATCTCCTCACAGAAACTTGTGTCATGTGATGTTGAGTGACAAATGTTATAATTGCACCGTCTCCCTTCATTTCCAATCATCTCATTGGTTACAGGTTTCCCTATCGGCCACTTATTGGTTTCTGATGACAAGTGAGCAGGGAGTGTTTGTGTAACTCAGGTGTAACAAATATTCAAGGTCTCTGAGACTGGTGGGGAGCAACTGCAGAAGGTATCCCCAAACCAGAAACCTGCTCAGAATATTTGCAACATAATAGATTACACTAAAGTCACCCGAGGGCTCGTTTGTAGTGTTAAACCCCAGAACACATATCACTAGCGATTTCATCTGACAATGACGCCAATTCGTTGTTCAGGGCAGATCCTTTATTTTATCAAACTCTGAAAGCAAGTATGACGCGGAATTAATTCATACTGAACATCAACTTCAGTTATCTCCCTTTGTTCCTCCACTAATTTGAGTGTGCGTGCAGGGGAATAGGAAGTATAAGCATTTTTTTATGGCCATTTTCTCTGCTACAGCAAGGGTTAGACTTGTGGGTCTTCATGACAGATGTTATACCCATCCTGGGTTCATTTTGAAGCTGTGTTTTACAGCTGGTTGCCCTTCCTAGCGCTAATCCCATTAGACATGCAGAGATATGGTGTAACAGTTCTAACACAGTTGGAGAAGCAACATTGTAGACAGGACTATACAACTAGATACATTTTGTAAATCTTAAATAAACTATTTTTTTCTATTTTCTTTTTTTCTATTTTTCCTAGTCAGAACATCGGACAATGGCTGCTTTTATTTTAGCAACAATTGTTAATAACTATCCCCAAGGTCAGGTGAGTATTTCATAAAGATTATCTCTCCTGTTGTGAAGGTTTGTAGTTTATTGATAAGGGTGTGTTGGACTCACAATTGTAAGATTGGTTCCTGGACTAGCCGGCATATTGTGTCCTTCCGCAAGACACTTTATTTCACGTTGCCCTGGTCTACTTAACCAGGAAAACAGTTGTGATGATACTAGGGCTAAGCTCTATCCAATGAAAAGTAAAATTTTTTGGTCACGTGTCTCCTCTCCCTTTCACTGTGTCTTATGAGGTCCATATCTCCTCCCACTCTCACTTTGTGAAGTCTGTATCTCCTCCTCCTCCTCCCCTTTCACTGTGTCTCATGGTGTCCATATTTTCCTCCCACTCATTGTGTCCATATCTCCTCTTCCTCTCTCCTTCACTCTGTCTCATGATGCCCATATCTCCTCCTTCCCCCTTTTTACTGTGCAGAGTCCCTGTTTCCTCTTCCGCTTCTCCTTCTTTTATTTCTTATTAATAAATACTGTTCTGTTCTGTTTTCAGAAAGCAACGTTTCAGGGCAATGTGATCTCCATCTGCCTTGAACAGCTTCATGACTCTAACCCACACTTCAGGCAGTGGTTAGCTCTGTGTCTTGGAAAGGTAAGTCCAATACTTTAACTCTTTCAGTAACCGACCTGTCCAAAACTGCCCTTTCTTCTACAATATGAAACTATTTTAAAGTGTTTATAATTATCTAAAACATTACATCATGTTTTCAATAAGAACCTTTGTTAAGTTATGTTCCAAACACCAGCTAAATAATGAGAAAGTTAGTTATATTACTAAATCCCTTCAAATTCTTGATTATTTTCAAAATGATTTGAAAATCCTAGGCAGTGTCTTTCATTAGAAATATAGTAACGAAAGGATTAAATTGTTTATCTATCTATATATTACTAAAAGTCTGTGATTGCTTGTCTGTAATGTAATACAGCCAAAAGGGCGCATAATGGGAAAATAGTCTGAAAGGAAGTTGACCCTGAAATGGGAATACAAATGGAATAAAACAAGTTTTGCGTAAATTGGGGCACATGTTCCCGAGATATGGGGTTTTCTGGGTACCTTCATAAATAGAGAGAGAGAAGGATAGAGAGGAAGAGATAGTGGTTGTGAGAAAGTAGATTGTGTGAGAAACATAGAGAGGGAAAGAGGAGACAAGGAAAATGGAAGAGAGAGAGAGAGAGCTGGTGGTGGTGTTGAATGAAATTGCAACCGGTGACTTCAAAGAAACGAATACAGCATTACTGAATCCTGATAAATAGAAACGGTTTCTAAGTGTGTGTGAATATATATATATACATAAAAATATATATGTGTGTGTGTATATATATATATATATATACATAAAAAAAAAATATATATATATATATATATACATAAAAATATATATGTCAGGTCGCTCTCGAGTGCTACTGGTAACATGTAACCCAGTACAACCAGTCTCATGGTCGGGTCGCTGGCAACTAAACTGGCAACACCACCAAACTTGCTTGGTGAGGAGGGTGATATTTGGACACCCTGCAGGATGAAATCCCACTGAGGTTAACTTTGCCTTTCATCATTACAGGGTTGATAAAATAAAGTACCAGTAACACACTGGGATCGATTTAATTGACTTTCCTCTCCTCCAAAATTGTTGGCTTCGTGCCTAAATCAGAAACCTTTATGTATAAGAAACTTTTTTTTTTTTACTAAAAAACTTGACCTTTCTACATCTGTCTTTCTCCTTTACAGGTCTGGATGAACTATGAAGCAGCACGATGGTGTGGAGTCCGAGACCTTGCACATGAAAAATTGAGCAGCCTGCTCACTGATTCTGTACCTGAGGCAAGCCTAACAATTCTTTCTTAAGTTTTTTCTTTTTCTTACTAATTTAATAATTTCTTTAAATATTATCATCATCAATTTTACATTCATGTCTCCCTGCCCCACCTCTGGAGTCCTCGACTGTATTTATACAGATCTGTATTTATAGTATATTTCAGCTGCTTTGTGTAGCCAAAATGCTTGAAACTGCCTCTTGTTCTACAGTGAAAAATTGCATATTTTAAAGTGTATAAACATTTTGAAATATGCAATTTATCTAAAACTAAGTGAGAAATTAAGCATAAGAGGGATCAGATGCTGTTTAATTGAGAGGAGATTATGTTGGTATGGTCATGTGATGCCCATGAAAGACGGCAGCTGTGTAAAAAAGTGCAGGGCGATCAAAATTGATGGAAGTTACGGAGTAGGAAGACCCCAAAAGACTTGGGACGAGGTGATAAAAGCTGACCTTGCACCTCTCTAAGACAATGTCACTGGATCAAGATCTTTCGTGCTATGCAGTTATACAGAAGACCCGCCTTCCCTTGTGCACAGACTTAAACTTACAGCCTTTTAATCCATTATACAATCCCTACACTGCCAACCCACTTCTGCTCACACTACCCTTACTCTGTAAAGTTATGCTGATATCAGAAAACATCCAGCCCACACTGTAAAGTGGTCATGTAGGAGACACGGCAAAAAGCACCCAGCACACAGTGTAAATGTAGTTACCGTCAGGAAGGGCACCCAGCCAGAAGCAGTCCTATATGAGCGAGTCACGGTTATCCCACCCAACTTGCCTCTAATGGGACAAACCTGTCTAACCCATGCTAGCGTGGAAAATAGACATTAAACAATGGTGATGATGATATATATATATATATATATATATATATGTCATCATCATCACATGTCTATTTTATTTTTCAAGATTGCATAGGTTAGACAGATTGTCACGAAATGAGGCTAGACAGGTCAAGAGCCCACGTCTCGCTCATATAGATCTGTATTTTGGCTTAGCTTCTACAGCCAGATGCTCTTCCAAATGCCAAACACACACATATATAATATGATTTTACAGATCGATATGATATTACAATGTTTAAGGACATAATACATTATCTCAAACCAGTCACTTACTAACTTGTTCAATAATATCAGGGATAATTTCTGCATTAGAACATACTCATTTAGATTTAGTAGTAATGTGACAATACCTAAAGTATACTAGGGCGATCAATAAATTTAACATTGAGACATTAAGATCTTGTTTCAATTCAGCCAAACTATTAACTGCAGTTTTGTAAAAAGTGCTAATTAAGTTAATTAGGATGTAATTTTAGACTGTTGGAATCTCACCAGTAAACACTGTAGAAAGACCATTAAACATCCCAAAAGAGATTTGTTGGTTTGTGTGTGGTAGACAGTTGCTGCAATAAGACAATGGTCAGCTATGCTGTTAGGGAAAATGGCAGGAAAATAATAAATTATAATTGTCTTCATCGACACATACAAACACACACAAACACACACACACACGCACACATATAGTCTGACGAGCAGATCAATACTGGAGTCGGGTCCATAACTCCTATGGGTTACCTTGAGCCAATCCTCTGCAAAACATGAGTAACAGGTCAATATGCAATAAATATTTTTTATATGTAAACGAAACTTCCTCGTTTTTTCTATTATATACACTCTGCTTGTGCATAGAGTGGTTGATTTGGTACCAATACCAGTAATTCGCTGTACTACCCACACTATATATGTATGTATATATATATGTGATTCAGTGAATTACTGGTGGTGGTACCAAACAGTTTATATTTTGTTGAATCACCAGTCTGATGAGTAAATTGATCCTGGAGTTGAGTCCATAACTTCCATGGGTGACTTTGAGCCAATCATCTGTGAAATCATGTAAACAAAACTTCATTTTTCTTATATATATTTACACACGCACAAATAACATATTAACAAATGGCCCTCCAAAGTAGAAGAGTTTACTCATTTATGATTTGACAATAAACAATATTTTTCATACATCGTGGGTTTCAAAAAAAGAAAATTTCAACATAACAACCCCCAGTGCTACAACTTCTCTCTCTCTCTCTCTCTCATACCATCCCCTGTGTGATTAAATAAATTCCACCACCACCACTCAGTTCTATCGATCACGCACTTACCTTTTACACCAGGTGTAATATATTGTTAGCATTTAAATACATTGCATTCTCATATTTTCACTCTTCAAATACTTTCAGGTTCGTGCCGCTGCTGTGTACGCGCTGGGAACTTACATCAGCTGTTGTTCTTCAGCACGTAGTGACCACGCCAGCAACATAGACTTAGGTATTGGGATGAATTTGACACATATTATACATGATGGAAGTTCCCTTGTGCGAAAGGTATATATATATTTCATATTTGACTATATTTTCATCATCATTTTATGTTCACTTTTCGCTGTGTGTAGTGTACAGATCAAATTAGTACTTAATTGGTGTTACTCTCCTCCCAAATTGGTCCGGAACTCTGTCTCGCTTACACGCGTTTTGACTTGGTTCCTATGACTGAATGTCCCTACTCATGGCAACCACTTTACAAAAAGTAGAGTGTATTTTATCATGGTACCAGTATTAAGAAAGTTGTCATGTCCTTGACGTGACTGCTTATTTTTTACGTGGTTTCTATAGCAGGATGTCCTTCATAATGTCAGTTATTTTACTAAGCTGTTTTATCAAGGTTCAAGCATCAGAGAGATTATCTTGTTGACATAACTGAAGAGCTGTCTCAACACTTTTGACAGGGTTTCTATAAGTGTTACTGTTACTATTCTTGCTGTTAGCTTCACTTTGCCAATTTGTTGCCTCTCAAAGAAGACTATCATTTACTGACTTACATCTCTTTACATTCTCTCTTCCAATTTTACTCTTATTGGTTTTTGTCTTTTATTCCTTTTGTCATGGTTTTTATGTCAATAAAAATATTGTACCAGTAATATATATTCTGTAAAGTGGTAGTGCTAGTGCCATAACAAAAGAAAGGTGGTAGTACTGGTGCCATGGCAAAAGGTACCCAGTCCAGCCTGTAAGCCCAAAACAAATCTGTATGAGCAAAACATGGTCACCTGATCCGGCTTGACTCAATGTGACGACCTGTCTAACCTATGCTAACGTGGAACATAGATATTGAATGATGATCTGTGTTGTTGTTTTCTAATCTTGTGACCTCTTATGACCTCTACTGCTGTGATTTTGTGACCTTTACTACTATGAGTCCTTGTGACCTCTACTACTGTGTGTCCTTGTGACCTCTACTGCTATGATCTTGTGACCTCTCCTGCTGTGATCTTGTGACCTCTCCTGCTGTGATCTTGTGACCTCTGCTGCTGTGATCTTGTGACCTCTACTGCTGTGACTCCTTGTGACCTCTACTCTCTGCGACTCCTTGTGACCTCTACTCTCTGTGACTCCTTGTGACCTCTGCTGCTGTGATCTTGTGACCTCTACTGCTGTGACTCCTTGTGACCTCTACTCTCTGTGACTCCTTGTGACCGCTACTCTCTGTGACTCCTTGTGACCGCTACTCTCTGTGACTCCTTATGACCTCTACTGCTGTGACCTTGTGACCTACTGTTGGACCTCTTTATAACCTCTGTTTCTAGGAACTTGCTGTTGCTCTGGGTGGTCTAGTCCAACAGTTTGAGTCCCCATTTGTTGCTGTAGCTTCTCAGATGATAGGAGAAGAACGACTGCGGGAGAAGAATGCTCCTATGATAGCCGCTGTGACAGCTGGTGGGTGGAATGTTGTCGCACCAATATCTTCAGGTTTGTATATATTCATTCTCATTTACACACCCTTTTGAAACTAACCTCGGCTTAAAACCACTTCTAGTTCTATAAATCAAAACCACCAATTTAAAGGTTCTTATTTAACCATTTTAATGCTAACCCCTGCTCTGCCAAAGCCAACACTGGTTCTATGAAACAAAACTACTCATTTTAAAAGGTTCCTATTTAACCCTTTTGGCACTAACCTCAACCAAAACCATCCATTTTAAAGGGTTCTTATTTAACCCTTTTGATACTACCCTGGCCAAAACTATCCCTGGTCTTATGAAACAAAACTACTCATTTTAAAGTGTTCCTATTTAACACTTTGTACGTTTAACATTTTGTACATTTAAACCAGCTCAGATTCTATGAAACAAAATCACAAATTTTAAAGGGTTTCTAATTAAATTTAAAAGGACCTTTTAATTTACTATCTTAGTAATGAAATAATTTATAATTTTAGGAAAACCCTAAAAATTCTTCAATTAGTTAATTGAAACACAGTGTTTCTATTTAAATTAAAATTTTCCAATATAATTGTATATAAAAAAAACATTAATTTAGTGTTTTAATAAAGTAAATATTTTAGTAAATCCCTAAAAAATTTTCATTAACCCATTTGATATGAAACTCCTTGAAACTGCTCTTGATTTGTGATACAAAGTCGTTAATTTTCAATTGTTTATCCTTGTATAATAAATAATTAGGAAAATAGCTGTGAAAATATTAAATGCATTTGATGGCTTTCTTTCTGTGTTGCCACCAATGTGTCTTACACAGTATTTCAGACAGCTATCTGATATTCTCTAATTACTCTCTACTTCAGAGAGCTGTCTGGCACTCTCTAATTACTCTCTACTTCAGAGAGCTATCTGACACTCTCTAATTACTCTCTACTTCAGACATCTATATGACACTCTCTAATTACTCTCTACTTCAGACAGCTATCTGATACTTTCACTTTACTCTCTATTTCAGACAGCTATCTGACACTCTCACCTGACTATCTACTTCAGACAGCTATCTGATACTCTCACTTTACTCTCTACTTCAGAGAGCTATCTGACAATCTCACCTGACTCTCTACTTCAGAGAGCTATCTGACACTCTCACCTTACTCTCTATTTCAGACGGCTATCTGACACTACCTATTGCTGGCATGAAACGTAGTGCCTCACGGGGCAGCCTCAAATCCACAACCAGTCGTAAGTATATATTTTCCTCTCCTATTTCTTAAATCTAAATGGTCATCATCATCATCATCATCTTCGTTTAACGGCCATTTTCCACGCTAGCATGGGTTAGACGGGGGTTGGTCGGGTGACTGTGTCTCGCTCATATAGGACTATCTGGCAGGTTTTCTACGGCTGGATGCCCTTCTTAACACCAACCACATTTACAGCGTGGACTGGGAGCTTTTTACCGTGTTACCTACACGGCCACATTACAGCGTGGACTGTGTGTTTTTTTGTCTTGACACCTACACGGCCACATTACAGCGTGGACTGTGTGTTTTTTTGTCTTGACACCTACACGGCCACATTACAGCGTGGACTGTGTGTTTTTTTGTCTTGACACCTACACGGCCACATTACAGCGTGGACAGTGTGTTTTTTTGTCATGACACCTACACGGCCACATTACAGCGTGGACTGTGTGTTTTTTTGTCTTGACACCTACACGGCCACATTACAGCGTGGACTGTGTGTTTTTTGTCTTGACACCTACACGGCCACATTACAGCGTGGACTGTGTGTTTTTTTGTCTTGACACCTACACGGCCACATTACAGCGTGGACTGTGTGTTTTTTTGTCTTGACACCTACACGGCCACATTACAGCGTGGACTGTGTGTTTTTTTGTCTTGACACCTACACGGCCACATTACAGCGTGGACTGTGTGTTTTTTTGTCTTGACACCTACACGGCCACATTACAGCGTGGACAGTGTGTTTTTTTGTCATGACACCTACACGGCCACATTACAGCGTGGACTGTGTGTTTTTTTGTCTTGACACCTACACGGCCACATTACAGCGTGGACTGTGTGTTTTTTTGTCTTGACACCTACACGGCCACATTACAGCGTGGACTGTGTGTTTTTTTGTCTTGACACCTACACGGCCACATTACAGCGTGGACTGTGTGTTTTTTTGTCTTGACACCTACACGGCCACATTACAGCGTGGACAGTGTGTTTTTTTGTCATGACACCTACACGGCCACATTACAGCGTGGACTGTGTGTTTTTTTGTCTTGACACCTACACAGCCACATTACAGCGTGGACTGTGTGTTTTTTTGTCTTGACACCTACACGGCCACATTACAGCGTGGACTGTGTGTTTTTTTGTCTTGACACCTACACGATCTCGATCTCATCTCATTTATTTGGACTGGATGTTGTGGTACCAACTTTGCAGAGAGAGGGTGGTCGTTAGATGATAATGATGATGACTAGCTGGGAAAATGGTCATTAGATGATAATGATGATGACTAGCTGGGAAAATGGTCATTAGATGATGATGATGATGGCTAGCAGAGAATGTGGTCATTAGATGATGATGATGATGATGATGATAAATTTTGGGTTTTGTTTGTTTTGTTTGTTTTTGTAGGTCATGGTTTATCAAGCAGCAACAGCATTTCAAATTTGGAGGGGTTAATCATGCCAGAGTCTAGTGCTGGGGCTGCTACTACTTCAGGTAGTGGCACTCTCTGTGTTGCTAATAGTGACCGCATCAGGCGTACATCATCCAGCTCCAACCTGTCTACGTGCACATCTATGGTGAACAATGTCTACGTTAGTGTTTGGCGTACACTGCTGCTGCTCTCTTCAGACCCACACCCCGATGTCATGGAAATAGCAAAGACTGTTATAAACGTCATCAAACTTAAGGTACGTCTTCATGTCTTCACGCAACTGTGTTACCTCGTGGTGGCGGTGGCGGTGGTGGCGGTGGTGGTAATGATGTTGTGGTGGTGGTGGTGGTGGTGGTGCTGGTGCATTGTGGTGGTGTTGTTGTGGAAGTGGTGATGGTAGTGTTGTGGTGGTGGTGTTGTGATGGTAGTGTTGTGGTGGTGGTGTTGTGGTAGTGCTGTTGTGGTAGTGTTGTTGTGGTGGTGTTGTTGTGGAAGTGGTGATGGTAGTGTTGTTGTGGTAGTGGTGATGGTAGTGTTGTTGTGGTAGGGGTGATGGTAGTGTTGTTGTGGTAGGGGTGATGGTAGTGTTGTTGTGGTAGGGGTGATGGTAGTGTTGTTGTGGTAGGGGTGATGGTAGTGTTGTTGTGGTAGGGGTGATGGTAGTGTTGTTGTGGTAGGGGTGATGGTAGTGTTGTTGTGGTAGGGGTGATGGTAGTGTTGTTGTGGTAGGGGTGATGGTAGTGTTGTTGTGGAAGTGGTGATGGTAGTGTTGTTGTGGTAGGGGTGATGGTAGTGTTGTTGTGGTAGGGGTGATGGTAGTGTTGTTGTGGAAGTGGTGATGGTAGTGTTGTTGTGGTAGGGGTGATGGTAGTGTTGTTGTGGTAGGGGTGATGGTAGTGTTGTTGTGGTAGGGGTGATGGTAGTGTTGTTGTGGTAGGGGTGATGGTAGTGTTGTTGTGGTAGGGGTGATGGTAGTGTTGTTGAGGTAGTGGTGATGGTAGTGTTGTTGTGGTAGGGGTGATGGTAGCGTTGTTGTGGTAGGGGTGATGGTAGTGTTGTTGTGGTAGGGGTGATGGTAGTGTTGTTGTGGAAGTGGTGATGGTAGTGTTGTTGAGGTAGTGGTGATGGTAGTGTTGTTGTGGTAGTGGTGATGGTAGTGTTGTTGTGGTAGGGGTGATGGTAGTGTTGTTGTGGTAGGGGTGATGGTAGTGTTGTTGTGGTAGGGGTGATGGTAGTGTTGTTGTGGTAGGGGTGATGTTAGTGTTGTTGTGGAAGTGGTGATGGTAGTGTTGTTGTGGTAGGGGTGATGGTAGTGTTGTTGTGGTAGGGGTGATGGTAGTGTTGTTTTGGTAGGGGTGATGGTAGTGTTGTTGTGGTAGGGGTGATGGTAGTGTTGTTGTGGTAGGGGTGATGGTAGTGTTGTTGTGGTAGTGGTGATGGTAGTGTTGTTGTGGTAGGGGTGATGGTAGTGTTGTTGTGGTAGGGGTGATGGTAGTGTTGTTGTGGTAGGGGTGATGGTAGTGTTGTTGTGGTAGTGGTGATGGTAGTGTTGTTGTGGTAGGGGTGATGGTAGTGTTGTTGTGGTAGGGGTGATGGTAGTGTTGTTGTGGTAGGGGTGATGGTAGTGTTGTTGTGGTAGGGGTGATGGTAGTGTTGTTGTGGAAGTGGTGATGGTAGTGTTGTTGTGGTAGGGGTGATGGTAGTGTTGTTGTGGTAGGGGTGATGGTAGTGTTGTTGTGGTAGTGGTGATGGTAGTGTTGTTGTGGTGATGGTAGTGTTGTTGTGGTAGGGGTGATGGTAGTGTTGTTGTGGTAGTGGTGATGGTAGTGTTGTTGTGGTAGTGGCGATGGTAGTGTTGTTGTGGTAGGGGTGATGGTAGTGTTGTTGTGGTGATGGTAGTGTTGTTGTGATAGTGGTGATGGTAGTGTTGTTGTGGTGATGGTAGTGTTGTTGTGGTAGGGGTAATGGTAGTGTTGTTGTGGAAGTGGTGATGGTAGTGTTGTTGTGGTAGGGGTGATGGTAGTGTTGTTGTGGTAGGGGTGATGGTAGTGTTGTTGTGGAAGTGGTGGTGTTGATGGCTCATGGCGTTTTACATTTCTTTGTGTGTGTGTGTGTGTGAGGATTTTTGTGTATATGCTTGTGGGTTTCTGTGTGTGTGTTTCTGTATATGTATGTGTGTAACTTTCATTACACATCCTTTGACTTTCACCATAAATATGTATTGAAAACTTTTGCTTTCTGGTCTATATATATATATATATATATATATATATATATATATATATATACACATACAAATGAGATCGTGTAGGTGTCACGACAAAAAAACACACAGTCCACGCTGTAATGTGGCCGTGTAGGCAACACGGTAAAAACCTCCCAGACCCACACTGTAAATGTGGTTGGTGTTAGGAAGGGCATCCAACTGTAGAAAACCTGCCAGACAGTCCTATGCGAGCAACACAATCACTCTTGCCTCAAGTGGGACTACCCCCGTCCAAACCCATGCAAGCGTGGAACACGGACGTTAAACGTTGATGATGATGATGATGATGATACAAACAGATACATACGCACATACACATGTATAGATACACACATAAATACACATGCTTACACACACAATTACACAATTATACATTATACATAAAAAAAAACGTGACAATCACTTGATCACCTACAGATAAGGGGAGCGCACCAGCCAGATAGATTTCATCATTAGTAGAAAACGAGACAGTGTATCTGTTATAAACACTAAGTCCCTCCCTCGTGAAGAATGCACCTCCCAAATTAACCTAATGGTTAGTGACCTCATAATCAGGAGTACATGTACTCGACAATAGAGGAGGACAGGCAAAACAGCTGGGCCTTCTGAGATAGTTGCTGGAATGGTGGGACATACTATGGTCACCCAGATAGTAAACTAAGTAATACATTATGGGATCATACCAAAAGACTGGCGTAACAGCATCATCAACAACTTTTACAAGGGCAAAGGAGATGCCGTAGATAGAGGAAACTATAGAGGCATTAAGTTAGTTGACTAGGTCATGAAGGTCACAGAAAGAGTTATTACACAACTGATTAGAAACCAAATTGATCTAGATGAAATGCAGTTTGGGTTTGTGCCAGATAAAAGTACCATGGATGCTCTCTTCCTTGTACGGCAATGACAGGAGAAGTACCTAGATAAAAGTAAACCCCTCTACTTAGCTTTTGTTGACTTGGAAAAAGCCTTTGACAGAGTCCCCTGCTCCATTATCTGGTGGGCCTTTAGAAAACTAGGTGTAGATGGGTGGCTTGTGAGAGCTATACAAGCCATGTATAAAAGAAACAGTCAGTAAGGTTAGAATTAACAATGAATATAGTGAAGAATTTAGCGTAAAAGTTGTTCATCAAAGCTCCATCCTGAGCCCTCAGAAGAGTTTAAGAACTTCTATATACAGATGGTCTAACAGTCATAGCTGAATCTATGGCTGAACTAGAGAAGAAATTCCAAACATGGAAGCATGGCCTAGACTCTAAAGGCCTTAAAGTTAACTTTTCTAAGACTAAAGTTCTAGTATGTAGAAAGGAGAATAGGGCACAGGTGCCCTCTGGGAAATGGCCATGCTCAGTGTGTAAGAAAAGAGGTAGAAATTCCATTCTATGCCCCAAATGCAAACTATGGGTACATAAAAGATGTAGTGGGATCACAGGTAAGCTATTTAAGAATGTAGATTTTATATGTGGCCGATGCTCAGGTGCAGTAAGTAGCAAGGGCCCACTGGATACTATCTCCTTCAACTGCCCAGATGGTTCTATAGAAATGGTAAACACTTTCCGTTACGTGGGTAACAAAATCAGAAATGGAGGAGGGTGCTCTGAAAGTACTGTAGCCAGGGTTAGAACGGGATGGAAAAGGTTGAGAAAGCTAATTACACTGTTGGCCACAAAGGGTTTTTCTCTAAAAATGAAAGGCAGATTGTATGATGCTTGTATACAAATAGCAATATTACATGGTAGTGAGACCTGGGCATTGTGTGCTGAAGACTTGCATGCGCCAATGGATGTGTAATAGTAATGTACGCGAACGGCAAAGCATAAACCAATTGAAAGAGAGACTAAGCATAAGAGGTATCAAATATTGTGTGCAGGAGAGGAGATTGCATTGGTATGGACATGTGATGGGTATGAAGGACAACAGCTGTATAAAAAAGTACAGAGCGATCAAAATTGATGGAAGCTACGGAGTGGGTTGACCAAGAAAAACCTGGGACGACGTGATAAAAACTGACTTTGCTCACTTACACCTCCCTAAGACAATGTCACTGGATTGTAATCTTTGGTGTTATGCAGTTATACAGACAACCTGCCTTCCCTTACATACGAACTTAAACCTACAATCAGTAGGCACCTCTTAACCCAATATACACCCCACACACCCCTACACCATCCTCCCACTTCCGTCCATTGTAAAATGGTCGTGTAGTAGACACGGTAAAAAGGCCCCCAGTCCACACTGTAAAATGGTCGTGTAGTAGACACGGTAAAAAGGCCCCCAGTCCACACTGTAAAATGTTTGTGTAGTAGACACGGTAAAAAGGCTCCCAGTCCACACTGTAAAATGGTTGTGTAGTAAACACGCTAAAAAGGCTGGGATGCTCAATCTTGGCTTGGCAGCCGTTGAGAATGGAGCTCCCGTTGAACGCTACCGCCAAGTGCGAATTTAGCGCAGTTATTATATAGAGGGCAATCCCAAAAGTAAGGTCTCCTTCCGAGGAAAACATGCGTAAAGATCGGCGGATCACTCTGGATGCTCTCTGCATTTTGGTTCCTGAGGTTTCCCGAAGCACCATCCACAGGATTTTAACGGAAAAATTGCAATATCGGAAGGAGACCTTACTTTTAGGATTGCCCTCAGACCAGCCCAGTCCGGAGCAAGACAAATAGTCCAACAATAGTTTAGCTGACTGACAAATTAGTTTCCTTCTTGGTTCACTGTTGAGTAGTTAGCAGTAGTAAGAACTCATCATCATCATCATCATCATCATCATCATCATCATCACCATCATCATCATCATCACCATCATCATCATCATCATCATCACCATCATCACCATCACCATCACCATCATCATCACCACCATCATCATGTCTGCTTCTTCGTGCTTGCATGGGTTTGGAAAGCTTTTGTATCCTTTCCTCATCGTCTTTGTGAGGCTCACCATTCTAAGATCATCTTTCAACACTTTGGCTCAGGTTTTCCTCTTCTGCAGCTTCCATCCTCCAATAACATTATCATTGCACCAGGTGTCACCTCTAATAACATTATTATTACACCTATCAACTTTATCAACCCTAACAACCCTGTTATCACTCCTAACAACCTTGTTATCAACCCTAACAACCTTGCTATCAACCCTAACAACCTTGTTATCAACCCTAACAACCTTGTTATCAACCCTAACAACCTTGCTATCAACCCTAACAACCTTGTTATCAACCCTAACAACCTTGTTATCAACCCTAACAACCTTGTTATCAACCTAACAACCTTGTTATCAACCCTAACAACCTTGCTATCAACCCTAACAACCTTGCTATCAACCCTAACAACCTTGTTATCAACCCTAACAACCTTGCTATCAACCCTAACAACCTTGCTATCAACCCTAACAACCTTGCTATCAACCCTAACAACCTTGTTATCAACCCTAACAACCTTGTTATCAACCCTAACAACCTTGTTATCAACCCTAATAACCTTGTTATCAACCCTAACAACCATGATATTACCCCTAGCAACCATGTTATCAACCATAACAACCATGTTATCACCACTAACAACCGTGTTATCACCCCTAACAACCGTGTTATCTCTTCTATGTTACAATTTCTGTCTAACTTAACTACCATTACCACCACCACTTCTACTAATACTACTACCACTACTAATACTACTAAAGGTGGTTGACGAGCGCTTAGCTGTTAAGTGAGGATGCCTTAGGCTGTGATTTGATAAATTTGTTTGTTTCAGGCTACAGAGCCGTTGACTAAAAATCACTTCTCTTCTAATTCCTGCCAGTCTGCACCCTCAAGTCCTCCTGGCCGAGGCCCCAACTTTGCTGCAATGAGGAAGTAAGTAATCTTGTTGGTGTGTTATTGTGTTTTATTGTTTTATTACTTCGTTATTTTACTGTTATTATTAACAGAATCGTCAAAGAGTGGTGGATTGGCAGTATTGGTAGAGCGTCGGACAACATGCTTTGCGGCATAGAGTTACGACCCTTTATGTTCTGAGTTTAAATCTTGCCAAGGTTAGCTTTGCCTTTCATCCTTCTGGGGTCAATGAAATAAAGTACCAGTAACACACAGGAGACGATTTAATCAACTTTCCCTCCCCCCAAATTGTTGGCTTTGTGCCTAAATCAGAAACAATTAATAACAGAATCATTAGAGCATCAGACAAAATGCTTTGTGAGATTTGTTTTGGCTCTTTCGATACCAAGCTATTTGACACCACCCCGGGTTCTAGGATACCAAGCTATTTGACACCACCCCTGGTTCTAGGATACCAAGTTATTTGATACCACTCCTGGTTCTAGGATATTAAACTATTTGACACACTATCACCCCAGGGTTTTAAGATACTAAACTATTTGATACCACCCCTGGTTCTAGGATACTAAACTATTTGATACCACCCCTTGTTCTAGGACACTAAACTATTTGATACCACCCCTTGTTCTAGGACACTAAACTATTTGACACCACCCCTGGTTCTAAGATATTAAACTATTTGATACCACCCCTGGTTCTAGGACACTAAACTGTTTATTTTAGAGTCTTTATATTTTACTAAAAACCTTCCATCATTTCTTGTATAAACTTCTCTTAAGCTATATTCCAAACACCAGCATGACGATGAGAAAGTTAGTTGTATTTTTAAATCTTTTAAGATTCCTGATTATTTTCAAAATGATTTGCAAATTTTAAGCAGTGTCTTTCATTAGAACATTCGTAATGAAAGGGTTAACATTTTGAAATATTTTAAACTTAATGGACTTGTATATAAAACAATCCATGTTTTTTTGCACAAGAATTTTTGGATAATAATCTTTCTTTCTATTTTGACCTATATGCTAGTACACCATCAATTAACGTTCTCTTTCCCTGCTAGCAAGGGTTGGATGGGTTTTCACAGACAGTCAGTACTGAAGTGGGACTACTGATCTC
Organism: Eledone cirrhosa; assembly: GCA_964016885.1. Lineage (NCBI taxonomy): Eukaryota > Metazoa > Mollusca > Cephalopoda > Octopoda > Eledonidae > Eledone > Eledone cirrhosa. Next base: position 6,371,621 of record OZ024762.1, read on the forward strand.
CCAGACAGGCTGGGGCGTCTGCATTTTGCTTACATACAGTCCTACATTCTACCAAGTGCATTTTATCATGGCACCAACACAATAGAAGCTGTCATGTCTTTGACACAATTGAAGGTTTTCCAAATTTTAAGAATTTATTTTTAATTTTTTAATTAAATAAAGGATTGAATTGGGTAAAATACCCTTCATCATCATCGTTTTTATGTGTTTTTATGCTTGCATGAATTGGATGAGTCCTTTTCAGCACAGTATCTCTCTACTTGCTATGTTCCTTTGTCATTTCGTCTGTGATTGTTTCTAAAATATGTGGTCCTGGGTTCATTCCCTCTACGTGGTACACATGGGCAGGTGTCTTCAGCTATAGCACAGGGTTGACCATAGCCCTGTGAGTGAAATGTGGTAGATTGGTCACTTTGTGAAAGCCTGTTGTAAGTGTTTATCTATGTCTAAACTTTCAAACCCTTAGAGATGTAAAAACAAAAAAAGACAAGCACCTCTGTAAGTGCTTCTATCTACTTTTTCCATTTCTAAGGGTGTTTTTACCAAGTTTTCTCAGCTATTATTTATAGTGATTGATGATGATGATTTTCAAATCCTCACACTGTTCCAGAAATCATAATGTTTAATAAAATATCTTTTCCAGTCATTCAGCAGACATGCCAGATTCCAAATTTGATATGAAAGTTGACCAAAACAATGAAAAACGGCCTCGTAGCCAAAATTCTGAAAGTTCAACTGAGGGTCGAAGAGAAATAACAAGCCCGAATAAGAAGAGCTCATCATCAGTACAGACTAAAGATTCGGGCTTGGGGACACTGAACAAAGGTGCAAATATGGCGAATGTCATGACCAGCTCCCAGGAACTTCGACGCCACCAGCAACAGCAGCAGCAAGGGACACTATCCGCTGGCTCAGGAACTCATCGACGAGATAATTCTGGTGAGCGGAATCGCCGTAGTCCATCGCACAGTGATACAAATGGCGGGGACAGTGACTCTGCCAAGTCATCAAAGCGTGGCTCCCGTAATAGACCAGCATCTCCTGCAAGCCAGCTGATCCCATATTCAGCGCAATTCTTACCAACACGGAAGATGTTTGATAAGGGGCCTGGACATGTGAGTGTAACCCTCTCTTTTGATCAATATCATATATATATATATATATAGGAAAAAGTATGACCCCGACGGCAGAGCTCAAGCCGTTTCGACGGCTATTTCTGGACAGAAATAACCGTTGAAACGGCTTGAGCTCTGCCGTCGGGGTCATACTTTTTCCTATTTCCCACTCTACTTCCCTAAGTATTGAGTACTCTGGTGCGTTATGGTCCATCTGGTTCCTTACCACAATTCCATTGTTATATATATATATTGAACTGTCTGATCCATATATATGTTAACCTGTCAGATCAATGTGAGAGGGTGAATTGTCTGATCAAAGATGAACTGTCAGATCAATATAATGTGATAGGCTGAACTGTCTGGTCAATGTATAATTTGTATTAAATTTTATTAACCTATTTTAATATGAAACTACTTAAACTGTCCCTGATTCTATGATACAAAAATGTTTATTTTACAGTTTTTTTTATATTCATATGTGATAACAAAAATGTTAGTGTTCATATTTATCTCAAAAACCACCACAATTTTATGTAAGAACTTTTGTGATCTTCCAAACACCAGCTTGATAATGAGGAAGATCGTTATATTACACTAAATTCTTGATTATTTTCCTAATTAATTGAAAACTAGTGGGTTTAATGAAATTGTTAAACATCACCTTATTTCACAGAACCCCTGAGTTTTTTTCCATTGAGACCCATTTGTTTGTTAGAGACTTCTATATGTGTGGGATGGTTTTCTCTGATAGGTTGATGATAAAAAAGATGAACCAGGAAATAAGGAGTTCAAAGAGCCATTGGTCACAACGGAATTCTTCAAGTGGAGCAGCAAGTATTTCGCACAACCGTTGAGACCTGGAGATGAAGGAGACCCTGAGAGTAAGCTGTCGATGGAACGAGACTACAGATTCCAACGAAATGCTACCGTTAGGAATGAAGCTAAACTTGAGCAGTTCAAAGCGGGTGAGTTTCAAGCTGCTCCCCCTCATTACTATCATCATCATCACCATCACCTCCTCTTCTTACTCCTTGTAATGGGGAATTAACTGGCTAGTTTTTTCACTTTTGCTGTTATCATGGCTATCTTTCATTGATCTCCCCTTGAGTCATGTTTCACTGTTATCATGGCTATGTTTCACTGTTATCATGGCTATCTTTCACTGATCTCCCCTTGAGTCATGTTTCACTGTTATCATGGCTATGTTTCACTGTTATCATGGCTATCTTTCACTGATCTCCCCTTGAGCCGTGTTTCACTGTTATCATGGCTATGTTTCACTGATCTCCCCTTGAGCCGTGTTTCACTGTTATCATGGCTATGTTTCACTGTTATCATGGCTATCTTTCACTGATCTCCCCTTGGGCCGTGTTTCACTGTTATCATGGCTATGTTTCACTGTTATCATGGCTATCTTTCACTGATCTCCCCTTGGGCCGTGTTTCACTGTTATCATGGCTATCTTTCACTGTTCAACTTTTGATCCACGTTTCAGGCCACAATCGATTTGATGATCAGATATTTGTCAATAAGAACTCAGGAAGTCCTGCTGTATTGCGTTTCCACCCCTATGAAGCCCACTTAGCAGTTGCAGACAAGGACAATATTAGGTAAGGGGTTGTAGGGGAGTGTTTGAATTTTATTTTTATTTATTTCAATGTTTAACCTTTTAGCTATAAAACATTTGGTTGTTTACTATCTTTAATGTTGGAGGTAGAAAGGATCCGAAAAGATGATATAGATTTATAGGCTGCGTGTTCATGTTTTTAGTCCATGTGGAAAGATCAAATCAGAAAGTACATGTTGAAATATAACAAAGGTTTATTTTCTTCCGTAAATTAATACAAGCACTTACAGAGTGGAAAGCTGCAAGCATACCACATAATTGAGTTGAAGGAAAACAACGTGTGTGAAATATAGGAAGAATGTTGTTGGGTCCTTGCCGAGAGGGCAGGGTAAGTGCTACATTTTGTGAGGTATCAACCAGCAACGTAATTAGTGAGGTCTTGTGTCGACGAAATGAAAGCCGCAACTGATGGGTAGAAGTGGAAAAAGGTGCGAAGCAACTGCTGGGCGGAAGTCGTCTTTGTATTCATACGCCGCCAACCCCGAAGGGCTGGCGAGTGACAAAGCCTGACCAAACCATTCCGCAACCACGAAATAGTGCCATTGCTTGCTACAACCTTTATATTTTTTTGTACCAGTGATTCAAGTTTCATGTTTGCTGGCCTTGTGCCAATGTTAGAAAGAATTAATATGTATATATTTCCATGTCTCTATTATTTTCTGCAGTATATGGGACTGGGAACAAGGTATCCAGCTTAGCTATGTGAACAGCTGCCATCCAAAGAACTGCCGAATAACATCCATGGAGTTTATTAATCCACATGACCAGGCCCTGTTAATGTGTGGTTCAGGTAAGAATGATACGCATCCATGTTTACTCACATTTATTAATCCATATGACCAGGCCCTCACATTAATCCACATGACAAAGCACTGCTAACATGTGGCTCAGGTAAGGATACCCTTCCACGATTACAGATTTAGGTTTGGTGCATCTGTCATTAAAACACTCAAGAAACCTTATGAGATGCAATATCATAGGAGGCCAACTAAATCTGAATAGGTATGTAAATTTCATTTTCAAGTTCATGTGCCCTAGTGGTTAGGGTGTGGTCTCACAATTGTGTAGTCACGGGTTTAATTCTCGGTCAAGAAGGTATGTTGTGTCCTTGAGCAATACATTTCAATTTACGTTGCTTTAGATGAAAATAGCAACAGCAGGTGGGGTTTTACCATGTGACAGACAGGTGTCCTGGCCAAGGGGGAATCTTGTACTTAGTTGCTTAACGACAATGAAATAGCGATAAGCTCTGGCCCGGTGTGCCTCTAGAAAAAAATCCCCACCATTTGTGGATAGACTCTACCTTTTCTGAACATTGATTGACAGTGTCTGGAATAGCTCTGGTCATGTCTCTGCAGAGTCAGGTTTGACCTGGGCTTAAGCATCATCATCATTTAACATCCACTTTCTTTGCTATGGATGGGTTGTCAGCACTTAATCAGAGCCACTGACGTCTTAGAAAGGCCAGGGGTGCTTTTCACTTACATATGTTCCTGCCCTCTACTTAGTGCATTTTATTATGGCACCAACACTAGGGAGGTTGTCATGACTTTGATAAAGCTGAAAAGTCTCCCAGCCCTTTGTTTGGCAAGTTTTCTATTATCGGATGCCCCTTTTTTTACTACCAACTATTATACAGTGTGTGTTGGGTGCAAAAACACCATTATCATAATGAAGCAGAATAATATCATTCTCATAATAAATACATCATTATTATTATGCCATTCTGAGTTCAAATCCTGCCGAGGTTAACTTTGCCTTTCATCCTTACGGGGTCGATAAAATAAAGTACCAGTAATGCACTGAGTAATTGCTGGCCTTGTGCCAAAAAGTAGAAACAATTATTATAATAAAAACACTATCTAAACTATAATAAAATAAGGAGTGTGGGACTGCGTCCAGAATATATTTCTTTATCCCGTTTGTAAAATAAGTTGGATTACTTTGTATAAATAATGAATGAATATTACATAATTTATCTACTAAATTTCTTTATTCTTGATTAAATATGAATAATTTTGTTGCTTATTTTAAGATTCACTTCTTTACAATTTTCAAATGTCAACACTTCCGGTTAGCGATCGATTAAATAAACATTTATATATTCCCGTCACTAATTTTCTCCTAATACAGTTTATATATAATATCGTCTTTTTTTTTTATATATCATGAATTACGTTACTGATTAAATAAGACAGTGTAACGCAGTCTTCGTTCAATTTCTGTGTATATTGTCAATTACGATTTTATTTGATGTATCATATCTACATGTATATATACCTGCGTATAATATCAATATACACACTACACATGCTAGCAGAAAACCACCCGAAAGGTGGTTTTTCTGCTAGTTATTATAATAAAGACATCATTATTATAATAAAAACATTATCTTAATGTTAATGGAAGTCTTGTATTGTTTGTGTTCAGATGATGGTTCTATACGAGTGTGGCGCCATTACAGTGAGCAGGGCAAGCAGGAATTGGTTACTGCATTTCAGGGTCTCTCAGAAATGTTGCCTTTACACCGAGGTAGGTATTATATTGTTGCTGGAAATGTTGCCATTACTGTTTCTCAGAAATGTTGCCTTTACACAGGTGTATTTCATTAAAAATATGGTAATGAAAAGGTTAGTTTTTTAAAACCCTAGGCAGTGTATTTCTTTAAAAATATAATTGTGAAAGGGTTAATTTAAAAAAATAATAGGCAGTGTATTTCATTAAAATATAGTAGTGAAAGGATTAATTTTTTATAGGCAGTGTATTTCATTAAAAATATAGTAGTGAAAGGATTAATTTTTTTATAGGCAGTGCATTTCATTAAAAATATGCAGTTTTCCAATACCACAAACAAAATGAAGCAATGAAGATGATTTTCTTTTCTTTGATTGTAGGTTCAGGTTTAGTAGTTAGTTGGGACCAGAACACTGAGACATTGTTTACTACAGGTGATGCACGCATCATAAGAATATGGGACATCCACCGAGAAATGAAGACGCAGGTAAGCTCTTTTGTTTTTGTTGCTTCATTATCAACAGCAACATTCTCATTTTATGTCTGTTTTCCATGCTAGTATGGGTTATATGGATCGTTAAAGTCCAAGATGTGTTGAGTTGGCTCATAGATTCCATATTTTGGCATGGTTTCTATGACATGATATCCTTCCTAACACTAACCTGTAAGTCTTTTATTAAGATACCAGCACCACTAATACTACTACCTCTTCTACTACTAGTTTCCTTAAGTGTACTAATGTGTTATTGTCAATATGGTATAAATTTGTATGTGTAAATTGAATTATAAAGGGAGAGAGAGAGGTGTATATATGTAAAGAAATAATAAATGTATAACTAAATTTGATTTTGGACAAAGTGGTTTTGGATGCCATTTAAAATATATAATAATGAGGATGATGATGATAATTAATAATAATAAAACCCCCCAAAAAGGCTTTCAAATGTATCATGGAAATCACAATGCCATGTCTTTCTGATACAACCAGCTGTTATTTATTTATTTTGTTCCTTTTTAAAATTTATTTTTAATTTCTTGAAGGAAATTTTTTTATAATTCTGTTAGAATGCATAACTCTAAGTCCTAGCAAATTTTGTTTGTTTAAATACCTATGTAAAATAGTGGTTGTACTTCACTTTTTGAGGATTGTTTTCAATACTGACATATGTCATATTCAAATGGAAACATTTTACCAGTAATGTAAACACATATATGAAATAAATCGTAGAGGTAATAATGTTTCTTGTATTTTTTATTAATTCTGATGAATCCAATCATTGGATGATATAATTAACTAATATTTAATTATACATCTTGTGAGATAAAAGAAACGTGCGTTAATTAATATATGATATAACTAACAGTATTTGGTTTTATTTTCAATGTTATACATGTATATGTATAACATATATATAGATTCAGTTATGTTAGCAGAAAAATGGGTAGATAAGGTGATTGCCGTAAATAGAGTGAATGACAGAATAATTAGAATAAGACTAGTCCTAAATAGAACTACTGTGACAATAATATCCACTTATGCACCCCAATCTGGCCTACTTGACATTATAAAAGACAGGTTCTATGAGTCGCTAATACTGACTATCTCCCAAATAACCGACAGTGACTACATAATTATTGCTGGTGACCTTAATGCAAGCAGGGAAAAGCGGACGTAAAATGATGATGATGATGATGATGATGATTCAACCCTTGATAGCGGGGAAAGCAGACATTGAATGATGATGGTGTTTACATTCATAATTTATTTCCTCTTTTTTTGTATCCCATATAAAACTGAATGAAATGTTTGTTGATTATCAACAGGATTTACTCACCGGTGCAGACAGTTGTGTGACCAGCATCACATCTGACCCTTCCAATATGGCTGTGTTGGTAGCAGGATGTGGTGATGGATCAGTGCGTGTTTTTGATAGCAGACTTTCACCATCAGAATCGTAAGTATTTCTATATTTTATTTCATTCTATGTACACACACACACACACACACACACACACACACACACATTTAATAAATGAAACAAAACAGACACAGGAATGGAAAAATACAGTTATATTAGTTTCACGCTTGGAGGAGGGTTCAACGTTTCAGACAGAAGTCCTTCATCAGGAAAGTTCGGATAAGGAGAGAACAGGTAGGTGTATGAGTAGTGAGTGAAGGGTAGGAAAGGAAGTTAGGGAAAGTGGGTTTGGAGAAGAAAGATATATATATGTGTGTGTGTGCTTGTGTACATTCTTCACTCTTGTTTGTTTATACTTTAACAGTTTGGTGAGGACATTCCAGGAACACACTAGCTGGGTAATGAATGTGCACTACCAACGAGGATTGCTGAATAAGATTGTTAGTTCCAGGTAAGCACCACATTCACCTATCACCTTTAATTAACTTGAGGATGTTACATGGGTGGGTAATGGTAATATAGTCAACTCTTTCATTACCAAACCTTAGAACCATCCGTTTCCATGATAGTAAGCTCTTTATTTTAGTGTTTATCTTTATCTAAAACCCTTCCATCATTTTATGTAAGGATCTTGCTTATGTTCCAAACACCAACTTAGTTATGAGAAAGTATGTTATATTACTAAATCCCTCTAAAAATGGTAAGAACAATTTTTGTAGTGTTTATATTTACCAAAAAAAAAACTTCCAATTTTATGTCAGAATCTTTGTTAAATTGTTCCAAACACCAGTTTAATAATGAAGTTAGTTATAATACTGAATCCCTCCAAATTCTAAATTATTTTCAAAATTATTTGAAAATTATAGGCAGTGTCTTTCATTAGAAATATATTAATGAAAGGATTAATGTATTTGTATTTATCAAAAAACTTCCCACATCAACTGAGAAAGAAACTTTTATTACTAAATTCCTCCAAATTTTAGGTTATTTTCAAAATTATTTTGAAATTATAAATCTCTCAAAATTCTTCTTTAATTAATTGAAATAGTGTTCCTATTTAAATTTAAATCTTTCAACATAATTTTTGTATAAGAATCATGTTAAGTTTGTCTTACTAATGATGTAATTATTGTAGTAAATGCTTCAAAAATCTATTAATTAATTGTAATAGAATATAACTATCATTAGAAAAATATAGTCATGAAAGTGTTTGGCCATGACAGGGTTAAATAGTGTTTTCAAAAAGGGTAAAAAAAAAAAAGAGAAGGAAAATTGAGTTTTTTGTTGTTGTTTTTGCACAGTGTACAGTGTTGTTTCTTTAATTTTTAAATTTTATTTATTCATATACTTTTTCTAATTGTAGTTCTGCTGGTGACATACGATTTTGGGACATTCGACAGCCAGAGTCTGTTAGAAAGTTTCAGCTGCAACAAGGTTTGACTGCAATTGAGTTACACCAGTATGCTGATGTGATTGCTAGGTAACTCACCTGTCTTTCCCCTCCTTCTCTCATACACTCGTTTGGCATTCAAACAGTAATAACATAGGGTAGAGAAGATGCTTAAGTCGTGTCAAGGACATAAAAACTTCTCTGGTGCTGGTGTCATGATTAAATACACCCAGTACAAAGTGGTTGGTGTTAGGAAGGTTTTCTAGCTGTAGAAACCATGCCAAAAGGGTTAAGAGGACTCTTTAATTATATCACAATAATGGCAGTCTTTCTAGTGCTGGTGCCACAATAAAATACACTTAGTATACTCTGTAAAGTGGTTGGTATTAGGAAAGGTATGAAGATGTAGAAACCATTCCAAAAGTGGAACATATTGAGTGTTAGAAGGGTAGTAGCTATGATTAATGACAGTCTTAATCTGTAACAACCCATCCAAACCATACCAGTGGAAAAATGGATGCAAAATGATGATGATGATGATGAAATTGGTCAAGGGTTAGCTGATCAATTACAAAACCATCTGTTGGCTGCTAGAATGTCTTCTACAATGTCATGGGGTTTTCTGTTACCTAACTCCTCTGGGGACAACAGCTTAATTACTGACAACTGCTCCTATCTATCTAAAGTCTGTGGCAAGCCCGGTGGTTATACCGGTTTCCTTGGCATGAAGTGACTGAAAATACAAGACTTTCCCCTGGACTGAACACTAGTCCATCGCAGGGTTTAAAGTCGAAGCCTGGTAGTTCATCAGGCCAGTGCTTAACCCGGTTTCCTTCGCGTGAAGTGACTGAGAATGCCAGACTTCCCCCTGGACAGGACACCAGTCCATCACAGGGTTCAACTCCCGGCTATATCTGATTTTCATTTTCAGCTGAGTGTACTGGAGCAACGTACAACACATAACCCAGTCCAGGAATCGAACCCACAACATTATGATTGTAAGTCAAACACCCTCACCATAGGCCATGTGTCACCTCCTGGAGGCATTAATAATCAGTCAACTTTTCTGTCCCCACCTCATCACGAACTCTGAAACATATACATATGTATGTTGTTACAGCTAACATCTGTGTAGGTTTAGCTGCCCCCCTACCAGGTTGTAGCATAGGTTTTTGGGGTGTTTTAATGATAGGAGCCCCAGTCCTATCACACACACACACACACACACACACATATATTCTTACAGCTCACACCTATGTAGGTTTAGTTGGCTTGCCTCATAGTTGCATCTCATAGGTTTCTCAAGTGTTTTATTGATAGGAGCCCAAGGCCTATCATACACACATCTATGTTGTTGTTACAGCTCACACTTATGTAGGTTTGGCTGCCTTCCTACAAGATTGTATGTTAGGTTTCTTGGATGTTTTAATCATATGGAACCCAGTTCTATCATGTTATAGCTCACATCTTTGTAAGTTTAGCTGGTCTCTCTTACAAGATTGCATCTTATCAGAGGTTTCTTGGGTGTTTTGATGATAGAGGCCCTAGTAATATCACACACTTATATACTCTTGCAGCTCACACCTATGTAAGTTTAGCTGGCCTCTTACAAGGTTGTATCTTATCAGAGGGTTCTTAGGTGTTTTAATGATATGGGACCCAGTTCTATCATGTTGTTACATCGCACACCTATGTAGCTTTAGCTGGCCTGCTGTAAAGTTGCATATTATCAGAAGGTTCTCGGGTGTTTTAATCATAGAGGCCCCAGCCTCATATTTTTGTTACAGTTCACACCCATGCAGATTTAGCTGGCTGTCAATGTTGCATCTTTTGAGTTTCTTGGGTGTTTTAATGATAGGGGTCCCAGTCATATCATGAAAAGCAACATGAAATGAAGCATCTTGCTCAACAACATGTGCTGCCCAGTCAAGGAATTGGAAATATGACTTTGATTGTGAGTCCAATACCCTAGCCACTAGTACGTACCCAATCCAACCAGATGATTATTTCATAGGGTATTAAATCATATAATTGTAATTATTAACCATATTCATAAGGGGCAGTATATTCAAGGTGCATGCCCTAGTAGTAAGGGCATTGTACAGTCATAATGTCATGGGTTTAATTCACGTACTGGGTTGTGTGTTGTGTTCTTGAGCAAAATACTTCAATTCATGTTGTTCCAGTATACTCAGCTGAAAATGAGTACCAGTAATAACTAGTGGGTTTAACCCTGTGACTGATTGGACTCCTGTCCATGTGGAAATCTTGTACTCTCGTTGCTTAATGGCTTGGAAGCTGGGATAAGCAGCAACCTGATGAGTCTCTGGCTTAAGACAGACTTTATACTTTTTAGAATAGATTGGTAGAATCATTAAAGCTTCAGAATCATCATCATCATCATCTTCATTTAACGTCCATCTTCCACGCTAGCATGGTTAGAATAAATGATATATTTTGCTGCTTATTCAGGTTTGTTGTGTTCTAAGTTTCAAATCCTGCAGGAGGTCACTTTGTTTTTCAGCTTTTCAGGATCATTAAAATGAAGTACATGTCAAATGCTGGGGTTGATAAAATCAACTTTCCTTTTTCCACCAAAAGTGCTGGCCTTGAATCTAAATTCAAAACTAATTAACTAATTAATTAATCACATTGTATATTATCATTGCAGTGGTTCCAATCAAGCGATAGTCATCTTCAACCATGCTGGAGAACAGCGCAGTGTTATAAAAAACCACGAGGGCTTTCTCGGCCAGAGAATCGGACCGGTCCGATGTTTGACTTTCCACCCTTATAAGGTCAGTATATCAATAGTCTGTGTGTGTGTGTGTGTGTGTATGTGCTTGGTCTGGAAGAAGAATGGACTGTAGCCATGACCTTTACCTGAAGGGACTGTGGCCTTGACCTTTACCTGAAAGGACTGTAGCCTTGACCTTTGCATGAAGGGACGGTGGCCATGACCTTTACCTGAATGGTGTATGGCCTTGACCTTTGTGTGAAGGAACTGTAGCCTTGACTTTTGTAGGGAGGAACTGTAGCTATGACCTTTGTAGGAAAGGACTGTAGCCCTGACCTTTGTAGGAAAGGACTGTAGCCCTGACCTTTGTAGGAAAGGACTGGCCATGACCTTTATAGGAAGGGGTTGTGACTTGGATCTTTATAGGCCCTTTAAGACTGATGTTAATGCTTGTTTTTTTCTTACTCATCCCAAGCAAAGCAATAAAGCCACTAAAATACACAGAGTTACTGAAGAGGGAGAAGGACAAGACAGAGAGAACATTATATATACTAGCAGAAGACCCCCCCCCCCCCCCCGTATGTATATATATATATACACTTGTTCTCTCCGTATCCGAACCTTCCTGAAAAAGGACTTCTGTCCGAAACATTGAACTCTCCTCCACTTCCTCCAAGTGTGAACCTAATATGACTGTACTTTTGCATTCCTGTTTGTTTTGTTTTGTTTCATATTGTCTGATGCTCCACTGCCCTAATACAACAAATAATAATGGTTTCTTTATCAGCCCCACAGGGCTCCAAAACAGGATGACACAGGACAGTACAGTGTGGGGTTATTTTGTGTAAAATAACATTTCTAACATAGAAAATAAACATTTAAAAAAAAATCAAACATAACAAAGTCCATAACTTGGAGATGAGAGAGTCACTCTAGGTAGAGCCTCTATTTCTCCGAATTGAGAGATCACAGCTCCGATACTATAGACATTGAGTGTCTAGTGTTGTCGAGTGTAGTGATCTCGAGCGTGATAGTGGAGTGGAGTGGTGGCGTTGAACTCAACCGAGCCGAGGCATGGAGTTTAGTACTGAGTAGTAAATCTATTTTTGTGTATTTTTTTTCTTTTTCAGGTCAAACTTGCGGCGGGATGCACTGACTCTTTGGTATCCGTCTATTCGACTGCACAGTGAGGTTGTACAACCTTATGCAGTTTAGCAGTTGTGCATGTATGCAGCAGCAGCTGCTCTACAAGTGCAGATGACACTGTAAATTTTCAGCAGCAAAGGTTGCAGGTTCGAGACATTGGAAGGTTGTTGGAGACAAGGTGCTATTTTGCAGAATGTATGGTGTTTGGAAGGAAAAAACATGAGAGAAAAAATTATAAAAAAACAATAAGGAAAAAAAACCGAAGAACCCCAAAATACAAAAAAAGACAACATAAACAAATAAATAAATAATTGAATATTTTAAACAAACCTAAAGGTAATAAAACATTTTATTGAAGAAATATTTTTTTTTAAGTGTCTGGAAATAGTGGGAGTTGAACCCTAGATTTTAAGGATTAAATCGGAGAGGACTAATAGAGGAAGGGGAAATATACACATACATATATATAATACAGTAGTCTAAGACATACATACACTCACACACGTGTGTGTGTGTGTGTGTGTGTATATATATATATACATACATACATACATACATATATAATACAGTAGTCTAATATACACATGCATACATATATACACACGAGTGTATGTATATATATATATATAGAGAGAGAAAAGATTAAGTTGGAAATAGCACAGGAGATATATTTAAGGGTCTGTTTTTCTCTTTTTGATTCGTCAAAGTGACATTGAATTGGCAGTATCGGTAGAGGGTTGGACACCATGCTTTCTAGCACAGTTATGTCCCTTTACAGTCTGAGTTCAAATCCTGTTGAGGTTAACTTTACCTTTCATCCTTACGGGGGTCGATAAAAAAGTACCAGTAATGTACTGGGTAATTGCTGGCCTTGTGCCAAAAGTAGAAACAATTATTGAAAAGATAATATTATTAAAAGAGGGACAATTCTTTTAAAAAATTTTTTTTATAAAGTATATGAAGAAATTACCGGTTTTGATGTATTAAAATCCATCTTGTCAAATGTAGTTTAAAAAATCAAAAAGAGTTGATAGGAGTAAAAAAAAGGTTTAAAATTAAAATCAAAATGGAATGTTTGAATAATTTTTCTTCCATCCTGCTTGTTGAGAGGTTGGGTGGATTGAGAACAGTAGTTTAATCTAGTGGACAATAGTTGAAAAGGGGATAGGGGTTTGTAAGAGCTGAATTCTGTAGTAGGCAGGTATGTGTACATACATACATACATACACACACACATGTATAGAGAGAGAGTGTGAGGGTGTATATACAACAGTACACACATGTGAATGTGTGCATATATGCATGCATAAACATGTGTGTGTGTATGTATGGGGGTTGTTGTATGTGTCTTTTTCAGCCTGTCTGTCAAAGTTACCTTTGTGGAGGGGAACTAAGAAAAAATTCTTTTCTCTCCAAAATTTAGAAAATTGTCAAAAGTTAAGAACTAAAATCCAAAAGATTTCCAGAATCCCAAAATTTAAAAATTAAAGAAGTTAAAGTTAAGAAAACTCTTCCAAAAAACTTCAAAAAATACTTTTCAAAATAAACTTTCAAAAAATTTTTTTTTTCAAATCATTCTTTAAAAAAAATTTTTTTAAATCCTAAAAAATCTTTTCAAAACAAGACACAGTGCGTGTATATATAAATGAATAAATAAATAAATAAATAAATAAATACATACACACACAGAGGGAATCAAGTAACATTTTTTCTACAAACCGGTAATTTCTTCATATACTTTATATATTTCATAAAAAAATTTTTTTTAAAGAATTGTCCCTCTCTTTTTTTAATGACACTATCTTTTCAATAATGTCACTTTGATGAATCAGAAAAGAAAAACAGACCCTTAAATATATCTCCCGTGCTATTTCCAACGTCATCTTTTCTCTATATCCACTGTTTTGTATAGAATCCCTACTTCCCTTTTCTAATAAATATATATATAGTAATAATAAATATGAAGACTAAAATCCAAAGAGGGCTCGATAAGGATAAATATATATCAAATATATAAGAATCCTAGAGCAAATATTTATTAAAATAACAGATTAAAGTTTAAGCAAAGAATCGCTGCTTTCACCCTTAACGGGATCTTCTGAAGATCCTGTTATGGGTGAAAGCAGCCATTCTTTGCTTAAACTTTAATCTGTTATTTTAATAAATATATATATATATATATATATAATACACTAGTCCAATATACACATACATACATGCATAAACAGATATGCACACACACACACATATGGAGGTATAAATTCAAACTGTATTTATGTTCTATTTTCTGCTTTTTTAGACTTTTTATCTCTCTCCACACACTGTCACCTCCTTCCCCACCCACTGTCACCTCCTTCCCCACCCACTGTCACCTCCTTCCCCACCCACTGTCACTTCCTTCCCCACCCACTGACACCTCCTTCCCCACCCACTGTCACTTCCTTCCCCACCCACTGCCACCGCCTTCTCCAACCACCACCAGCAGAACCCACTGTTCTAAGCATTCAGACCAGGTCCTTACTTCCTCTCCACTAGTCTTGGAAGGTATGAAAAAAGCTCTGGGCCTGTACACTCATTAAAATAAAAAAAAATAAAAAATATATGAACCATCTGTATTCACACACACACACACACACACACACACACACACACACACACACACACACACACACACACTTCCTCTACAACACACACACACACACACACACACACACACACACACACACACACACACACACACTTCCTCTACAACACACACACACTTCCTCTACAACACACACACACTTCCTCTACAACACACACACACTTCCTCTACAACACACACACACTTCCTCTACAACACACACACACATCCTCTACAACACACACACACATCCTCTACAACACACATACACTCATCCTCTACAACACACACACTCACCCTCTACAAAACACACACTCACCCTCTACAACACTACCACACCTGTTATGGCTGAGGGTTAACACCTTACTTTTGTCTTATAAATCTTGTCCCAGTAGTGTTCAGATTACATGACCCTACATCAATACTATTTCCCTTCTCTACAGTACCACAATACCTCTCTACAGTACCAAAATACCTCTACAGTACCACAATACTTCTCTACAGTACCCCACCACAATACCTCTACAGTACCACACCACAATGCCTCTACAGTACCACACAACAATACCTCTACAGTACCACACCACAATACCTCTCTACAGTACCCCCACCACAATACCTCTCTACAGTACCACACCACAATGCCTCTACAGTACCACAATACCTCTCTACAGTACCACACCACAATACCTCTACAGTACCACACCACAATGCCTCTACAGTACCACAATACGTCTCTACAGTACCACACCACAATACCTCTACAGTACCCTACCACAATACCTCTACAGTACCCCACCACAATACCTCTACAGTACCCCACCACAATACCTCTACAGTACCCCACCACAATACCTCTACAGTACCCCACCACAATACCTCTACAGTACCACACCACAATACCTCTACAGTACCACACAACAATACCTCTACAGTACCACTCCACAAAACCCCTACAGTTCCACACCTCAATACCTCTTCTCTTTACAGTTTCACACATGCTCCCAACTGCTGAAATAGCCCTTTTAAAAATTTCTCTCCACCTCTTTATTTTTAATAGGGTGTGTTTGGGCTGTGTGTCAGTGAGGAGTGAAACTAGGGTGTGTTTGGGCTGTGTGTCGGTGAAGAGTGAAACTAGGGTGTGTTTGGGCTGTGTGTCGGTGAAGAGTGAAACTAGGGTGTGTTTGGGCTGTGTGTCAGTGAGGAGTGAAACTAGGGTGTGTTTGGGCTGTGTGTCTGAGGAGTGAAACTAGGGTGTGTTTGAGGTGTGTGTCAGTGAGGAGTGAAACTAGGGTGTGTTTGAGGTGTGTGTCAGTGAGGAGTGAAACTAGGGTGTGTTTGGGCTGTGTCAGTGAGGAGTGAAGCTAGGGTGTGTTTGAGGTGTGTGTCAGTGAGGAGTGAAACTAGGGTGTGTTTGGGCTGTGTGTCAGTGAGGAGTGAAACTAGGGTGTGTTTGAGGTGTGTGTCAGTGAGGAGTGAAACTGGGGTGTGTTTGGGCTGTGTGTCAGTGAGGAGTGAAACTAGGGTGTGTTTGAGGTGTGTGTCAGTGAGGAGTGAAACTAGGGTGTGTTTGAGGTGTGTGTCAGTGAGGAGTGAAACTAGGGTGTGTGTCAGAGTTCTTGTCAAATTTTCTTTTTTTATTTCTTAAATTGAGGAAAATGTTTTTATGTCATTTTTGTTGTTTGGCATATTATTATTATTTCCTGCCGAATTAGGGCAAGGGGGTGGATTGGCAGTATCAGTAGAGTGATGGACAACATGCTTTGCAGCATATAATTATGGCCCTTAACATTCTGAGTTTAGCTTTGCCTTTTGTCCTTTCAGAGTTGATAAAATAAAGTAACACAATGGGGTTGATTTAATCAACTTTCCCTTTCCTTTTAAATTGCTGACCTTGTACCACAAATAGAAACCATTATTGTTTTTGAGGCTGTATTGAGTTCAAATTCCCATCAAGGTCAACTGTCTCTTTCACCCTTTCAGAGGGGTTGATAAAATAACATACCAGTAATACACTGGGGGGTCGATATAATAGACTTTCCCTGTCCTGCACAGCTGTCCGTGTGCCGAAATTACAAAACATAGTTGATTGGCAGTATCGGTAGAGAGTCGGAGACCATGCTTTGCAGCATAGAGTTACGACCCTTTACGGTCTGAGTTCAAATCCCACCGAGGTTAACTTTGCCTTTCATCCTTACGGGGTTGATAAAATAAAGTACCAGTAAGGCACTGGGATAATTGCTGGCCTTGTAGAAACAATTATTATATTACATTTTAATATGTGTATTGTCAGTAACTTATTTCACAGTATGGGAAGAGGAAGCAACATAATTGGTCTTTAATAGGTCCATCTTTGAATGTTTGTGGTAAGGTAGTCAAAACCTGTGACTGAACTGGACATGTCTGCTTATAAAGACCATTTCAGGTTCTAGGTATGTCTGAGTATGTATGTATATATGTATGCATACATGTTGATGTATGTATGTATATACGTAGCTGTCAGATAGTGTGACAGTTTTACTGCTGCTGTTGGTCACAAACACACACACACACACACACACACGTATGTGTATATATATATATATATATATATATATATATATATATATATATATATATATATATATACATGTAGCTGTCAGATAGTGTGACAGTTTTACTGCTGCTGTTGGTCACAAACACACACGTATGTGTGTGTATATATATATATATATATATATATACACGTAGCTGTCAGATAGTGTGACAGCTTTACTGCTGCTGTTGGTCACAAGCATACACACGCACACACACCACACCACATACACACGCACACACACCACACCACACCACATACACACACCACCCACACACCACACCACACCACACCACACCACACCACACCACACACACCACACCACACATCAACATAAACAAACACATACATGCCAACATGTACATGCATATGCTGGGTAGATTGCAATATAACATGAAAAGTCATGAATATTGAAATTATAGAGATTCAAGACACAAAATTGGTTTTGAAGATTTTTGTCATGTTTTAGTTTGAAAATCTTTGTTTTCTGAAGCTGCAATCCTTGTGGCTTTATTTCTGTTTCTATTAAAAGTGTAAAGGTGCATGGCTATGTGGTTGTAGTTGTCAGTTCAATTCTCGACAGTGTGTTGAGTCCTTGAGCAAGGCACTTTACTTCATATTTGTTTCAGTTTACTCAGCTGACACAAATGAGTTTGTACCTGTAATTCACGGGGCCAGCATTGTCACGCATTGTCATGCTGAATCTCCCTGAGAACTACATTAAAAGTGTATGTGTCTATGGAATACTCAGCCACTTACACTATAATTGTTTCTACTTTTGGCACAAGGCCAGCAATTACCCCAGTGCATTACTGGTACTTTATTTTATTGACTTCGTAAGGATGAAAGGCAAAGTTAATCTCGGCAGGATTTGAACTCAGACTGTAAAGGGCCGTAACTCTGTGCTGCAAAGCATGGCGTCCGACGTTCTACTGATACTGCCAATTCACCGCCTGTACACCATAATACAAGATGGACTGTACCTGTAATTCAAAGTGCCACCATTGTCACACACTGTCATGCTAAATCTCCCTGAGAACTACACTAAAAGTGTTTGCGTCTGTGGAATACTCAGCGACTTACACTGTAATTCAAAGGGCCAGCCTTACCATACACTGTGTTATGCTGACTCCCCTCTGAAGGGTACATTTGTCTGTGAAATGCTCAGCCACTTGCACTTAAATTTAATAAGCAGGCTGATCTGTTGGCTGAACAACTGGAACTCTTGTCATCACTATTAAAGGAGATCTAACAACTATACATGACCACGTAATATGCTGTCACATGATCGCTTACAGGAACTCTAATGGAAGGAGGACATTGTATATAGGAATAAGAATGAGGGGGAAAAAATCCTCATTCAAGTTTTGCATACTATAATTAATATTATAAAATGATTCTCTACACTGATTAAAATCACCTGAATAATTGCTTGTTTTTAACTTTTTTTTTTTTTAATTAAAATTTAATTTCCTTCTGTTCCTCTGCCTTAACCCTTTAGCATTTAAACAGGCCTTATCCAGCCATAATTCTCTCACCGCTTTCTGGTCAAACTGGTTGTAACTTGCCGCTCATACTGACGTTATGATATTGTTCTCAAAATAAATAACATCATCTCGTAGATTCAATATTATGTGAGATAATTATGTAAGATAAAGCTTTTACCACAAAATCAATAGTATATTTAGAGTAATGTAAATGCTAAAGGGTTAAATGACCCTAGTTAAGTAATGTTCTAAAATATCAGCTTACTAATGAAAATCTTAGTTAACTTTATTAACTTTTTCCAAATTTTAGGTCAAATCTTCGAAATGAATTGAAATACACAAGTAGTGTCTTTCATTAGAAATACAACAATGGAAGGGTTAATGTCATCATCATAATATGATGTTGGTGGGCACTTAATAATTATATCAGGAGTTTGATTCCAAGACCAGCTTGAGCAAGGCACTTCATTCACATTGATCCAGTCCATTAACATTGTTATTTAATGTTTGCTTTGCCTGCTTGCATGTGGTGTACAGGTCATCCACAGACAAGGCTGGTGCTCAGGTGAAGCTACAGACCCTACTTGCATCCCACAACTCTCTTACAAGTGTATTTTATCATTACACCGGCACTAAGGAGGTTGTTATGTCTTCGACACAGCTGAAGAGTTCTCATGACCCATTGTTTTGCAAGTTTTCTATGACTAGATGCATTTCCAATTGCCAACTATTTTAGATAAAAATGAGTACCTGCTAGAGGAATATGATTCGTACAGGCTCGCCCCTTATCTCCTTTTGTTGTGGAATTCTTATTTTGTCATAGATAAGTCTCGAACACTTCGCTTTTCTCAAGACTTTATTTCTGAAGCAATGACAAAAGAAGTTCTCAGTGTGTCTGTGTCCATATTATTGCAAAGTGACGAAAGCTTTGACATCGAGCAAAGAAGAGTTCCACAACAAAGGTAGATAAGGGGTGAGCCTGTACGAGTCATATTCCTCTAAGGAGTGTTTTAGACTCATTTACCTGTGAAGGACTAGAGTCCTGTCCAGGAAAAGTCTTTTACTCTTAACATGCATGAAACTGGGATATGCTCTAACCCAGGCAAACATAGAAAAATAGACAAAAGAGAGATTACTTTAACTCTTTCCATGCTGGCAGTAGGCAGGGCTGAACATTCACTTGCTGAGGTCCCAAGCTATATGAAATTTAAGACCCTTCTCTAAAAAACTTTAGGTAAAAAATTTTGAAATTATTATACATGATTATTATTTTTATGTTGAAGTTGGTGACTAAACCGGCTCTCCCACCAAACCCCCACCAGCAGCACAAAAAACAAGACCTGTTAAAAGGGCAGATGAATTCCTCAGTCAACAGCCATCCACTCCAACTATGGGTTAAATAGCCTCACCAACCTGCAATTGGCCAAGCATGGTGAGTATGGCTACACCCTTAAAGACATAACTAAAAGGAAATAGAAAGTGGAGACCAACCAGGGAAGGGTTCCTCCAACAGGAGTGAAATCCTGGGGTGTTAATGTTTTAAGGTCGTTAAGTGTGCATGAATCTTCAAGATTGGGGGCTAACTAGATGTTCCATAGTTGACAGTTGGAATTACCATCGATGGTATATCCCCATTTCTGAAAGTTGGCTCTATAGCGACCAACAGCTGTTCAGGGGTGATTTTGGCAGGACCAGAAGGACCAAGTATCACTGGAGCCAGGGGAGAGGGATTCTGTAGGAATGAGAGAGATACTATGTTCCACATTGTTAAGGTGGCTAAACCACAGGGACAGGTGCTGACTAGAAACTCAGTATCTCACGAACCCGTGCTCCAATTTACACGAAACTTGTATTCTATTTGTATTCCCATTTCAGGGGCGACTTCCTTTCAAAGTATTTTCCCATTATACACATAATCACAGAGTTTAGTAGTATAGATAGATATAATATATATTTTACATATACATATAATGTATATATATTATACGCATATACATATAAGTATATATATTATGCATGTGTGTGCCAGTAAATACATATGTGTATGTATGTGTATATACATATGCAACATTGTCAACTGCTCCAAGGGTAAAGGAGATGCACTAGATATAGGAAACTATAGAGGCATCAAGCTGATGGACCAGGTCATGAAAGTAACAGAAAGAGTTATAGCACAGCTGATTAGGGACCGGATAAATCTAGATGAGATGCAGTTCGGAATTGTACCAGGCAAAATCAACACTGATACTCTCTTCCTGATGAAGCAGTTACAGGAAAAGAACCACTCTACCTGGCATTGTCTATCTGGAAAAAGCTTTTGAGAGATTGCCCCATGCCATAATCTGGTGGGCTCTGAGAAAGCTAGTAGACGAGTGGCTTGTGAAGGCTGTACAAGCCATGTAAAGGAGAGCAGTCAGCAAAGTTAGGATTACGAGGAATTTAGTGTACAGGTTGGCATCCACCGGGGCTCTCCTGCTTATTATCGTACTACAATCTATAACAGGAGTTTAAGACCGGCTGCCCGTGGGAACTCCTGTACACAGATGATCTTACACTCAGTGGAATCTAAGGCAGAACTAGAGAAGAAATTCCGAACATGGAAGCAGGGCCTAGAAAAAAGGGGTCTTAATGTCAACCTGACAAAGATTAAGGTCCTAGTAACTAAAAAAAACAGAACCCTGATCCCCTCAAGGAAATCGCCTTGTTCAGTATATAGGTAGAAATTCCATCTTCTGCCCCAAATGCAAACTATGGGTACTCGAGAGATGTAGTCGGATCTGTGGAAGTTTAGCTAAGAATGTAGGCTTTACATGTGGTGGTTGCACTGGGACAATAAACAACAAACGACGCTGAGAAGGCTCAGTGGAAACATTAGACAGTTTCTGTTACCTGGGTGACCAAATTAGCAGCGGAGGTAAATAGTCTGAAAGTACAGCAGCCAGAGTTAGAATGGGATGGAAGAAGTCTAGGGAGCTACTACCACTGCAAGCTACAAAATGAAAGGCAGTCAGTATGATACGTGCATATGAACAGCAATGTTGCATGGTAGTGAGACCTGGGCATTGTGTGCAGAAGACATGCATAGATTGGAAAGGAATGAAGCTAACATGCTCCGATGGATGTGTAATAGTAATATACGCGAACGGCAAAGCATAAACGAATTGAGAGAGAAACTAGGCATAAGAGGAATCAGATGCAGTGTGCAGAAGAGATTGCGTTGATATGAACATGTGATGCATATAAAGGATGGCAGCTGTATAAAAAGATGCAGAGCACTCGATGAAAGCTGTGGAGTGGGGACAAGGTGATAAAAGCTGACCTTGCCTAATTGCATCTCTCAAAGGCAATGACACAGCACCGAGACCTCTGGTGCTACGCAGTAATACAGAAGATCCAACTTCCCACGAACACAGGCTAAAGCTGAAGCATATTATACACCACTCCACCCACTCCCCATGAGAACAAGCTGACGTATTCATTCAAGGAAGTCTCCAGCCCACACTGTAAAGTGGTCGTGATGGTGACAACAAAAGCACCCAATCCAAACTGTAAAGCGGTTGCATAGTGTCATGGCAAAAAGCACCCAGTCCACACTGTAAATGAGGTTGGCGCTAAGAAGGGCATTCTGCTGTAGAAAACAGGCCAAAATCGATTCTGTATGAGTAAGACATGGTCGCCTGACCTGGCATTAATCACAATAGGATAACTCGTCTAAGCCATGGCAGCGTGGAAAAATGAATGTTAAATGGTGATGATGATACACACGCACACATATATTATTCATACATAAATATTATTAATATTACTAAGGTGGTTTTTCTGCTAGTATGTGTAATGTATTCTAGGAGAAAGAAAACTCTGATATAACACCTGCAACCCTGATGGTATCCAATGATGTTGACTTGTTCTTCTTTTTGGTAAATATCATCTTGGTTAAGAGAGTGGGACTGACTATAAAAGCTTCACGGCACAGGCATTGCTTTATATCTGGAGATCTCTCTGCACTTGTCATCACATGGTACCATGGGCCCAGCACTATGTGTCAATAATTGTCACAAGTGTAGTGTTTGTACCAGAGTTTTCAAGTCGCTGGCTGGACTAAAAAGTCACACTCGTTCAGCGCATCGGTAGGGGTTCTCCTACATGGATATAAAGTAGTGGCCGTACTCGAAAACAAGTTGGCAGCCACCATGTATGTATGTATATATATATATACATGTATATATATATAAATATATATACATGTATGTATATATATACATGTATATATATACATGTATGTATATACATGTATATATATATACATGTATATATATATATATATATATACATGTATATATATATACATATATATATATACATGTATATATATATATACATATATATATACATATATACATGTATATATATATATATACATGTATGTATATATATATATACATGTATATATTAATATATACATGTATGTATATATACATGTATATATATATGCATGTATAAATCATTTACCTGCCCTGCTGCATCATGGGAGGGTAATGGCTGCCTTTTATCTTTCAAAAACCATGGCAGTCTTTTTAATATCTTTCTCGCCAAAATGTTTTAATTATTTACTTATATGAAACAAGGAACAAGATGCTGCGAAAGAAACTAAAGAATCTGCCATCGTTTAAAAAACAAAAGGCAGCCATTACCCTCCCATGAGGCAACGGGGCAGGTAAATGATTTGGCGATTTAGCGACATCAGTTCCTTAAATTTCTCTGAGCCGAAATCTCAAGAACGATAACTCCGTCTTTACTTAATCGCAAAAATGGATGCAAAAATTATTTTGAATTTCTTTAACACAATTGTTGCATGAATTAAAAACTGAATTTAAAGTATTTTTTGTACATTTTTTAACTGTAGCAATAGTAATTATTTGTATATTAAATAAATACATTGTTTACATATACGAAGGTAGGCTTAAAAGTTCATAGGCTCACTATGAAGGAGTGATGCTAGGGTGTGAAATCTTGCATGTTGAAAAATAAACCTCATTTGGTCATTCCATGAGAGTATCTTGGTCAGCCTACCCTCGTATATTATATATATCATTGAATTTGTTCTAAATACTTCCAGTGTCACTACTCTGTGATTTGAGGGATATTTAGTCGCCATTTCTAGTATTTTTAACCATTGAAGAGGGTTTTCATCAGTTTTGTAAGGTATTGTAGGGTAAACTGTTGAATATGGCATATATTTGAGGGTTGTTTAACCACTAAAACTATCATTATTTATAATATTTCAGTGGCTGCCATTTCTAGCATTCAGTAGACTCTTTGTTTTGTTGTCTTTCATCTAAGGGAAACAACTCATTCAACTTACTATTTTGTAAAATTATACCTTTCACTTTACTAAGTTGCTTTCTTGATAACTTTCACAATTGTACAGATTATTAATTGAGATTTTGTAAGGATACTTTAAGGTCGCAGAAGTTGATGATTTTTCTAATCGACTAACACTCATTTTTCTGAAGTCGGTGTTACGCGGTTTGTTTACATATTGAGACCCACATAATACATACACACACATACACATATGTAAATACGTATATATATACATTTACATATATATATATATATATATATATATATATATATATATATATATATATATATATACCAAACCAACTTCCTACATAATGGTCGCTCATATTTATGGTACGTCAAAATTATTTATAAAACTGTTTATATATTGTATTTTATCTGACGAAGGCATGCCATATTTTTAATATGGTATCCCCGAAATATGTATAATGAAATAAATATGGTTTTATAAATATAGTTTCCATTTGTTTAATATCGTATATATATATATATATATATATATATATGTGTGTGTGTGTGTGTGTGTGAATAGGCTGACCAGGATACTCTCATGGAATGACCAAATGAGGTTTATTTTTCAACATGCAAGATTTCACAGCTCTAGCATCACTCCTTCATAGGCTGACCAAGATACTCTCATGGAATGACCAAATGAGGTTTATTTTTCAACATGCAAGATTTCACAGCTCTAGCATCACTCCTTCATAGGCTGACCAAGATACTCTCATGGAATGACCAAATGAGGTTTATTTTTCAACATGCAAGATTTCACAGCTCTAGCATCACTCCTTCATAGGCTGACCAAGATACTCTCATGGAATGACCAAATGAGGTTTATTTTTCAACATGCAAGATTTCACAGCTCTAGCATCACTCCTTCATAGGCTGACCAAGGTACTCTCATGGAATGACCAAATGAGGTTTATTTTTCAACATGCAAGATTTCACAGCTCTACCACCACTCCTTCATAGGCTGACCAAGATACTCTCATGGAATGACCAAATGAGGTTTATTTTTCAACATGCAAGATTTCACAGCTCTAGCATCACTCCTTCATAGGCTGACCAAGATACTCTCATGGAATGACCAAATGAGGTTTATTTTTCAACATGCAAGATTTCACAGCTCTAGCATCACTCCTTCATAGGCTGACCAAGATACTCTCATGGAATGACCAAATGAGGTTTATTTTTCAACATGCAAGATTTCACAGCTCTAGCATCACTCCTTCATAGGCTGACCAAGGTACTCTCATGGAATGACCAAATGAGGTTTATTTTTCAACATGCAAGATTTCACAGCTCTAGCATCACTCCTTCATAGGCTGACCAAGGTACTCTCATGGAATGACCAAATGAGGTTTATTTTTCAACATGCAAGATTGCACAGCCCTAGCATCACTTCTTCATAAGCTGACCAAGATACTCTCATGGAATGATCAAATGAGGTTTATTTTTCAACATGCAAGATTGCACAGCCCTAGCATCACTTCTTCATAAGCTGACCAAGATACTCTCATGGAATGATCAAATGAGGTTTATTTTTCAACATGCAACATTGCACAGTCCTAGCATCACTCCTTCATAGTGAGCCTATGAACTTTTAAGCCTACCTTATATGCAAACAATGTAAGTATATACAAATAATTACTAAGAAATTCGAAATAATTTTTGCACCCATTTTTGCGATTAAGTAAAGACGGAGTTATCGTTCTTGAGATTTCGGCTCTGGGAAATTTAAGGAACTGATGTCGCTAAATCGCCAAATCATTTACCTGCCCCGTTGCATCATGGGAGGGTAATGGCTGCCTTTTATTTTTTAAACGATGGCAGATTCTTTAGTTTCTTTCGCAGCATCTTGTTCCTTGTTTCATATAAGTAAATAATTAAAACATTTTGGCGAGAAAGATATTAGAAAGACTAACATCATGGGAGAGGTTAGGGTTGATTTTTATTTAAAATAAAAAGGCGAGTTTTTTAATTTACTCCTTGCCACCGTGTTTGTTGTTTGATATTAGTAAATAGATAAAAGAATTAATTCCATCCCACACCTCCCTGTAATCTGAATATCTAATTACCATGGTGTCGGGAGTGGTTAATCTAAACAAAGGGCAATATGTAATCGCTACACCGGCCTCATAATAATTACTATTGTTCTCCTATTTTTCTTCAAAGTGATTTCGCTTCTTTATTTCATAGAATCATGGCTAATTAATTTAAAGCCACTCACTGACGATCTCCGGCCTCTCACCCTCAGATGTTCTGTCTTCTACAACCCCTTTTAAAACAATGAAAGGTGTATTCAACGATGTAGATGTGCGTACCTTGATAATCATATAAACACAGGATGGTCACGGCAGGTATACCATCGATTACACACATGTCGGGTCATCTTGTCTTGCTCGTTCAAGACATGTGAATAAAAGTAAACAACAGCAACATGTCTCTACGTCTACGCTCCACTTGCTAGAAATAGAAGCCAGGTTTCCTAAGAATAACGGAGGTGAATTAGCTGTGACACATGTAAATACAATCTTTTATATTTTATCTGTGAAGGAAGATATTAACAATGTTTTTACTTTTGATTATGTATATGTAAATATATGTCTTGATCACTCAGGTCTGACTTGTCAATGAAAGTAAACAACAGCTACCTTATGGAATTTTCACCATTTAAACCCCAACAAAATGCATACAGACATATATAAGTGTATATATATATATATACTCGAAATTATATATATATATATACACGCGAAATTTTTACACGGGGAACAAACAGTTCCCATAACCTGAATAGGTCCTCTGAGAACCGACTTATGTATATAGAATCAATGAGATTCCAGCGTTGACCAATATGTGTATATATGACTATCTAAAACTACATCTTCTAATGTGTCCTTCATTATTTTAAAACGTGGCGAGCGATAAATATTTGGCTGCTATTTCCAGCAATAATTCTAATGTCACTTTTGTGTGAATATCTAGGAAGTAGTATATTCTCTTCTAAATCTTTCTTATTTGTTGGGGCTTGTTTAAGACGTCAGCCCCCGTCGGGCTTGACCCAGCAGAAGTACGAAGGTTGGCGGACTATGAAGGACTGATGCTAGAGCTGGGAAATCTTGCATGAATTAATTTCAAGCCTTCTTATTAATAACTGCATTGTTTCTTTCCAAGTAAACTGACATCTGACTGTTGAAAGAGGACTTCAAATGTAATTAGTAATGACCTCTTGAAAATGGACAAAATTTGACATCGTGGTATTATCAAGTACCTGAAGAAAAGGGGTTTATCCCCCAAGGACATTCATGTTGACAAGGTTGCTACATTAAGGGATGACACTCCAGCTTTATCAACAATTCAACAGGCTCTGGTCCACAATTATTGTCTCTCCTCCTTCTGCACATTATACCTCTACTACAATGGTCTCTGCTCCTCCCCAGCCCCTAAATATGCTGTTCCCTCTCTACCTCTACTACAATGGTCTCTGCTCCTCCCCAACCTTTAAATATGCTGTTCCTTCTCTTCCTAGTCTACCTTTACTACACTGGTTCCTGCTCCTCATTAGCAATCCCCAGTGCCTAAATATGCTGTCCCCTCTTTACCTCTACTATAGTGGTCTCTGCTTCTCCCCAGCCCCTAAATATGCCATTCCCTCTCTACTACTATAGTCCCTGCTCCTCAGAGGTTGCTGGTCACCACTGAAACACTCATCAGTTATGTTGAAAGCCTCTGGTCTATATAGTCACTACATTGAAGACATCCTACTCTGTTTTCTTCACAACCACCATAACTTAATTCCTCTGCTGCTGTAGCTGAAACAATGGTTAAATTTTTCACTCACCATGGATACCTTTCCATCCTGTTCTAAGTTACCCTTACCAGTGTCCGTGGAGTCCATTGCTCTACCAATCTTCCTCCTTCACACGACAATCACCTTCTGTTATTTTTCCCCTTTCAAAAAACCTACAACCATAAGAAACTCCTTGTCCACAGTTCCTGAAAAAGTTTTGGGATAAAAGAACTGGTGTAAACCTCCTTTGAGATGTAACCTTGTAGGAGGTCAGTGTATATATATATATATATATATGTAAGTGTAAAGAGAGCTGGATGATGATCAACGAGATTACAGGAAGGAAGAGAGGGAGTTTGAGTTAGATCTGGGGATAAGAAGAGGCTGGACTATTTTAAGATCCTACTAGGAGCCCAGAATACCAGGGAGATCAGACAGCTGTTTGAGGAACTGGATATTGAGACAGGACCTTCGCCAGAGAGGGGCTTCAGAGAACGAAGAAGATCAAGACCCATGGAGAGGCATACAAAGTGATGAAGAGGTGTGATTTTGATGATATCATCCTGGAGTTCTGTAACCAGGCACTGGAGAAAGTTGCCCTTGATCACTAACATCATCTCAGTACCAAAGAAGGGAGATCTCTCTAACATGAACAACTACAGGGGAATCTCATTGATGTCACTTGTGGCAAAGACCCTCAACAGAATCCAGCCCGAGATGTATATATATATATATGTGTGTGTATATATATATATTATAAGAATTATCTGTACTATGGCCATATATTGTTTCCTTTATTTAAGTGTTGTGTTTGCACTACCTTAATCCATAAACTTTGGTGTATGCAGTATTAAGCACTCTATGTATCCAACAGTGGTATTGGATTGCTTATAACACATTGAAGTATCAGTGTATATATATAGTTTGTTTTTTTGTCCCTTTCATTTCATAAAACCAAATACCTAGTTAGCTACAACTACACTGTACTAAACACACTATATATATATACTATTTATGATGATGTCCAAGGATGATTCAAGTTGGCATTAGTTACATTCTAGAAATATCCCATATTGCTCAATGCACACTCTGAAGGTTTCCTTTTGTCTTCCTCACATGAAACTGAACTATCAGTCATTCTTTTTCACCGATGAATCAAGAACATCATAAAGTTGGACATGAGTTGGCAGTGAATTTTGGTTGCTCCACCAAGTCCTATGATAATGAACCTAACCACAATATCTCGCAGTTCTAGCATCACTCCTTCAAAGCCAGCCTATGAGCTTTTCAGTAGAGAAGAATGTTTATATAAATGTAGCTTTGTGTGTCTGACTAGAGAAGATTTAGTTGTGTTTATTTGACAAGGTAAGTATTTATATATAACTGTATCTATGTGTAAGTCTAGAGTAGGTTTAATTTCTTAGAAGAGGTATATATAAATGTAGCTTTATATGTTATGTGTGTAGAGAGAAAAGATGTTTTGTTTATTAGACAAAGTAAGTATGTATATATGAATGTAACAGAATGCCTTCAGTTCTCTGAATTAAAATCCTGCTGAGGTCAACTTTGCCTTTCATCCATTTGAGGTTGCTAAAACAAAGTACCAGTCTAGTATTGAGGTTGATTCTTCTGTTTCTCTGGAAGAAATCTGCTGTATTCAGACCTGGAGAGGAGATGGGTCTGCCAGGTTTTAAAAAGTGCCCTAGAAATACTGTATGTCAATGTGTGGCCTGTATGACTCCCTTAGGAGTTGCAGGTCCGTGCATACATGTAACTCTCACAGTTTGGAAGTTCTGCATTCATCACATTGCTCCAGTACTCACAGCCGAGGAGTTAGTCATGTGGTAGACCAGCGTACTATCCAGGGAGAGTCTTGTACTCTCAGACACTTAACACCAAGCAAACTGGTCATAAGCTGAGAACAGTCTTTATATATTATACAAAATGTTGGTCTAATCACATATCGATGAAGGAAATCATGGTCTTAAGATGCTTATTTACCAAAATAGATAATTAGTGATTGATACTAGTTACTAAGATCGATGGTTTGCATTTTTTATTTTCTGTATTAACATAAACATTACTATCATGAAGTCAATATACTTATCGTTCTGTATATATATGTATTAAATACTAGTAGTTTAAACTTGTTACATATAGAAACGGGATGAAAGTAAGGTAACACGGTCGGGAAAAAGTAATTTCTTTCTGAAAATATTTCGGAGACGAAGTATAATATTGATAATCATTCGGTAGAGATCTCAACTCTCACCATACGAAATATATTCAGAAAGAGATATTTCTCCACGCCCTCAGTTATCTCGTCTTCATTCCGTTTCTATATATATATTTTTTTAATAAATAAAATTCTAACTATAAGTATGACTAATTTACTTAGTAGAGTTGTGCTCTGTGCATGGCGCTGCACGTAACGTTTTGGGCTTCGCTGTCGTACTTCGGTATGGCATGACCATTCTATGTGTCTGAAGGTCGAATCGTTGCGGCGGCAGCCCGGCTTTATGCTGGCCTGCGTCCCCGCCTCGCATTGAGTTTTACTAAAAAATTCGCCGAGAGTTATCGTTTGAATTACTTGCCCCTGATTGGAACTATTCTCGTTTGTTGTCATTCTTCTTTATTGAATTAAACTGTTAACATCGTTTGGATTTACTCGTGTAATTTGATAGAATCAGTCTGGATATTATACTAATGGGGAGAGGTATGTAATGTTTTATTTGCCGTATATACACTCACAGACATACATTATTCTATATGCATTTCATCCTTATGGGGTCGATAAAATAAAGTACCAGTAATGCACTGGGTAATTGCTGGCCTTGTGCCAAAAGTAGAAACAATTATTCTATATACATAAAGATTCTAGAGACGTACATATTGTTTTATTTAAACCTAAATACACACACCAAACTAGATTTATATATATATAAATGTTCTTTAGCTGAGGTAAAATACCCTCTAATTTACCTATACGAACGCTTCATTTGCCATGTATATTTTAATTCATTGCTAAACACTCGAAAATACAGTCTTAGATATATATTAACATTCTTTAGTGTATGCATTCACCTCTATAATCCATACACTGGAAGAAACGTTTCCTATCTAGATCAATATACACATATAAAGCTACATTTATATATACACCTTCATTCTTCTAAAGAGGTATGTAATGTTTTAGTTGTCCCTTAAATTCATCGATAAACACGTAGTTATTCCTGAGACACAAGAATATATTTCACTACCCTTCATATACAGGAGGAATGTTAGAGACATATATGTATAATATAACCGTCTTTTTACTAAGAATAATAACTAAAATCCCTTCATACTCAGGAAAACTAAACATTCTATCTACATACACCGCCTTCTGTCTTATTCATAGTGGTACATTGTTAGAAGTAACTAACTAAGCCTTCTCTCGACACTATCATTGCATATTTTAAAATCCACTTCTTTATATACTATATTTAGGTTTAATCAATACATATATTGATGATTGGAATCATGGTCTTAAGATTACCCAAATCGATACTAACTATTACAAATACAGATCTCTCTAAGGCTATGTTACCTACATATTAATTGTTTTGAAAAGATGCATCAGTCTTCTCCTCTATGGAGCAGAAACGTGGCCCCTCACAAAGACGATTGACAGCAAAGCCCTGAGGACGATCTAAAACATCAGATGGGACCACCTCAGCCTTACTCTCGTTCAACGCAGTAGCACCTGGTCGGCTCTACCCATGATGATGCCGGTCTAGTCTAACAAGAATAGATGTACAAAATACTCGAATATAAGGTCACCCTCCTCCCTATCTTATGTCTGAGAAGTGTGCAAAAATGCGAACCTTATTTACGTAGAATTTGAAGTTGGCGAAAATGGTCAAACTATTGACTCCCTATATAAGTCAACCCCTTACTACATATTCCCTGGCTTCTATTCGTGTATATCCCGTTATATATGTACAAAACACTAGCAGTTCCTTAATGGCTCTATATCCCGTTATATTTATATATAGAGAGAAACGGAAAGAAAGCGAGATAACACTCGGAATATGTCGTGTTATCTCGCTTTCTTTCCGTTTCTTTTTTTTTTAAAAAAGAAGGAAAATGTTAGCTATAAGTATGACTATTTGACTCGGTAGAATTGCGGCTTGTGCGTGGCGCTGCACGTAGCGTTTCTGGCTTCGATGTCGTACTTCGGTATGGCATGACCACTCGATCGTGTCTGAAGTTCGAATCGTTGCGGGGTCGGCCGGGACCACAGCAGGCTGGCTTTATGCTGGCCTGCTCTCCCGCCTCGCATGAGTTTTTGCCAAACAATTTGACGAGAGTTATCTCCCCTTAATTTGAATTATTTGCCCTTTGTTTACATTGAGCTACTTCCGGTTTGTGGAACTCTTCTTCCTTTGTTGTCATTTCTTCTCAGTGTATTGAAGCTGTAACATCATTCTATTTACTCTGGGACTATTAACGATATCTGTTTGGATCTTACGTTCGTGAAAAGAGGTTTGTAAAGTTTTATTCACACTCACGAATATTATTGAGACACAAAAATACATTTCACTATCTTGGAAATATACATACATTTAATTCTTCAATATAAATACATTCTTGTAGTGTTTTAGTTGCCATGTCTTTTAAATTTATTCTAAACCTCCTTCCGAGAAACAAAACAAATATATCTAACTAAACATACATGTTACTTTCCTATATCATGAAGCATCCTCTCATCTTCTGTATACCTTATACTCTAGATACTATACCATCGTAATTTCTACGTCGAGTTACATCGGCATCACCACCTTTACTCCAACTCAGCATCCTCTCTTGCACACTTCATATCCCTTTTTAACATCTCTATTACACATACACCTTCTCTGTATATTAGTGAGACACAAAAATACATACATTCTTGTAATGTTTTAGTTGCCATGTCTTCTAATTTTATTCTAAACACTCACATATAGCTACATTTATATATACAAACACTCTTCCTATTTAAACGTATATATTTTGAGAATCATAACTAAAACGCCTCCGGAGAAACAAAACTAAATATATACACGCAGCTACCTCTTCTAACTAAACATACATATTACTCTCCTTTATTATGAAACAAAACTAAACATGATCTGTATATATACACACACACACAGCTTCCTCTTCTAACATGTTACAACTATATTCATATATAAACGGTCTCCCTTTTATCTTAACAGATATTTATGAGGCGCAATATACAATCTTGTTCATACTGGAATAATACGAAACTAAACCTCCTCTAGACATATTAATATAGAAGCTAAACCATACAGTTATATCTAACGAAGCATGGTAGCTCCATTACTCTGCCGTAAGACTCACTACTACTACTTCTAGCATCCTCACCTCCTTGATAGCTACATCATCCACATATAAACGTTCTTCACTAGATACAAAACTAAATCTTTATATATACACAACTAACCTATTCTATATTCCTAAGGAACAGCACCAGACCTGGAGACTACTACAACCCTATCTCAAGAAGAAAGGTAAATAAATTGTGAAATAAAAGAATAAACCAGTATTTTCCTTTGTTGCCTTATTATTTACTCCCTGTATATACACACACTAGACACCTCTTACACTGTAGGAAGACAAAAACCTTCTGTCACTGTATACTAGATTCATATTATATAAATAAATCCCCTCTATACAGGAGAAATGTTATTGCCTAGATACACACCTATTAGAAACAAGCCATCTCTATATACAGGTAAATAACATAAAAGTAGACACGTCTGTATATAAGAAAACATCTAAACCCACATTGTGTGTGTCTCTTTATGAACATCATACACATATAAGATAAGAGGTTTTGATCTGTACATACATATCAATACATTCTCGCTAGATACTACACATACGTCTCTTAGGAAACTACTACTATTGTTCTTCTAGTTGTTTATAAGGATCTCACAGTAGAACGTGTACATGCTTCCTAAGAAGCAAGAGAGCTAACTGTATAAATACAAAGAAATTTAGTGTTCTTTACATTCAATGACACACAAAGCTTACTTCATGTCTATAATATACCTTCTTCTCTATATTGGAAGAAGTACCTCATTATATATTGAAGTTGTGTTCAATAGAGTACAGTATGTAGAACCATATGTACACAGTTACCCTTTTCTTGAAAGGATACATCAATACTCTGTTCTCCTCTAGACAGGCATACTCACCATATAAACACTTTTGTGTATATAAAGCATATCTTCATTGTAAATTTAGAAGTTACACTACACAGATATAAAGACAACAACCTACAGACATATTAATACCCTTATATCTCTAGACTACTGTATTATATAAATATAGCTCAGGAGTTAGACATATATACATACGTATGTATATACATACATATGCATAAATATGTATACATATACATATACATGTATATATACACATACGTATGCATGAATATACATACATATGTGTATATATACATACGTATGTATACATATACATGCGTATGTATATATACATACGTATATTTACGCATACGTATGTGTATATACACATACGTATATATACATGCGTATGTATATATACATACGTATGCGTATATACACATACGTATGTATACATACACATACGTATGTGTACATACACATACGTATGCGTAAATATACATACGTATGTATATATATACATATGCATGCATATATATACATACGTATGTGTATATACACATACGTATGTATATATACGTATACATACATATGTATATATACATGCGTAAATATACATACGTATGTAAATACACATACGCATGTATATGTATTGGTATATACACATACGTACGTGTATATACACATACGTATGTATATATATACATACGTATGTATATATATACATACGTATGTGTTTATACACATACGTATGTGTATATACACATACGTATGTGTATATATACACATACGTATGTGTATATATGCATGCGTATGTATATATACATACGTATGTGTATATACACATACGTATGTATATATATATACATACGTATGTGTATATACACATACGTATGTATATATACATACGCATGCATATATATATACATACGTATATTTACGCATACGTATGTATATATACACATACGTATGTGTATATATATATACATACGTATGCGTATATACACATACGTATGTATATTTACGCATACGTATGTATATATACGCATACGTATGTGTATATACACATACGTATGTGTATATACACATACGTATGTGTATATATACATACGTATGTGTATAAACACATACGTATGTATACATATACATGCGTATGTGTATTTATGCATACGTATGTATATATACATACGTATGCATATGTATACATACGCATGTATATTTACGCATACGTATGTATATATACACATACGTATGTATATATATACGCATACGTATGTGTATATATACACATATGTATGTGTATATACACATACGTATGTGTATATATACATACGTATGTGTTTATACACATACGTATGTGTACATATACATGCGTATGTGTATTTATGCATACGTATGCATATGTATACATACGCATGTATATATACATACGTATGTGTATATACACATACGTATGTGTATATACACATACGTATGTATATATACACATACGTATGTATATATACATACGTATGTATATTTACGCATACGTATGTATATATACACATACGTATGTGTATATATACACATACGTATGTGTATATACACATACGTATGTGTATATACACATACGTATGTGTATATATACACATACGTATGTGTATATACACATACGTATGTGTATATATGCATGCGTATGTATATATACATACGTATGTGTATATACACATACGTATGTATATATATATACATACGTATGTGTATATACACATACGTATGTATATATACATACGCATGCATATATATATACATACGTATATTTACGCATACGTATGTATATATACACATACGTATGTGTATATACACATACGTATGTGTATATACACATACGTATGTGTATTTATGCATACGTATGTATATATACATACGTATGCATAAATACACATGCATACATACGTATGCATATATATACATACGTATGTATATATACATACGCATGTATATGTATATATACATATGCATGTATATGTATATATACATACGTATGTATATATATATATACGTATGTGTATATACACATACGTATGTATATATACATACGCATGCATATATATATACATACGTATGTGTATATACACATACGTATGTGTATATACACATACGTATGTATATATATATACATACGTATGTGTATATTTATGCATAAATATACATACGTATGTATATACATACATATGTATATATATACATATGTATGTATATACATACATATGTATGTATATACATACATATGTATGTATATACATACATATGTATGTAGATACATACTTAAGTATATATATACATATGTATATATGTACACATACATATGTATATATATACACACATATGTATGTATATATATACACATATGTGTGTATATATATATGTATGTTTATATAAATATAGGTAAGGAGTTGAACTTTTTTCTCTAGATAATATAAGTATGTGTATTCTATAGGATACTATTACCTTAAAACTGTGTGTATATATATATACACTTACTTCTATAGAATCCATACATATTAACACCCTTCTATCTCTAGGCATATGTATACATACAGAAAGAAATGGCCTCACTAGAATACTGCATTAGATACATTTCTTTCATGAAAGATGTTTCGAACTGAGTTCATACTTCTATTCCTATATACATACTGGGAGAGATATAGAATACAAATTTATTCTATATACAGAAGGAAATAAACTTACTAGAATACTGTATATATACACATTATAAATGTTTATAATAAGAAACTTCTTTATTAATACCTCTATTCCTATATACTTACTGGTAAGTATGAGAGAGGTATATATAGATATTATAACCTCTTACAGGAGATATACACAGCAAGAAATAAACTTGCTAGGATTACTGTATTATATATATATACAGTTTCCATTCTCAAAGAAACTTTTCTATAGCACCACACTTACCTCTTTCAGTAAGAAGGATGTTTCTTACTGGGATTCTATAGTGTACATACACATTAATTAATCTATTCTATATATACACTTCTTTCAAGAAGGATGTTTCTCACTAATTACATAAATATATACAGTATCTAAATACATATATTATGAGTGGAAGTTAAACGATCTACATGTAAGATACTACCTGTGTATATATATAATAAAATACAATGTTCTATAGGATATACTTACTTCTAAGTGAAATAAAGATTAATAAATAAACTACATTTTGTTGTTGGAGTTATTTTATTTCTTGAGACGACTGTGTGTATTTACACACTCAGGTGAGCTGGCGGAGATCTTCAACATACCTGGAAAGAAACAGAATATATTAATAAAAATAATCCAGATTACACAGCTCTAACACCAATAATTGTCTGGATGCAGAAATCAAACCTCTTTATCCTGAACAGTTTAGTTTCTTATACGCCTCTAGATGAGGTATTACTGTATTTATAATATAATATATGGTTTTTTTATTATTGAGAAGGATAATAAATATATAAGCCTTCTAGATGTTACAGAGAAGTCTCTACATACAAACAGTAGATTCTTTGCTGTGTACACACAATATCTAGTAGTAAGTTTCTGTGTATTATATACACACGTGTGTACAATGTTTGTATAACAAGGGAGTGTATTCTATGGAATACCATATCTATAGGAAACTATGTATGTGTAATATAATACATGGGGAGTTTTTTTTCTATTGAGAAGGATACTGAATATAATGTCTTCTAGATGTTAGGGGAATCTCTACGTACAAAAAATAGATGCCTTGATTAAAATATCCAGAGTTTTATGTAAGTATCCTCGGGAAAAGTAGTAGAGAAGAGGGTTTTAACTTTGCCTTGTGTGTATATAGATGCTGCATATATACAATACTTCGAAGTGTGTTTATGTATAGAGAGAGGGTCTGTATTCTATATACTACAGTTTCTTATATAGCTCCGGATACTGTGTATAATGAGGAGATATACCTTTCTTCTAAGTAAGTATATACAGAGAAGGTGTAATAGAGATACGATTATAATATAAATATATAGTTGATATGATGTGTGCAAGAGAGAATGCTGAGTTGGAGTAAAGGTGGTGATGCCGAGGTAACTCGACGTAGAAATTACGATGGTATAAGGTATAGAGAGGAAAGTAACATGTATGTTTAGTTAGAAGAGGTAGCTGCGTGTATATATTATTTGTTTTGTTTCTCGGAAGGAGGTTTAGTTCTGTGAAGAGTGTTTAGAATACATTTAAAAGACATGGCAACTAAAACACTACAAGAATGTATTTATATTGAAGAATTAAATGTATGTATATTTCCAAGATAGTGAAATGTATTTTTGTGTCTCAATAATATCCGTGAGTGTGAATAAAACTTTACATACCTCTTTACACGAACGTAAAATCCAAACCGGTATCGTTAATAGTCCCAGAGTAAATAGAATGATGTTACAGCTTCAATACACTGAAAAGAAATGACAACAAAGGAAGAAGAGTTCCACAAACCGGAAGTAGTACAATGTCAACAAAGGGCAAATAATTCAAATTAAGGGGAGATAACTCTCGTCAAATTGTTTGGCAAAAACTCATGCGAGGCGGGAGAGCAGGCCAGCATAAAGCCAGCCTGCTGTGGTCCCGGCCGACCCCGCAACGATTCGAACTTCAGACACGATCGAGTGGTCATGCCATACCGAAGTACGACATCGAAGCCAGAAACGCTACGTGCAGCGCCACGCACAAGCCGCAATTCTACCGAGTCAAATAGTCATACTTATAGCTAACATTTTCCTTCTTTTTTAAAAAAAAAAACGGAAAGAAAGCGAGATAACACGACATATTCCGAGTGTTATCTCGCTTTCTTTCCGTTTCTCTCTATATATAAATATAACGGGATATAGAGCCATTAAGGAACTACTAGTATTTGGTACATATATAACGGGATATACACGAATAGAAGCCAGGGAATATGTAGTAAGGGGTTGACTTATATAGGGAGTCAATAGTTTTGTAGCAAGGACCATTTTCGCCAACTTCAAATTCTACGTAAATAAAGTTCGCATTTTTGCCCACTTCTTAGACATAAGATAGGGAGGAGGGTCACCTTATATTCGAGTATTTTGTACATCTAGACCGGCATCATCATGGGTAGAGCCGACCAGGTGCTACTGTGTTTAACGAGCGTAAGGCTGTGGGCTGATGTTTTAGATCGTCCTCAGGGCTCTGCTGTCAATCGTCTTTGTGAGGGGCCACGTTTCTGCTCCATAGAGGAGAAGACTGATGCATCTTTTCAGAACAATTAATATGTAGGTAACATAGCCTTAGACAGATCTGTATTTGTAATAGTTAGTATCGATTTGGGTAATCTTAAGACCATGATTCCAATCATCAACATATGTATTGATTAAACCTAAATATAGTATATATAAAGTCTGTTCTCAGCTTCTCACCAGTTTCTTTGGAATTAAGTGTCTGAGAGTATAAGACTCTCCCTGGATAGGACACTGGTCTATCGCAGGATTAACTCCTCAGCTGAGTGTACTGATGAAACGTTTTTAAAGACTTACATACAGAACTTCCAAGCTGTGAGAGTTATATGTATGGACCCGTAACTCCCGAGGGAGTCATAGATGCAACGCATTGACATAGTGTTTCTAGGGCTCTTTTTAAAACCTGGCAGAGCCCAGGTCTGAATACAGCGGATTTCTTCTAGAGAAGTGTAGAGGAAGAATTCACCCCAGTACTAGACTGGTACTTTTTTTTATCAACCTTGAATGGATGAAAGGCAAAGTTGGCCTTGATGGGATTTGAATTCAGACAGCTGAAATGAAGGCATTCTATCTGTTACATTTATATATACATACTTTCTTTGTCTAATAAACAAAACTAAATCTTCTCTAGACACACACATAAAGTTACACTTATATAAACCTTCTTCTGTACAAACAAGGGTCAACTGAAAAGCTCATAGGCTGACTATGAAGGAGTGATGCTAGAACAGTGAAATCTTGCATGCATTAATTTCAACTCTCCTTACTAATAACTGCATTGTTTCTTTCCATTTGGTCAGTCAGCCCTCTTAACGTATATACTTCTGATTCTCTTTTTTACTAAGAAACAGAATTAAACCTTCTCTACACAGGAAAATATTACTGACATCTTCAAAGGAATGTAAATAAACTTCCTTATCTAGCGACGAACATGTGAAATAAACCAAACTTTTGCTTTTTCATTTCTTCTAAGAAACGAGACAGCTAATGCCAATAAGTGTGTATACAAAAAAAATGTCTACACACTTCAGGAAAAGAAATATTTGTATAAATATATATATTTAGCACCCATCCACCATCTGAGTGAATCTCTTGGTCAGTGTCCAAGTCTCAGACCCGTACAGCAATACAGATGAATCTTCAGGTCTTTACGAAGGTCCAACCTCAAACTGTGACACGTCACCCAGTCTTTGCTCCAATGTTGGATGGGTGCTACACGAGAATGCTGAGGATGGCTCTGAACATTAATCAGTAAGAACTGAGGATGAAGAGCTCTGAGCTGTACAGGAGCCTCTCGAAAGTAACACAGAGGAAATTGAGGTTAGCTGGACATGCTCACTGATATTCAGAGTTGATACTGCACTCAGTGGTCCTGTGGGAGCCCCTCCACGGACACACTAGAAGAGGGAATTTTACCCACCCTAGATAGATATATACATACAAAAGATGAATTTCCACGTTGAGATATCTTGATTCAAGAAATGTATTATTGAATATATGTATCTTTTCCTGAAGTGTGTATACATTTTATTGGCGGATTCTATATATACAAACAAAAGAGTAACATTTCAGCAAATGGCCTTGTAGTGAAAGGACTGGAGATCAGGAACTTCGAGACTGGTTGCATCCATAGGGTCCTTTCACCCTCTAAGCATTCCCGGGTATTTCCGGCTATTCCCCGGAATTTTCGGTCATTTCCGGGTATTTCCGACTGTTTTCGGTTATTACCGGGTATTTCCGGCTATCTCCGGCTATTTCCGACTAGTTGCGTCTATTTTCCGTCGACCACAAAGGGCCGTAACT
Organism: Eledone cirrhosa; assembly: GCA_964016885.1. NCBI lineage: Eukaryota > Metazoa > Mollusca > Cephalopoda > Octopoda > Eledonidae > Eledone > Eledone cirrhosa. The sequence goes on from OZ024762.1 coordinate 6,413,169, forward strand.
CTTTGTTGCAAAGTATGGCGTCAGACCCTCTACCGATACTGCCAATCCACTTTATTAATTTATGGGAGTAATTGTGGCATTGTTTAAAACACTTTTTTTTCTGAGCTCAAACCCGACCATTGTCAACCTAATATTTCATACTACTGGTATCCACAAAATAGATACCAGTGGTGTACTGGTGTTGATATAATCGACTTGTCTTTTCTCCCAAATTTCTGGCCTTGTATTTAAATTAGAAACCATTAATAAAGCTGGGTGGCCATGCTAAACATCCAGGTTTCATTCAGGTCCAAGTGTTTCACAATTCATTGCAACGAACTTTTGTCGTGTCTTCAAACCTAAGTGTTTTCCGGGTACTTCCGGCTATTTCCGGGTGTCCATTTTCAAGAGGTCATTACTAATTACATTTGAAGTCCTCTTTCAACAGTCAGATGTCAGTTTACTTGGAAAGAAACAATGCAGTTATTAATAAGAAGGCTTGAAATTAATTCATGCAAGATTTCCCAGCACTAGCATCAGTCCTTCATAGTCAGCCAACCTTCGTACTTCTGCTGGGTCAAGCCCGACGGGGGCTGACGTCTTAAACAAGCCCCAACAAATAAGAAAGATTTAGAAGAGAATATACTAATTACTAGATATTCACACAAAAGTGACATTAGAATTATTGCTGGAAATAGCAGCCAAATATTTATCGCTCGCCACGTTTTAAAATAATGAAGGGCACATTAGAAGATGTAGTTTTAGATAGTCATATATACACATATTGGTCAACGCTGGAATCTCATTGATTCTATATACATAAGTCGGTTCTCAGAGGACCTATTCAGGTCATGGGAACTGTTTGTCCCCCGTGTAAAAATTTGGCGTATATATATATATAATTTCGAGTATATACTTATATATGTCTGTATGCATTTTGTTGGGGTTTAAATGGTGAAAATTTCATAAGGTAGCTGTTGTTTACTTTCATTGACAAGTCAGACCTGAGCTATCAAGACATATATTTACATATACATAATCAAAAGTAAAAACATTGTTAATATCTTCCTACACAGATAAAATATAAAAGATTGTATTTACATGTGTCACAGCTAATTCACCTCCGTAATTCTTAGGAAACCTGGCTTCTATTTCTAGCAAGTGGAGCGTAGACGTAGAGACATGTTGCTGTTGTTTACTTTTATTCACAGGTCTTGAACGAGCAAGACAAGATGACTCGACATGTGTGTAATCGATGGTATACCTGCCGTGACCATCCTGTGTTTATATGATTATCAAGGTACGCACATCTACATCGTTGAATACACCTTTCATTGTTTTAAAAGGGGTTGTAGAAGACAGAACATCTGAGGGTGAGAGGCCGGAGATCGTCAGTGAGTGGCTTTAAATTAATTAGCCATGATTCTATGAAATAAAGAAGCGAAATCACTTTGAAGAAAAATAGGAGAACAATAGTAATTATTATGAGGCCGGTGTAGCGATTACATATTGCCCTTTGTTTAGATTAACCACTCCCGACACCATGGTAATTAGATATTCCGACTACAGGGAGGTGTGGGATGGAATTAATTCTTTTATTTATTTACTTATATCAAACAACAAACACGGTGGCAAGGAGTAAATTAAAAAACTCGCCCTTTTTTTAAAAATAAAATTCAACCCTAACCTCTCCCATGATGCAACGGGGGCAGGTAAATGATTTGGCGATTTAGCGACATCAGTTCCTTAAATTTCACCAGAAGGAAATCTCAAGAACGATAACTCTGTCTTTACTTAATCGCAAAAATGGGTGCAAAAATTATTTCGAAACAACACTTGCTATGGACGAAAACGACAATATTAAAAGGATTTTGTGGATTTTTAATAGGTGAACACGTCATATATATATATATAAATATATATATATATATAAATATATATATATATATACATATATATATATTTGCTTAAAGTTTAATCTGTTATTTTAATAAATATTTGCTCTACGGTTCTTATATATCTGATATATATTTATTCTTATCGAGCCCTCTTTAGATTTTAGTCTTCAAATTTATTATTATTACTATATATATAGAGAGAGAGAGTGAGAGAGAAATAGAATGAGAGTGAGAAAACAATCAGAACATATTGTGTTATCTTGCTTTCTTTCCTTTTCTCTTTTTTTTAAATAAATAGAATTTTACCTATAAGTATGATTAATTTACTCAGTAGTATTGCAGCTTTGCGTGGCGCTGCACATAACATTTTAAGCTTAGTCGTCTACTTAAGTAGTGTACAGTCACTGAAGGTTCCACAAATAACAAATAAGTTTGTCATCATTGAATTTCAATGGACAACCATAAGTGCTCTCACTAAACACACACAGATATATATGTATATACAAACTCTGCCTGTGACTATAGATATAATAAAAAATGACATATGTGAATGATTTTATGGATACAATTTCTGAAGATGTGAAGAGGACTTATGAAGCTTGCATACTCTGATGGATGTGCAACAGGAGTGTGCATGAACAAAGTATTAATGAACTGAGAGAGAAACTAAGCATAAGAGAGGTCAGATGCAGTGTAGAGGAGAGGAGTAGTTTGGACATGTGATTTGTATGGAGGGTGACAGCTGTATAAAAAGGTGCAGCGCTCTTAAAGTCGACAGAAACTATGGAAGAAGAAACCTTTGGAAAGCTTGGGTGCAGTAATAAAAGCTGGCCTTGATCAATTAAACCTCATAAAGGAGAAGACACATGATCAAGATCTCAAGTATCATGCTGTACTACAGAAGACCTGCCTTCCCGCATGCACAAAATTAAATAAAACAAACATGTAGAGGACAATAGTCTGTACCAGCCTTCTCTTCCCACTCCCCAATCTTAATACCCTGCCCTCACCAGCTAAATATCGCACACCTTGTCTATGGTGAACTTGCTTACTTGTTACTCTCTCCAAACCCTCACCCCTGATACACCTTGCCTGCCCCACCCATGCATACAAACATGAAAACTGGACATGATCTCCCACAATGTTGTTACCACGATAAAAAAAAAACTAAGTCCACCATGTATGCTGATCCAATGCCACAACAACAAAAGCACCCAGTCCACCCTGTAAGGTGGTCATTTCAGTGCCATGATAAAAAGCACTCAGGTCACATTGTAATGAGGTTGGTATTAGGAAGGGCATCCAGCTGTAGAAAGCAAGCCAAAATACAGATCCATATGAGCAAGATGTGGTCTCTGGACGTGACTTGTCTCGTAACATGGAAGATGGATGCTAACTAATTTTAATGTTAACTTTTTCATGCTTGCATGAATTGGATACATGTTTTCCAGCACAGCATCTCCTCTGTGAGCTTCACTGATTTGGCATCAGCTCTCACAACCTCTGCCCATGTCTTTGGTTTCCCTCTACAGAAGCTTCTTTCTGCTAACATTTCTTAGCTCTTCTTCACTCAATGATCATCAACCACACCACACATCATGTGCAGTCTTCTCTCCTGTATGCTACATGCTTTATCTTTCAAGCATAAGAACTAGAGAATGAAATCCATCTGGGACTTGGACAGGTGCATATCTGAGATGTAGGGCCACATCTTCCCCGGATTCTTCCTAAACCTTAGGCTGGTTGCTATCATGTTCGTCTCCAGCAGAGTGTCCCTCAGTAGTCTTCCATTTCGGTTGGTGTTGTTATGGAAGTACCAGCAGGGATCTTCATTGTTCTCCTTACTCAGATGTGCATTGAAGTCTCCCAGAACAAGCAGGATGTTGTGAGTTTGTGGTGTTGACAGCTCTACGCACCTCCTCATGGAACTCCTCCGCACACACATCATTGTCTTCCTCAGTTGGTCTCAAGGCTGTCAGTCTTGGGTTTCCATTGAAGGTAACCCTCAACACTCGCGGCGAGACAGGTATGATTTCCCTCACCAATAGATTGGTTTTTGCACTGAAAACAAAACCCACTCCTACTGCAGCATTTATCATGTTATATATATATATATGTACATATATATACACTTTATATATATGTATAACATATATGTTGATGCCCTAAGGACAGACACTGGTCTGTTGGAGATGCAGGATATGGCAGCGATAATGAGGGACAGAGACCGCTGGAGAGAACTCGTCCATGGATCTCGGGAATTTTACCCGCCTTAGATAGATAGATATATATGTATATAAGTATATATATATTACTTATATACATATATATATATATTGACGAACATTACACTCTGTTATTGCTATCATACCATACATAGGTGAAACAGCTTGTTCAGCTTTACCACTTTGCTTATAAAGCTTGTATCTCCATTGCACATCTGCGGGGTCTGAGACGCTGCTGTGGTAGGTGCATCAACTTTACAGCTTCACATGGTTTGTCCTACAGCCTGAATTGTCCTCCCATCATTTTTCCCACCTTACAGAGTTAAATCTGATCATTAAATGGGGCGTGGGCTTGGGTAAATCTTCCCTCAGTTTATCCTGAAGTGATGGAAAGAGACCTTTGTCCCCGGGTAAGAAATTGGTGTCTCACCACAGTCATTGCCTCTTTTGCTCCCTCCCATATGGACACTGCAGTAAACGTGAGGGTCACTGCTTCCGTTGCCAAATGGAGTAGAATTTCCAGCCTGTGACATTTGAGATGTTTGGTGGAGTCTGGCCAGCAATGGCTGGGTGGAACTTCATAGACTAAGTTAGTATTGAAGTGGGGCTACTGACCATCTCTGCCGAGGGATCTGCAAATGTAGAGAAGTTGTAGTGTCTTTTGACACAGACAAAAGGATCTCCTGACCCACCTTCCTACCACTTTACAGTGTTTAAGGATGACAGACAAGGCTGACCCTGGGGGGATTTCAACTCACCACGGTGTCTGACACTAATCCACTGCCATTAATAATAATTGTTTCTACTTTTGGCACAAGGCCAGCAATTACCCCCAGTACATTACTGGTACTTTATTTTATCGATGCCGTAAGGATGAAAGGCAAAGTTAACCTTGGCGGGATTTGAACTCAGACCATAAAGGACCGTAAATCTTTGCTGCAAAGCATGGCATACGACCCTCTACCGATATGGCCAATTCACCGCCATTAATAATAATGTTGGTGATGGTGACTCCTTATTAACCACACATGACTGACACCAAGATGGTGACTCCTTATTAACCACACATGACTGACACCAAGATGGTGACTCCTTATTAACCACACATGACTGACACCAAGATGGTGACTCCTTATTAACCACACATGACTGACACCAAGATGGTGACTCCTTATTAACCACACATGACTGACACCAAGATGGTGACTCCTTATTAACCACACATGACTGACACCAAGATGGTGACTCCTTATTAACCACACATGACTGACACCAAGATGGTGACTCCTTATTAACCACACGACTGACACCAAGATGGTGACTCCTTATTAACCACACATGACTGACACCAAGAAAAAATGAAAGCACATGAGTGCACAATTATTGTTTATTTATTGTAATAACGATGAAATAAATGCATATGAAATCATTCTTCAGATTAGCTCAGCTTTTGTGTGTGTGTGTGTGTGTGTGTGTGTGTGTGTGTGTGTGTGTGTGTGTGTGTGTGTGTACACACATGAAGTTTGCTTTGCAATCATAAGGTACCAGGTTCAATCACTGTGTGGAGTTTATTGGCCTTCGATCAAGTGAAACATTGTCAGTAGAAATTACATAGAACTGTTCAATGAGAATTATGTTAAGGGTACATTTCTCTGTGGAATGCTCAGTCACTTACACACTAATGTTCACGAGTAGACAGAGACATGGATAGAAGAAAACAAGTGTTTTTCATAAATTTTTTTATCAGTTTTGAAAAGAATATTTTTCAAATTTTTAACAAACATTTTGTTCAAATTGTCATGATGGTGGTGATGGTGATACATAATTATGATGGTGCTGCTGGTGGTGATGATGATAATGATGATGATGATATACAATTACAATGAGTGATGATAATGATGAAAGTGATGATGGCAAGTGATTATGATGATGGTGATTATAAAAGTGATAATGATGATGATGTTGATAGTGATGATAAAAGACTATTATGATGATGATGATGATGTTGATAGTGATGATAAAAGACTATTATGATGATGATGATGATGATGTTGATAGTGATGATAAAAGACTATTATGATGATGATGATGATGATGATGATGATGAAAGTGATGATTTTTTTTTAATCTCCATCAATGTAAAATTTATTTCTACTCGACCTAAAAACTTGAGAATTAACAAAAGAAGGGTTCCCTTTATGCCGATTATTAATTGTAGTATCACATAGTTTATCTTGTTCTTGTTGATACAAAAAATTAATGCCAGAAGTAGCATTATTGTTACTTTCTTGGCAATGGTTGTTTGTCACTGGTTCTTCCATAGCAGCAACAATAGAAGATGAAGAAGAATTAGTGTTGAGTATTTCTGTTAAATTGTCTTCAATAGGTCTGGAAGTAGAGATGTTAGAGGAATCCATCCTAAATGTGGCCGATGGTGATGGTAGCAAAGACCCTTCAGAATCATCATCATCATCATCATCATCATCATCGATGATAACTGGTTCGACTTTAACAGCAGACTCTAAAGGTCGTTTCGGTTGATTTGATTCGGAGAAAATATTAGTTGTATTCTTGTTGAAGCGATGTGACAAAGCCCGAAGTGGTTCAGAATCAGTTCCTGCTTGGGGTGGCTTAATTGAAGGGAGATAACTATAGGGTTCTAAATTAACTTCTCTAGCTGCAGATTTGGAGCAATGATTTCTCAAGTTCTGCTCTTCACAGACACCAGTTGATGGTGAGTCAATGAAATCATTGTTACCTGCCTGAAAATTTACGTAGACCTCTCTTACTTTAGGTGTGTGTGTCAGTACACAGTCCTTGTTAGTATTACTCTCTTCAGTCATGAAGTGTGTTGACGGGGCTTTATCTGTGATGTCTTCAGTTTTAATTTTAAAATTGGTTTGTGATTTCATAACTGATGGATTCTGACTGGAGGTAGACACTGAGAACGAGCTTGAAGTTGAAAAATTAACTTGGTTTTCTGTCAACAACTGTTTCTTGGGAGGATGAAATGTAACAGTTATTGTATCAGCTGCTGGATCCAAGGGGTTCTTATTTTCACAAGGTTGAACCTTAGGGGATGACACACCCCTTTCTGTATCGCACAGTTGTTTCAAGTCAGCAATCTCTAAACACAATGCTATTGTCTCTAATTGAGTCAGTAGGTCAGGGTCCAAGTTTAAGTGGCCCTTGTAAATGTATTCAGCAAAGGCATGGAGAGCTTCGCTGCTTACACTGTTGGGTAGATTGACCACAAGAAACTGGTTGTAGCGTGTGTCGTTGGTTGAAAGTAGCTTCGGACAGAGGGCTATCAAGACAATCTTATGAACCTGGAATAAACAAAAGAGAATAATGACATACAGAAAAATAGCACTACTAGGCACTGCACACGTTACAAAGAGTACCCCAGGACTTGCATATACAACATACAGAAAAATAGCACTACTAGGCACTGCACACATGTTACAAAGAGTACCCCAGGACTTGCATATACAACATACAGAAAAATAGCACTACTAGGCACTGCATACATGTTACAAAGAGTACCCCAGGACTTGCATATACAACATACAGAAAAATAGCACTACTAGGCACTGCACACATGTTACAAAGAGTACCCCAGGACTTGCATATACAACATACAGAAAAATAGCACTACTAGGCACTGCACACATGTTACAAAGAGTACCCCAGGACTTGCATATACAACATACAGAAAAATAGCACTCCTAGGTAGTGCTTACATATTATGAAGTGTATTCCCAATACAATAGAACTATTAACACTCTACATATCCAAGACACACAGAACAATAAAAATAAGACAATAATAATTGTTTCTACTTTAGGCACAAGGCCAACAATTACTCCAGTGCATTACTGGTACTTTATTTTATTGACCTCGTAAGGATGAAAGGCAAAGTTAACCTCAGCGGTTACACACACATACACATATATACATCATCCCCATCATTTAACATCCATTTTCCCTGCTAGCTATATATATATATATATAATTATATAAATCAACAAAGAAGAATACATTAAAAATCTTTATCCGCTGACAATGTTTTCATTGGTTCAAGGATGCATTGAAGGAGAACTTGAAGAATTTAGGAATTGATTCCAGAGACATGGAAAGTCTCATTGTGAATCGCTCTACTTGGCATTCAAAAATATGGGATGGTATGAAAACCTTTAAGCAAAACAAGCTAATGCAAGTAAATATTAAGAATATAAGAAAAAAAAACAGCCACCCAAGGGAACATGAAATTAATAGAACTTTCTCTACTTGTAAAGTTTGTGGCAAAATCTGCCTTGGAAATGTAACCTTATTACATAAAGATGCTGTCTGATGATGTAGTGTCACCAGTTGAATGATTGAATCATCACATAGCTCCGATTGCCATTGAAATATGTATCACAGTTTAATAGCTCTGATTGCCATTGAAATATGTATCACAGTTTAATAGCTCTGATTGTCATTGAAATATGTATCACAGCTTTATAGCTCTGATTGCCATTGAAATATGTATCACAGCTTTATAGCTCTGATTGCCATTGAAATATGTATCACAGCTTTATAAATAAAGGATTTTTAAACATCTACTCTGAACTTCGCAATTGTTTGTCACAGACAGACAAATTATATTTGAAAGAAAATACATGATGTTGAGTGCTTAAATCTAATTGCATCATTATTCACTGATTGGTGTGTTGTATATGCAACCCCAAGTAGACATGTTTACCTAAGTATCATCAGGCTAGCATGAGTTAGATGAGTTGTCCTATTGTGAGACAAGCCAGATCAGGTGACTATGTCGTGACTTTACAAGGCTGATTTTGGTTTGATGCCCATCCTAACAGTAAATTTAGTAGCGAAATCAAGCTTGTATGAAACCACATTTGGGATATATATATAAAACTATATATATATAAAACTATATACATATAAAACTATATAAAATGCTTACCATTACTATGGAACTTCCATTTCCAATTGCAGCATCACACAGCCTTCCTTTCTTCCAAAGCTGTGCTAAACTGTCCATCATGTGATACTGATGTTCAGCTACAATATGTACTTTCTTAGACTGGCCTGCTGCTGTGTACTCCACCAATGGAGAAACTTCTTCGTCTTCTTCATGTTGTGAATATTGAGGTTCAGGCTCTATATATGCCAGTTTTTGTTGAGGGTAGTCATCTTCATGTTCTAAATACTGTACTTCCTCTTGTGGACAGTGATAGTCTTGTTGTGAATAATGCAGTGTTTGTTGTGAACACTGAGTTTCTTGTTGTGAACTCTGAACATCTTGTGAATACTGAAGATCTTGTGAACTTTGAAGATCTTGTTGTGAATACTGAACTTGTTCTTGTGAATATTGAGCTTGTTGTGAATACTGAACTTGTTGTTGTTGTTGCTGTGAGCCTGGAGGATCTTCTTCATCATCTAATAACGGAACTGAATTCTCAGGAATTGTCCTGTAAATAAAACGTAAATTCATCTTAATAGTTTCTGAAAAAAGATATACTCTTCCTCTTCCTTCTCCTAATCATCATCATCATTGGTGGTGAATTGGCAGTATCGGTAGAGGGTCGGACGCCATGCTTTGACGCATAGAGTTACGGCCCTTGCCATTCTGAGTTCAAATCCCACCGAGGTTAACTTTGCCTTTCATCCTTACGGGGCTCGATAAAATAAAGTACCAGTAATGCACTGGGGTAATTGCTGGCCTTGTGCCAAAAGTAGAAACAATTATTATTATTAACATGGCTTAATGGTTAGAGCATTGGCCTTGCAATCGAAAGGTTGTGAGTTCAATTCTCAGGCAGGATGATGTGTTGTTTCCTTGAGCAAGACACTTTATTTCACATTGCTCCAGTTTACTCAGCTGTAGAAATGAGATGATAGAGACTGGGGTCCATATCATTCCACTGTAAAGTGGTCGTGGAGGTGCCATGGCAAAAAAGCACCCAGCACTCACTGTAAATGAGGTTGGTGTTAGGAAGGGCATCCAGCTGTAGAAGTCAAGCCAGAATCAGTTCCTGTCCGACCCTTGCAAGCAGGGAAAAGCGGACGTAAAATGATGAAAAGAAGGTGAAGGTGAAGCCACGCTTCATATTGGCTCCAGGTTTTTTCAACTGTTTACATTTATTTTGACTGTCTCTAACCCTTTATTCAAGTTTTAAACTTGATAAGAATTTAGAGCAAGTGACCCACCTAACACAGGTGGGTCACTTGTAATAATACGACACCTCTTGGTGGGGTGTTGTCTTTGAAAAAATTTTACAATCAACATATCTTTTAAAGAACGTTACCACTACAGAGAGTGAGAGTGTGAGAGAGAGAGTGAGAGTGTGAGAGAGAGAGTGTGAGAGAGAAAGTGAGAGAGAGAGCTGTAAGATAACATAGAGAGAGGGAGATGTCATTGTCAACAGTTCAACAAGACAGCGTTCTAGTGAAGGCAACTACTACAGAAGAAAAAAAAACAATATTGTTTTAAATGATATTGTTTTACAATTAAAACAGTCAAGTGGTTCTGACAGGAACAGCAACAACAACAACACCATCAATAACAACAGCATCAACGATAAGATTGAGAAAGATAATAACAACAACAGCCACAACAACAAAGAAACACAATCCACAATGAACAATAGCACCCAGAAAATTTCTTTCGCTGGTGCTATCAAGTCATCCTTCAGAAAACTAAACTTTTCTGAGGATGAAATAGGAAAAGCAAGGAGTCTTGTTGAAAACAATGGCCATATTGTCAGTCTCAAGACTCCTTTGGAACCGATCCAACATACGGTACGTCGAACTGTGACATACCATATTATTGGATTAAAAAGCAAAAAGATTGACAGAGCTACAGAACCTTAGATTCAAAAGGCTCTGGGGCCAGTCTGGGCCCCAAAAATTTACATTCAAATGAGCAGGGGTTTTGGCACAGTAAAGGTTAGATTTAACATCAAAGAAGAGGAAAAATCTAACTCTCTCAAGCCCCTACAAAATGATGAAATTATGCTCATCCCATTCTACTGTGAAATGAGATCAGTAAGAATTAAAATTAAACAAATACCACTGGAAATAGACATTTCTTGGAGGACAATGTGGTACAAATACTTTGTTGTGTTTAGCCATATTGCAGTGTTTTGATGGTCTTATTCGTGCCACTCACAAATCTGGTACTTATTTCATCCCTGAGAAATATAGAAGTATTTAGTTACCAAATTTGAATCGGTTTCAGGATTCCATCTTGATTGAAGAAGTCAGAGTTCAGTTGGGATTCTTTGACATGGCTCAGATTAACACCAGGGAAGGAAGATTCTTTGCTGCCAATTTTAGAAAATGAAAGCTTGTTCAACTCATCATGGCTTAATATTTGGGCAGGATCAAATTTTGGTCTTTTGTGCTGTGAAAGAGAGAGAGAGAGAGAGAGAGAGAGAGAGTAGAGAAAAATAGAGTATTTAAACATGTTATTAGCTATAGAGTAACTGGAACTTAGTTCTCAGGGAGATTACAAATAAATAAATAAATATAGCAATCTATTGTGGTATATATTTAATATATAGTAATCTATTGTGGTATATATATTTGTCTGTTTCAGATGAGCAGTGCAGCCAAATCCTGTTCCATTCTGTCGTTTGGACTTTCCTGTTTTAAACTACAGCATGTTATATCAGCAGAGCAGACAAGTGCAAGCATATCTCAGATGTTCCCCCGCAAAACCATGAAGGCCAAGGAATGGAATTAAATTGTCCAAACCTACGACATTGCTCTTCTCTGTAAAGATTTCACAGCCCTAGCATCATTCTTTTATAGTCAGCCTATAAATTTTCAGCTGACCCTCATACATCGCAACTAACCATATTTAGTGGCCATATTGCTACCACCACATGCACCGGCCCATTCTCTAGCAGAACAGCTTTGCCTCACATTTGAATTCTTCAAAACAAAGTATTCAGTTACCTTGTGTTTGTAGAGGATATGTTTATCCAGATGGATCTTCTGTCGGAAGGAATTGGAACAAAACAGACATTTAAACGCTCGAACATCTGAGTGGATTGCCAGGTGACGTTTTAGGTTGCTGCTTGTTGTGGCTTTGTAGTTACATTCAGTGCAGCAGTGGCGTCTGATACCTAGATGGTAAAATAGTAGTAGTAGTAGTATAGTAGCAGTAGTAGTAGTGGTAGTAGTAGTAGTAGTGGTGGTGGTGGTTTTGATGGTGTAGTAGTAGTGGTGGTGGTGATAGTGGTTTTGATGGTGTAGTAGTAGTAGTAGTGGTGGTGGTGGTGGTAGTGGTAGTGATGTTGGTGGTGGTAGTGATGGTAGTGGTTTTGATGTAGTAGTAGTGGTGGTGGTGGTGGTGATGGTGGTGGTGGTGGTGGTGGTGGAGATAGTGGTGATGGTAGTGGCAGTGGTGATAGTGTTGTTGTTGGTCGTAGTGGTAGTAGTAGTAGTAGTAGTAGCACCAAAGGTAGTAGTAGTAGTAGTAGTGGTGGTAGAGCACATAATAAAATGAAAAGGAAGTAAATATTGCAGCATAGATATTTCATTATTTCTTTATATATATACATACACATACATATACATACATACATACACATACATATATGTATTCATCTTCTTGCTCTTGCTCGATGAGACTGGGACCCCCTTAGGTCAGTGACCCCAAAGACATCATCACGTCGACCAAATCCACCAGTACTCCCCATTGCTGGCAGTCACGTGCCAGCCCCTCTGCATCATCCTAGATGGCATCAAGCCTCTGGATATCTTCCTTGGTGACTTCCAGCCATCTGGTGCAGGGCTTTTTCCAGCCTTTAGCTGCTTTGATGAACGAGAGTAAGAGAATCAGCCAGAGCCCATCTCATCCACCCACACGCAACTCTCAGCACTGCTATAGAGCCATTGGAACTGGGTGGTGATCTTGGGAGGCAAGCCAATGAGCTTGTACATATATATATATATATATATATATATATATATATCATCATCATCATCATCGTTTAACGTCCATATTCCAGGCTCGCATGGGTTTGGACGGGAATTTTCCCACTTGAGGCAAGATTGGTTGTCCTGCTCGTATAGGACTGTCTGGCGGGTTATCTACGGCTGGATGCCCTTCCTAACACCAACCACGTTTACAGTGTGGACTGGGAGGTTTTTACCGTGTTACCTACACGGCCACATTACAGCGTGGACTGTGTGTTTTTTTGTTGTGACACCTACACGACCTCATTTGTTTCGGGCTGGATGTTGTGGTACCAACATGTATATATATATATATACATAATATATATACATATATATATATATATGCATAATATATATACATATATATATATATATATATATATATATATATATATATATATATATATATATATATATATATATATACATATATATATCAAGTAAGTATGTTTTGAAACAGTGAGCAGGTTTGAAATTAGAAAATAGAATAGCTTTCACCGTATTTTTGACTAAAGGAATTTTAGCCTGATAATGGGGTTTAGAACCCTCAGATAAATGGAAAAAGATGAGTATTGACGTATATATAAATACAAAACCACACTATAACTGCATCAAATGAAAAATGAAAGTGAGATGATTTAACTTTCATAGGTGAGTCTATGGCAGGACTAGAGAAGAAATTCCAAACCTGGAAACATGGCCTCACAAATTAGGCATAAGAGGGATTGCAGATTTACTAGAGAGGAGATTGTGTTGGTATGGTCATGTGATACGTATAAAGGATGACAGCTGTATAAAAAAGTGCAGGGCGATCAATATATTGATATGATTCCTGGTTAACTTTCCTGGAGAACTTTCTGGCATTGGATCTCAGTGTTACGTCCTTTTTCCTTAGATAATGCCTCCAAGGAAGAGATCCGCCATTGGTCAAAAAACAGCGAAAGCTGAGAGAGGGAAAAGAAGAAAAGCAAATGAATCGTCAATGGAGGCTGCAATTAGACGATCGGAAGATGCTGAATGTAAAGCTACTTCAAGAGTGTTAGAAAACTACAACCAGCGTTGTATTTAAGATATAGGTTATTTATGTACTCCAGATGGTCATGGGCACTTTCATTTTTCCAGATATTGATTATAGGGGCCCCCCGGGGGCAGATAACTCCCTTTTAACTGCTTCCTTGGAATCGTCTGAAGCACTGCAGTGCAATGCAACAAAACGTCATAACTTCTGGAGTTTGCAGCCGGTTTTCTCCAAACTTGACACATGGGCTATGCATGTTCTACAGATGAATTTGAACACTCAGAATTGGCACATGTTGAGTAGGGGACCCTTGGGGGCAGGAACCCCCTTTTGGAAAAAGCTGATGATTTTGTACAAGTATACTTTTCGAAGCAGCACTGAACTATTGACCTGAATGCTATTTAATACCCAAGCAATACCTCTGCTAGTATATATATATGTATCATCATCATCACCGTTTTACATCTATTCTTCCACGCTAGCATGGGTGAGACAGGTTGTCCTGTTGTGGGCAGTGCCAGGTCGGGTGAACTTCTTGCTACTGAGGCAGCGGGATAGACAGATGGTGTCAAATACCAAGGCATACCCCGGGGAAGAATGTACCCCACATCCACCCATGTTATCTATGCCCTCCGGTGTTCCCTTTGCGGGTCTTTATACATCGAACAAACAGGACACAGTATGGCAGACCGTTTTGCTGAGCATTTGAGGGACATACGACTCGTTTTGGATACTCCTGTCGCCCGTCATTTCTGTTCTTCTGGTCATTCTTTCCTACACATCTCAGTCCTGGGTGTCCTTTTACATCATGGATCACAAACCTCGTGCACCAGGACTGAATAGAATCTGATTCACCGCCTTGGGTCCTATTCCCCTCTTGGACTCAACTCACCTCCCCAATTTCTTTAATACCTCGTCCATTATAACATGCACTTGTACATTTACCCCTAGATTCCTATCTCATGATTATAAACAACTAATACATGCTGACTATATATGCACACTCCACTTTTCCCTTCACAGCTCTGTATACACACATACACACCCTAATATTAACATACTTTTGCTCATAGCTTCGTACTTACATGCACACACACATTTCTTCTTAGCTTCATACGGACATATAATAACACACACAAACACATGCTTATGCACTTGCTCAAGTATAGCTCTTTTTACAAAACGGTAGACGCGCTCCATCATCCACTTTTCTAAAAAATAATCATACACAAAACGCCAGCACCAACAGTTTTGCAAGAGATGTCAACATGAATGAACCAGTTATTTTTATCTAAAGACATTTTTTCCAATTCCATCCAGCCCGTCCCTTCAATCTATCTTATTTCTCATTCTTCCTTCTGATGAAGGACTAGCGTACCTCTGAAATATGTATAATAAAATATACTTGATCACAAGATATCTATATTGTTAATATTTTGAATTAATAACTCTGGAAAACATTTTTTCCGTTGAGTGCTTCCAATCTATTGTAAAACTCATTCTTTGATGTATTCATTGAACCTTAACTTTTAAATATATATATAAATATATGTATATATACACACACACATATATATATATATATAGTGAAGGTATGCATCTTACTGGTTAGGCTATTTAGCTGGTAAAAATAAGTTGTACCTGTAAATTGAAGGGCCAGCCTTGACACATTCTGTGTCACACCAAATCTCTCTAAGAACCACGTTAAAGGTACACGAAAAGGTTGTTCCATTGATCAAAACAACTTGAACACTTGTCATCATAGCTGACGAAGTACCATTTTATATATCTAGAAGGGTTGAGAGAACCCTTCAGTCGCGTCAAGGACATGACAGCCTCTCCTGTGCACTAGTAGAATGTGAGACTGTACATAAGTGAGATGCAGATCCCTGGCCTGTCTGGGAGAGCAGTGGCCCTGCTTCAGTACTGTCTTGGTTTATGTAGACCCATCTAACCCTTGCTACCAGGGTAAGTGGACATTAAAATGATGATGATGGCATATATAGAGAGAGAATGTGTGTGTGTGTGTGCATGAAAATTATGAAATTAAGAAAATATACAGAAAAATTTGTTTACCAACCTAAATGTTTATTTCTGTGTTTGTACCAGTTAGGTTTTCTATCAGTGGAATATTTACACTTGTTACATTTGTAAAGTCCTGCCCTGAGCACTGGCTGAAGAGACACGGAGGGCTGCTAAACATAAGAAAGAACAAACTATAAGAACACACACCAATTTAACAATATTTACTCTCTTTTTTGTTACCATATTCCTAATGGAAAACACTGCCTAAGATGTTCAAATCCCTTTGAAAACAATCAATGATATCAAAGGGTTTCTCTCTCCATAGTAACGGAGGGTTTCTCTCTCACTCTCCATGGCAACAAAAGGTTTCTCTCACTTTCTATGGCAACAGATTTTCTCACTCTCCATAGCAACATAGGGTTTCTTTCACTCTCCCTGGCAACATAGGGTTTCTCTCACTCTCCATGGAAACAATGTTTCTCTCACTCTCCATGGCAATGGAGAGTTTGTCTCACTCTCCATGGCAACAGAGCGTTTCTCTCACTCTCCATGGTAATACAAAGTCTCTCTCACTTTCATGGTAACGGAGGGTTTCACTTTGGAGGTGAATATTACACCAGTTTCAGATTGACATGAAATTCATATTTCCTACTGTTTTTGGTGTTTTGAATAAATATTTCCTTCAAAACGGTAGAAAACTGGTAAAAAATCATTAAGTAATGGGCGTTGTGAAACAAATACTATACTCTAAACGACACTTAAAATATTTTAAATATAAAAATATAAAAACTCATGTGAATTTCAGACCATCTAAACATAATGTGTTGATTATCTAACTCGGTTTATAAACGGGGTTTGATCTTGGCCTATTTCTCAGACATAAAATAGGGAGTTGGCTTCTATTGAAGTATATGCAATAAATGACGTTTAAAGCTCACATCTATGTAGGTTTGGCTGGCCTCATATAAGGAGTTTTCTTGGGTGTTTTAATGTTGTTTAATGGGTGTCATGTTGTTGTAAAAGCTCACACCTATTCAGGTTTAGCTGGCCTCTTACAAGGTTGTATCTCATAGGAGGCTTTTTGGGTGTTTTAATGAAAAGAGCTCCAGTCCTATCATATTGTTGGTTGTTACAGCTCACCCCTATGTAGGTTTAGCTAACCTCCTATGAAGTTTTATCTCACAGGTATTTTCATGAAAGGGGCCCCCAATCCTATCATGTGTGTCATAGTTCACACATCTATGCAGGTTTACCTGGCCTCATAAAACGTTTCTTGGGTGTTTTAATGAGGTCCTCAATCCTATCATGTAATTGTTACAGCTTATATGTATGTAGGTTTACCTGGCCTCGTATGAAGTTGCCTCTCATAGGAGGTTTTTTTAGGTGTTTTAATGACAAGGGACCCAATGCTATCATGTTGTTATAGCTCACCCCTACGTCAGCATAGGTATTTCGATAATAAGGGCCGCCAGTGCTATCACGAAAAGGAACATGAAATGAAGCACTTTGTTCAAGAACACAATACAATGCCTAGTCCAGGAATCGAAATCACAACCTTATGATTGTGGGGCCAACACCCTAACCACTAGGCTACATACCTTCACACTGAAGATAAAATGACATTACCTTTTTAAGATTTTGTGTAGTTTTAAATAAGGTGGGGACTGCATCTTTGGTTAGACGAGTTGTTTGACCTGTTCTTTTGAAGCAACTTTGTTCAAAGTGATCTGAACACAACACTGCTGTTTCTGAAGGCCAATAATTCTTTTGTTTCATCTGGAGTAACCAACATTGCTGCAGAACTGCATCTTTCGGAAACCTGGAGATTTCCAGAAAAAAGAAAAAATATATTTATTTATAAACATGAGTAATTGGTGATAGGGGGGGGCATCCAGCCATAGTAAACTTGCTAAACAAAACAAAGGATCAGGAAGACTTGTCAGCTGTATCAAAGATTGACAACTTCCCTAGTGTTAGAGTCATAATAAAAATGCTCCCAGTGCACTCAGCAGAGTGCAGGAACACATGTAAGCTAGATATGGCCCCTAGCATACCTGAGAGGTCAATGACTTTGAATAAGTACTGACTTAGTCTGTTACAACTCGTCCAAAACTTGCTAGTAGAGAAAACAGATGTTATACGATGATGATGATGATATGATAAGTATGTGTGAGTGATTTCTCCTTTATATTATTTTAATATTAAGTAGAGGCCTGCTGTGTGCATCCTGTTTAGATACACCATATCTCTGCATGTTGTAAGAGGCAAGTAAAAGGGCATCAAATAAGACTCCATGATGAGATTGAAGCTTGTCATGAGGCCCGACCACTCTTTCTCTATCACTGCCCTCTCAGCTGGGCCAAAAACATAAGCACCATAGTGTTGAAGTGTAGTAGTGCTGGTGCTATGATAAAATTCACCCAGCACACACTGTAAAATGATAGAACTGGTGCCATGAAAAAATCACACAGTCCACCTTGTCAGGTGATAGTGGTGGTGGTATCATGAGAAAATGAACCTTGTACACACTGTGAAATGGTTAGCATTAACAATAGCATCTCGCCATAGAAATCATGCCAAAATGGACGATGTGAACAAGACGCAGTCATCTGATTTGGCTGTCTAGCCTCAAGACATGATAACCCGTCTAACCTATGTGAGCATGAAAATAGATGTAAAATGGTGATATGTATTAGTGTATATGTATGATTTAGTGTATGTGTGCGTGGATGTGTATATGCATTAGTGTATGTGTGCGTAGATGTGTATATGCATTAGTGTATGTGTGCGTAGATGTGTATATGCATTAGTGTATGTGTGCGTAGATGTGTATATGCATTAGTGTATATGTGCATGGATGTGTGCTCGTGCCTATTCTATCTATAATTACATGTATTAACATGTTCATCTTTACTTCATCTTTTGGGTACAATATCTTTAATCAAAGACACTTCCTAACGCCAACCACATTTACAGAGTGAACTGGGTGCCTTTTTATCGTAATACCAAAATGATCAACTGACAGGTTAGACTGGGCGCTTTTTGTCATGTCACCATCATGACCACCTTACAGGGAGGGCTGAGTGTTCTTTCACCATCATATGTACCTAATATGGTGGACTAGGGGCTTTTGTTGTGTCACCAGCATGATCACCTTACTGAGTGGACTGGGAGCTTTTAGCCATTTTCGCAGCATTGTAGGGGAGTGTGTCCAGCTTCCATGCATGGGTTAGACAAGAAAGGTGTATCAGATGTGGAAGGTTAGAGGAGAGGAGGTGTGGAGCATGGCTTAGTGGTTAGAGCATTGGCCTTGCAGCCGAAAAGTTGCGAGTTCAATTCTCGGACCGGGTGATGTGTTGTTTCCTTGAGCAAGACACTTTATTTCACATTGCTCCAGTTTACTCAGCTGTAGAAATGAGATGATAGGGACTAGGGTCCCTATCATTCCACTGCAAAGTGGTCGTGGAGGTGCCACGGCAAAAAAGCACCCAGCCCACACTGTAAATGAGGTTGGTGTTAGGAAGGGCATCCAGCTGTATACAATATGTATAAATATTTCGTATCTCCAAAGAAATACAGTTTTAGGAAGCCGTAGCTATGCAAACACCGGGGATACAAAATATTTATACATATTGTATAAAGCTATGCTTTAAGCGAAATCCTATTTCTTTTCTATTATAAGTTGAGCCAACTTATGCAGCTTCATATGCAAATGAGATTAATCACCTCATTTACACAGACGAGAAAACTATATATTCTCGCCTGTCTTCTAGTCCAGCAGTCGCAAGCGGTGGGAGGGACCGTCCTGACGAAGGCCAGTTAAGCCTGAAATGCATAGACGGTTGTCCCCCTTGCTTCTGCTGGACATCACCAGAATATTGCCAGAAATTAAAAAAAACGGTTAAAAATTAAATAAAAATGGCATAGGCAATACAATGCAAGAAGAGGAAACAGAATAGTACCACTGATGATGTCTCAGATGTGTGACGAAAGAACTTTGATAGACTATATATATATATATATATGTGTGTGTGTTTTTTTAACCGTTGGTCAATCAATGATAAACATTGATTGCCAGATAAATTAACTATCAAGATATAAAAGATACAGAAGCCAAAACCAATCCAAACCAAACAGTGAGTGTGTTCTGTTATTATTTCTGACTATATTATAACAATATGACCCTCCCCAAGTATAATTAATATATATATGTCAATACACATATAAATATATATATATATATGTCTATACACATACACACACACATATATATATATATACAATAATAATTGCAGCTTTCTCTAAACTTTATTACATATTACCATGTGTTTCCATACTGATCAGCTCGGGTTTGATCATGCGATCGGATCCAGACTCTTAATCAACACTTCTTCAGATATGAGAGTTTCCATGGGTGGTCCCATCCATATCTATATACACATATATATATTTCTTCTATTCTTAAAACATCTCTTCTAAATGTCTATCTATCACGACAAATTACTTAGCAGTGTTAACTCTCTTTGTTTAACTATATATATATATATATATGTTTCTGAATTTGTTTAGCAACATGACCCTCCCAAAGTATAACAATATATATATAAGCATGTGTTTTAAATAAAAGAAAAAATATTTTATTAGAATTAGTAAAATATTTCAAACGCTAAATATTACCAGAAATACGACAATATTGTTAACGAAATATTTCAACTGCACTCTCTAATAATCAACTACCACCACAAGCAATCGATTAGTTAATAAAGACTTCTAATAATGTAGGCGTGGTTTGGGAAGCAATATGTATTTATTTATATACTCACAGATGGAAGCTTTTCTGACAACTTTCTGAGGTTACACTCTCGCAATTCAATGCCGCACACTGTAGTGTATCTGTTGGATACATCACTAAATTATAAAAACAAGTTGTACAGAGAGAGTGTCACGTTTGCAGGGAGAGCGGCGCGAATAAACACACACCGGAAGTAGTATATCAAACACTACCGATAAATTATAGGAATTTAAACCATTACAAACAACATTAAACACATCTACAAATGAGGAAATGGTTAGCAGCTAATTTCGTCCTATATTTATTGTAAAAGAAAACGCGAGAAAGATATGTTTATATAGCGATAACAAATTAGAGAATGCAAGTTGACAAGATGGGTACTATGTATTTCCGGTATGTTCTATTTATGGAAGAGCGTCAATTATTAAAGAGGTGAAGACGGCTTCTGGTATCAGGGAGAGCTTGTTTACTATATAACTTATTTATAATGTGGGTTAATAATAATAATATATATATATTATTCAAAATATTAATAAATGGAGACGTTCACATTATCAAAATATGTTTATTATATATGTATATATAAAGAGAGACAGCATCGATCGAAAATAATTAAATTGGATTATTTTCATATTCATAACAAATTTAATCGTGCGTATTTTATCGAATGAAGCAAATTAAAAAGGTTAAAAATAATATAAAAATCTAGTGGATCAAAGTGTTTATCTGAAATTCTTTAGATGGTGACTATACCTTAACCGGAGTGCGGATTTGTACAATTTTATAAACTACTACTACAAAAGTAGAACGAGTGTTATCCAAGAAAAGGACTATCTATCTTTAGATAGATAGTCCTTTTCTTAGAAAAAAAAATCATTTCTTAAACAAAGGATCTGGTATAAGTATTACGAGATATATTTGTAAGAGTGAAATAAGAGACAATATTGCCAAGTTAATACTTATAGAAACTATTTTATTGAAATAAAAACTAGAATAAAGGAAATAAACAAAATACTTCTTGAATAATCACATTTTAAAAATACCTTTTATTTATCCATTTAAGTGATAAATATGTTTATGTGTGTGTGTAATTTGTAAATAAGTTAATAAAGGATTTAATTTTTACGTCATATCAAAAAAGGCAGTTCGGGGACTTAAGACACCTGAAATGGCAGCCCGCTTAAGGAAGGAGTTCCATAAGGTGGAGTGGCTGTTGCAGAGAGTGTCGCTGGCTGTGACAATACCTTCGATGTTTTGTCTGCAGGATGAACCTGAGAACTACCAATTAGACTGGGGTGTAGAATCGGTCATCCACTTCCCTTCCTTTCGTTGTTTGATTTCTTATTTCTTTTCCTTTACTTCTATTTTTCACTTTCTTATTGCTTTATATAAATTTTTCTATAAATAAAAATCTGCTATTTCTGAAAGGTGGCTGATATTTTAATTTATGAAATGTCTTACTATCTCCCTTTTTAAAACAATTTGTACGGTTGATTTTTGTTTTTATAACAATAACACCCTCTTGCTGGTGGGTCAGTAATGGTGGCCAAATTACTGCCCTTCTTCACCCCCTGATTTCCATCTTATCTCCTCTCTTCTGCTCCCAAACCAACAAGAGGCCCTTTCTGCTGCCACCTCCATACTACCTGCAAACTGCAGCCTTCTTCTCTCTTTCTGTCAGTGAGCATTCTCAATACTGAGTGAGCCAGGAACCCCTTGCAACCCACCTTTACTGGAAATAATCATGACTGCCAACCTTCCTTGATACTTATCACTCTTTCATTCCCAGTACTGTGGACAATTCTTTCTCTTTCTCTGGACGAAATTGGCTGTATTACATCTGGAAAAAGATGGGCTCTGCCACATGTAAAATACACAAGATATGCCATGTATCTGAATGCTGCCCCTGTGTGTTCATCAGTTAAAGTATCTTTGCCTACCTATCTTCATACACAGTGGAACTTAATTCATTCCTTAAGGCCATTCATCATCCAAAATGTTTATAGCAGAAAAATAATATTATGCTATGTTGGCATAATATTAATAAGAAAGTTTATTGTACTGTGTTGGCACAATAAGAATAAAAGGCTGCATGTTGTAGATGATAGTACACAAGGTATTGAAGTATTAATAGATGTAGTTGTTGCGTGTTGTTTTTAGAACAAGAGGAGTTGTTAGGCTATTTGTTATGGCTAGAAATAGAATCTTGGTTCACGAACACCTCTCATGAACAATTTTTCCTAACAAGAGAGGTGTTCGTGAACCAAGATTCTACTGTAATTAACCCTTTTGATACCAAACTCCTCTTGGTTCTACATACAATACAAACCTGTTTGCTTTAAAATACTTACAGGGGATGGAATTTCAAAATCTCAAAGGATGTTGTGATAGAAAAAGGTTAAGAACCACTGTTATAAACCTTCCACCAAAATCCATGTGTACTTTGAGGATTTTCCTGTGTGCTTTTGTAATTTCATACACTGCCCCTTCTGTTGCTGACAGACCCCGCTCTCAAATTCTGTCAACCTCTTCTCATCAATTCTCTTTTACACTTCATCATCCCATTGCTATGTTTCCAAGTGTCTTGGTGCACCTCGTGTCCATCCACACACACATCACATGGTTCCTAACAAGCTTTCGTTCAGTGACTTGGAATAACTTTCATTAAAAAATAAATAAAAATATATATAAAAAAAAACACCTCTCCCCCACCAAAGACAAAAAAACAAAAAAAAACAAACCCAAAGCATTTTAAGTTAATTGAAAAACTGAGTAAACTTTATTCTAATGAATGTTTTTACAATTTTTACTGGAACTTAAGACAAAGTTGAAGTTTGTATAATCAGTATTTTGAAATAAACAAATGATAAAAGAAACTCTGCTCCATTTTGGAACAGTTAACATATGTTCTGGAGGTTTTTAAAATAAAATATATATATATTTTCGAAAAACATACTAATTCTAATTAAGTTAAAAATATTAGAAATAAACACCCTCTTACTAGAAATAATATTTCCATAAAAAAAGACAGCAAATGTTTACATTTTTTTTCAGCACAAGAAGAAATGAGAATGATAAAGATGATTAAAAAAGGATAAAGACCCCCTTCGGTCATGAATCACCATGGGATTTGTACCTAGAAAGTTTCCCTCCGAGGCACAAATCTGGGCAAGGTTGTTTGTGAAAGACCTGCAGTCACCCATTGCATACTAGTCTCTCCTCTACAGGCCACTGATGTTGTCCAAGGGAAAGGCAAATGCCAACACCACTGACATTGCAACTCATTTCTACAGCTGAGTAAACTGGATCAACGTGAAATAAAGTGTCTTGCTCAAGAACACAATGCAAAGCCCGGTCCAAGAATCGAACTCACAACCTCGTGATTGTAAGCCCAACACTCTAACTACTAAGCCACTAAGGTGGGGGAAAAGAAAAAGAAGTAAAAAACAAATAACACATCTATGCCAATAGATTGTGAAATAGCAGCAGAATATTTGAACAAATTTCACTTATTACAACATAGATATTGAATTTTATACTATTAACTTTTAACATCCTGTAATGATTTCACAGAAAATATCTTAAAATCATCATCATCATCATCTTCGTTTAACGTCCATCTTCCACACTAGCATGGGTTAGACGGATAGGTTTGTTAATTCAAATGTTTATAGTGGGTAAGTTGTAAAAATTTACAGAGTTAGGATAAAGACTTTAATTCTTAATACGATACAGCCAGTGTTGTTTTTAGCTGTTTTGGCTTTTGTCTAGAATGTCTTGCTAATGTGGTTTGTTAATTCAAATGTTTATAATATCTTTATTAATGGACAGATTGTAAAAATTTCCAGTTAACTAAAGACTTTAATTTTTAATGTGATGCAGACACAGCATTATTCTGTATTGTTCTAGAATATCTTGCTTACGTGGTTTCATGTGGTACAGGGGCATTAAAAATTAATGGTAGGTTAACTAAAAAGATGGCAATATATTTGAATAAATTTCAACTATTATAATATGTATCTTTATTTTATATTATTAAAGAGGGTTTTAATGAAATCTGTTATTTCTTAATTTTTATTGTAGCCATTTAACTAATCTACTAAAGATAATTAAAACTCTAAATAACCATTTTATGTAATTATACACACACCCACACATGTATATATATATATATATATATATATATAATGAAGGAGTTGTGGTAAGGAACCAGACGGACCATAACGCACCAGAGTACCTCAATACTTAGGGTAGTAGAGTGGGTAATAGGAAAATGTATGACCCTCGACGGCAGAGCTCAAGCCGTGGCGTATCGAGCAGTAAGTAGTCACCAACGAACGATCATATTCAGTGGCAGCTTTTTCGTTTCTGTGTCAAGTGATGTTAGCTGCCATCAAGTCTTTTTGGAAGATTTGTTGCCAGGTGATCCTGGGACAACCCCACCTCCGTTTGCCACCAGGTGGAGTCTGGTTCATCGCTGTTTTTGAGTGTCGTTTATTGGGCAGACACAAAATATATATACGTGTGTGTGCGAGTCCCAGGTTCAATCCAGGGTAACCACAGTAAGTGAAGTACTCAATACATTAGTAGAGTATATACAACACAATTTAATATAGAAATGGCTTCTACAGGGCTAGAACCGTTTCATTCAAAGGAAATCATTAGGATATACAAACATACCTATCTATACACACACACACACACATATATATATATATCTGTTTCTACTTTTGGCACAAGGCCAACAATTACCCAGTGCATTACTGGTACTTTATTTTATCGACCCCGTAAGGATGAAAGGCAAAGTTAACCTTGGCGGGATTTGAACACAGAATGGCAAGGGCCGTAACTCTATGTGTCAAAGCATGGTGTCCGACCCTCTACCAATACTGCCAATCCACATATATATATATCATCATCATTTAACGTCCGCTTTCCCCGATAGAAAGGGCTGGATGGGTCTACATAGACCAAGTCAGTACCGAGGCAGGGCTACTGATA
The DNA here is from genome assembly GCA_964016885.1 of Eledone cirrhosa. Classification (NCBI taxonomy): domain Eukaryota; kingdom Metazoa; phylum Mollusca; class Cephalopoda; order Octopoda; family Eledonidae; genus Eledone; species Eledone cirrhosa. The sequence continues at coordinate 6,439,086 of OZ024762.1, forward strand.
TTCCAGACAGGTTAGGGATCTGCATCTCGATTAAAGTGGATAATCAACCTGTGTGTGATTAGAGCTCAGGATATTGAAAGAGTTGAGCTAAACACTCTTTCTGCTACTCCGATTTTTTCCTTGTTTATTGTTAAAAAAAAAAAGAAAAACAACCCCAAAACAAATAACTGTTAAGTGTAGAAAACATTAATGTATAATAATTATATAAATTGTCTTTAAAAATTTAATTTTCATTATTGTCACTCTAGCTACAAAGATAGATAGGTGTAACGACAAAAAGCACCCAGTCCAATCAGCACTGTAAAATGGTCGTGTAAGTGTCATGATAAAAAGCACTCAGCCCACACTGTAAAATGGTTGTGTAAGTGTCACGATAAAAAGCACCCAGCCCACACTGTAAAGTGGTCATGTAAGTGTCACAGCAAAAAGCACCCAGCCCACACTGTAAAGTGGTTATGTAAGTGTCATGGCAAAAAGCACCCAGCCCACATTGTAAAGTGGTCACGTAGGAGTCACAAAAAAAAAGCAGCCAGCCCACACTGTAAATTGGTCGAGTAGGAGTCACAAAAAAAAAAAAAAAAAAAAAAGCACCCAGCCCATACTGTAAATGTGGTTGGTGTTAGGAAGGGTAACCAGCCATAGAAATCTAGCCAGAAACAGTTTTGAGCAAGATACGGTCACCTGACCCAACTTGCCTCAAATGGACAAGCTGTCTAACCCATGCTAGCAAGGAAAGTGGACGTTAAATGATGATGATGATATTTAGCAGAGAAGGGAGCCCAGCGGCCATGAACTTATAGCAGGGCCTCTGAGAATACTGAGGGGAGAAAAACAGTATTAAACCACAACTCATAAAGAGTTTATTGTAGGGCCTCTGAAACTGCCAAGGAGAGGAAAGGGTCTCTGAGATATTATGGATCAAAGCAAACGGCAGGAGACCCAGGGGTAGACCTCGAGCAAGATGGTTGGATAACATCTTTGAGATTGGCTTTGGGATCCAGCCAGATCAATTGGAGACAGATGCTTCTGATAAGATCCACAGGAAGGAGTGTTTGAAGATGACTCTCTCAGTAATAAGTGAGTAAAGAAGATGATGATGAACTATTGATTTGAAAGTTATTTCGCTAAACTTAAATTCCGTAAAAAGTCATAACTCTTGATTATTTTGATGGTTGAAAGAGGAAGGCAGTATTTTTTTTGGTTAGAAATATGGTTAGAAAAACGTTTATGTTACAAAGAAAAATGGAATGTAAATGATTGAGGGGAAAGTTTGCAGTATCTTAACAACAACAACAACAATACACAATAAGATATTAGTGATAAAGGAAAGGAGACAATTGTCAAATCGAACCAAAGAAACAATGCTGCCATTCATCTTTCCATTGCTGATACTATCTTATAGTCACAACTTCTGGCAGAAGAAAGGAACTGGTATATGAGATTGGACCAAGGAGACAATGTTTCCATTGCTGATAATATCTGTCAAAGAGACAGAATGGTGACAACAAAACAAGCCATCTGACTTTTTAACAATTCCACCAATTCAAAGGCCATAGACAGGTATGTAATTGACACAACCCTTCATTAAGGATGAAAGGTAAAGTTAACGACAGCAGAATTTAGAGCTCAGTGAACTGGACATTCTAATGACTTCTAATATAGAGCATGTGATAATAACGTACATGTAATTAAGATTTGGTAATGTTTTTTTTTTGAGAGATGAAATATCATAAGGTCACAGTGTACAGGTGTGAATGTCATCACACTGGACAGGTGTGAATGTCAATAAAAGTGAACAACAACAACTATAAAGCAGCTCACAACAACTACAAAGTAGCTGACAAAAATCCTTAAAAAAAAAATCAGAAAATCAATCACTCCAACATTACAAAGCTATAAATTCAATAAGGTTTACTCAGATTGATTTCTCTATCAACAGTTCACTTTTCATTAATAACTTCAAATATTTTGATACTGTTAATATATTATTGGCAGTATCCATTGATAAAGATGACTAATTATAATGGTTTCTTATATAGGCACAAGGCCAGTAATTTGGGGGGGGGGGGGAAAGTCGATTAAATCGACCCCAGTGCGTGACTGGTACTTTATTTTAGCGACCCCGTAAGGATGAAAGGCAAAGTTAACCTCCGCGGGATTTGAACTCAGATCATAAAGGGCCATAACTCTATGCTGCAAAGCATGGTGTCCGGCCCTCTACCGATACTGCCAATCCAATAATGGTTTCCGATTTAGGCCAACAATTTGAAGGGAAGGGGAAAGTTGATTAAATCAATCCCAGTATTTAACTGGTACTTCATTTTATTGCCCCCAGAATGACGAACAGTGAAGTTGACCATGAAAGGATTTGAACTCAGAACATAAAGGAGTGTAACTACCACAAAGCACTTTGAACTCGGGCCGTAACTCCATGCTGTAAAGCATGGCGTCCAACCCTCTACCGATACTGCCACCCCAGAATAATAATAATAATTTGTAACATTAGCACATAGTCACAGATTTGTTCTGCCAGTGAAAGGAATTGAGCCCAGTTTTCTACTACTAGTTGTTCTCCTGCACTCCCTCAAAGGTCGAATATAAAAATTAACCTTCAATGCATATTTTGTAGAGGGTGACATTGTTGTAAGTCCAGTTTGCTGCCACTTCACAGATTAAAAAAGAAATATGATAATGATCCCTAATCTAGGCACAAAGCCTGTTATTTGTTTTTTAAAAGTTGATAAAAAAAATACAGCTTCAATTTTATGCACCATTTTTCTATCTGTAGTGTGTGTCTGGTTTAGAATAGGTACACCATATCCCTGGGAGTCGTAAGATGTAACTAACAAGGTTAGCACGAGGAAGGCTATTCAACTGGAAAAAAATAGTATTACTTCTAAAAGGACCCCATGGTGAGTATGAAGCTTATTGTGGGGGAGCCCCATGAAAAGCTATCTTACATTTAGTAGTAGTAGGAGATTAGTATCAGGAGAGAAGAGAAAAGAGATAGATCTCAATTAAAATCCCTATCCCTATTTAAAATATTTAAAAGAATGGTTAATATTTCCTAGAAACAATGGTTGCCATATGAATGAATGAAAGAAGGATTGGTAGCAGGCAGCAAAGGAAGTACAGGAACAGAGTAGAAACAATATAAAACACACATATATATATATCAAAATAAGAGTCATATATCATAAGAATAGAGAAGCAACTATGATATATGTTAGATGCCTTAGACAGAGCACAGATTAAAGATGCGAGATTACATATTATAGTGGAGTTTATATATATATATATCAAACAGAAAAATATCAGAGAAAATTATATAAACATGTATAGAATAACTTATACAAAGTTAGCTATAGGAATCTGCCTATAGCTAACTTTGTATAAGTTCTATATAGGTTTATACACACACATATATATAGTTAATATGAAGTATAATGAGATATGTAATAAAAGGCTGATAAGGTTCAGAAAGCCAGTACAATGTGGTAGAAATATATAAAGGGTAAAGGATGACAAATAAACCAAAACAAAGTAATGTTTTACCCAGTATATTTCAGGAACATGGTTCAAAACAAAATGATGGTTCATTTTGTTTTGAGCCTTTTTCATTTTTCATTTGAAAAGAGGGTAATTAGCCCTGAAATATCATGTTGAAATATACTGGGTAAAACATTACTTTGTTTTATTTGTCATCATTTGCCCTTTATATATTTCTACCACATTGTACTGGCTTTTTGAAACTTATCAATCATTTATTATACACAGCCACACACATATATATATACGTGTGTGTGTATATATATATATTTGAAAATGGGGGTGAGGTTCTATACAAAATCGAGGTTATGGAAAAAAGGTAAGAATGGAAACAGCACGGAAGTATATTTAAAAAATCTTTTTTCTTCTTTAATTCAACAAAGTGATTATTGAAAACAAAAGAAAAACATTTTTTAAAAAAAGGTTTTTACTAAATATATAAGATAATATTACCGGTTAGAAATTACTTATACACACACATTTTCCAAAAATAACCGACCTTAAAAAACTTGACTGAAAACCACCAATAATGATATAACCTTTCTTTTTAAAAATTACCTGCTAAAAAAGACTTGTGATAAACTAAAACACACACCATAATACAAAAGCAAAAATGTTTTTGTGTGTGTATATATATATATATATATTTATATATATATACACACAAAAGAATGTTTTTATCAAATTCAACCATTCAAAACATAACTTAAATAAAATTTCTTTGACAAATCCTACAAAAACCACTCACTTGTCTATTCCTTCTACCCTTCCCATCTGAATGTTTGATACCTTAACACAATAATAGTAAAATGCCACAACTACCTACCCACTTAGTGTGTGTATATATATATATATATATATATATATATATATTGTTTTATCCTAAAAGTGATCAATTCATCATCCCAACACAAAATATGAACAGAACTTCTTCAACTCTTGATTTTTAATTTTTAATTCTTAACTTTTAATATTTGATAAGATGGATAACATCGAAGCCGATAATAATTTTCTTTTGTTTTCAATAATCAATCACTTTGTTGGATCAAAGAGGAAAAAAGATTCTTTCAATATATTTCCGTGCTGCTTCCATTCTTACCTTTTCTCTCTCTTTTTATATGTGTGTGTGTGTATACACACACACACACACATAAATTGCATTTATTTTCCCCTTTATTAACTCTTAACATCCTGTAATGGTTTAGTAGAAATACATCTAAAAATGGTTATGTTAATTGAATTGTTTATAGTATCTTTACTAGTTGACAGATCATTACGAAAATCTGCTATAATAGGGTTAAGACTTCAATATTTAATGTGATGCAGTCATAGTGCTGTTTTGTACGTTTCAAAAATGTTTGCTAATATGATTTCATGTGGTTTCTTAATTCAAATGTTTATAGTATTTTTGCTACTGGACAGACTATTGTGAAAATTTGCAGTATTAGAGTAAAGAGTTTAATTTTTAATGTGGTAGTCATAATACTGTTGTAATTTTCAAGAATGTCTTGCTAATGTGGTTTTATGCGGTACAGGAGGAAAAGAGCCAAAGTCCATTCCTTTTTAAAAGGAAAATTTAGTGAAGCAGCTAAAAAGAACAAATAGGCAAATCCCATAAAGTAGGAAGAAGGAGGAGGAGAGGAGGAGAACACAGGCTTTCCATGGAGTACTCAAGATATAATAAAGTAGTACAGAGTCCCTATTACTGGGAGCTAATAGCTGATAGTGAGTGAAATAGTCGTGAAATAGTAAAAGTTTATATATTAGATCGCATTTTTTTTCTTTTTTTCTTTCTTCCCTTTTGTCCTTTTTTTGTTTATTTCTTTTTTACCAAATTCCAAACTGAACGATTTTAATTTTTGGATTGGAACAAACATTATTTTGTTTTTCTCTTAGGCCCCAAAGCAAGTCAATCTTATTGCAATGGTCAACAAATAGGCACAAGTTCCGTCCCCCCCGAATATTACCAACATTTCAATTCTGTTTAATTTTTCATGCAATATAGCTGCCTTCTACAGCAAGTTGAGCCTCCAGTCCTTTTGGTGGGGTGTAGACACGCCATAAAAGGCCAGAACCTCTCTTTAGCTGGTTCTGTAAACAAAAGAAAATCATAATTAACCACATTAATATGGACAAGTCTACTAATGGGATCGATTCTTCCTCTATATTTCTTTATCACTTCCTTTCTCTCTCTCTTTCTCTGCTGACTTCAGATCTGGAGAGGAGAAGGTTCCACCAGGTTTAAAAACGCCCAAGAAAGGGTGTATATCACTACAGTGCCCCTATGACTTCAACAGGAGTTTACCATATCAATTGACATAGAATAACATAATTCTATCTAACGGAGGCAGAAAGCCAGCAATTTGGAGAAAGGGAAGCTGAATTCCTCGACACTCCAGAAGGATGAAAAGCAAAGTTGATCTTGTAATAATAATGGTTTCTCATTTAGGCACAGGGCCAACAATTGTGGGGAGGGGAAGTCAATTAAATTGACACCAGTGCATGACTGGTACTTTATTTTATCAACCCTGTCAGGATGAAAGGCAAAGCTAACCCCAGAGCGTAAAGGGTCGTAACTCTATGCCGAAAAGCATATTGTTCAACACACTACTGATACTGCCAATCCACTGCCCAGAAACATAATGGTTTCTGATTTAGGCACAATTTTGGGGGAGGGGAAGTCAATTAAATCGATCCCATTGCATCACTGGTACTTTATTTTATCCACCATGTAAAGATGAAAGGCAAAGCTAACCTCGGTGGGATTTGAATTCCAAATGTAAAGGGTTGTAACTATAAGCATGTTGCCTGACGCTCTACCAATCCATTATAATAATAACTGTTTCAACATTTGGCACAAGGCCAGCAATTTGAAGGGGAAAGTTAATTAAATAGATCCCAGTGCATTACTGGTACTTTATTTTATCGTACCCGTAAGGATGAATGGCATTTGAACTCAGACAGTAAAGGGACGTAACTATATGAAGCAAAGCACATTGTCCGATGCTTTACCAATTCTGCCAATCTACCGCCCTTAGAGAAAAATCAGTAACACTACTAAATCCGTATAATTCTTGTTTATTTTCCCAATAATTTGAAAATTATAGGTGACTAGAAATGTGTCATGAAAAGGTGGAATAAAAAGTAAGCTTTAAAAAAATAAGACAAAATTTCAAGAATTTCTCTTGAGAATGAAACAAATTCAGTGCTACTTACAATAGCATTCAGATGGTTCCAGCAATCAAACCAGGAATGGTAGAATGGCATGTTGGGTGGCACTGCTGCAATTAACCTAGACAGGGAAATATTTACAATTAGAGGTCAGCATTTATTTATCAACCATAATACTACATCACGTTTGTTTTTATGCGGATATAAATTTATGGATGACAGCTGCATAAAAAGGTGCAGAGCACTAGAAGTCGATGGAAGCTGCGGAGTGGGGAGACCCAAGAAGACCTGGGATGAGGTGATAAAGGCCGACCTTACCCAATTGCACCTCTCAAGAATAATGACACACGACCGTGACCTCTAGCGTCACGCAGTAATACAGAAGACCCGACCCCCCAACAGGAACAAGCCGAAGCTGAAGCATATAGACAATATGCCCCCACACGAACGCTTTGATTAATATAACAGGAATATTCATTCCTGCTATATTTATCTCCTCAGAATCTATTAAATAACATAAATATTTGTGTTTTGAAATATTCTTTTCTTTTATCTGGTTGTATTATCAACTCATCTAAGCTCTTATATATCCATCTGTTACCCATGCAAGCATGGAAAAGCAGATGTGAAAACAACGACGATGATGATATATATATATATGTTCAGTAAAAGTTGTTTTGGTAAAAAAAAGGAGTAAGCAGGAGAAAGCTCTCTACATCCGTAGTGTAGTTACGAAGGAGATTCAATATAAGAATAACATTAAGAAAGATGCTGTGATTACATAAATGCATTTTCTTAATGTTATTCTTATATCTATACATAAAATATTTGTAACTCTTTAAAATTTACACAGAATGTATTTCCTCTCTCAGACAATATTGAGAAATGAAAGGATTATTTTCCTTGGCCTCCTTCTCCTGCTGCTTCTTTTACAATGTTTTTGATATTAATGTCCAGTGGAACCTCAGTTCTCGAACTTAAGGTGGATTGGCAGAATCGGTAGAGTATCAGACACCATGCTTTGCAGCATAGAGTTATGGCCCTTTACGATATGAGTTCAAACCGCCCACTGAGGTTAACTTTGCCTTTCATCCTTCCTTACACAAAGAGACTTTGTGTGAAAGATAGACAGATATCACCATAGTAACTAATTACACATCAAGTGATGCTTTCCTGCCGATATTCTCAGCTTGTTGCCAGCCATTGTTACCGGCGTGTTTGTTACTAATGACACCGTTTCATCACTCGAGATGTTTTATGTTCAGAAAAGTTGTTCATGAACCAAGGTTCCACTGGGTTTATATTATTATGGTTATTGTCAAAGTAAACATTTCTTAACCCTTTAATGTTCAAACCGGCCAAAACCGGCCAGAATTCTCTACCTCTTTCTGTTGAAACTGGCTGTAACTGGTTGCTCAAACTGATGTTAAGGTATTGTTCTCAAAATAAATACTTTCAAAATCTCATAGATTCGATATTATGTGAGATAAAGCATTTACCATGAAAATATAATAGTATATATAGAGTAATGGGAATGTTATGTGAGATATTATGTGAGGTAAAACCTTTACCATGAAAATACAATAGTATATATAGAATGTTTGTGATTACATTAGTAAACATTACTGTACTTACCCGCTACCATTCACCATCATAACAACAGACACAAGACCAAATGGATATGTTAACTGATTCACCAGGAGCTACAAGAAAGCAAAAGGTACTTGTGATGTGCTGAATTCAAAACATTTCTTGGACACATTTTGCTCAGGATTGAACATGTAACCCCCCCCCCCCCCACACACACACCTCATTCAATTGTCCTATTTATCACATACCCACATGAGTGACACCCCTTCCTCACACTCCCCATTCTCACTGCATAATGCAACATCCCAGACACATCTTAAAACATATGTCTGACAACACACAGTCACATGACTGTGATCTCACCCCTCCTCGTTTATGGTTATGCTATTTAATATGCCTTCTGCCTGAACTCAGTCCACGCTTGTAAAGCAGTTGTGTACGCGACATGGCAAAAAGCACCCTGCACACACTGTAAATGTGGTTTGGTGTTAGGAAGGGCATCCAGAGTATTTGGATAACCAGACAGTTGCTGTTGACTGATAAGTTAAAGCATCTAGTAAGCATTTGTTTAGGGCTCCTTTTATCGCCCCCTCCCTGTGTAGGGAAAGCAGTACTATGTCTAAAAAGATCTGCTTTGTCACCATCAGAGGACCCAAACAGCACAAGTTAATCATATTTTGTGCACGAACAGCTATCACCTGATGATCGCTACTGTGTAGAGCTCCAGCTAGGGACTTCCAGAAATACTCTTTACTTGTCCCATTCACCTTTGTTCTCTCGCCATTGGGCTTTGTCATAGTGAACAGGTAGAGCTGTTGTGTTACCTACACAAAAGAATTGTTTTACTGTGGTGAAGGCTTGTGTAGGGCCAGCCACACTTTTTGGAAATGTTGATAAAAAAGGATTGGTGCAGGAGATTGCACATTTCAGGTATTGGAAGGCTGTTGACTCTGATGTGTTCTCCACCCTTTTAAACGAGTTTTGTTTTAAGTCCCACCGGATGTCCCCAAATCAACCTCCTCACCAAGCAAGCTTGGTGGGGTTGCCAGTTTAGTCTCCAACGACCCGACCATGTGACAGGTTATACGGGGTTACATGTTACCAGTAGCACTCAAGAGCGACCTGATAATATATATATATACATACACACACATAAAACAACAGCAAGGAATACTTACTCCAACAAAAGCAGCAGTGTACATAGAGACTTTCTGGAAAAAAATAAAATAAATTGAACAAATTTAAACATTGGAATATTTTCGAGATCAAACATAATTTTTAACAATGTAGTCTTTTATTGGTTTCAGTTATTTTATTGTGGCCATACTGGGGCACCGCCTTGTAGGGATTTAGTCCATCATATTGATCCTTGAAGAGACATAACAATAATAGTAATATTTAATTTTTCCCTGCTTGTAGGGCTTGAATAGATCTTCTCCCTCACAAGGAGAGGAAAGTGTCTTTTACCTCTTATGGAATTGTAGGGACGCAGTCCTGACACATATTGGTCTTGGGCATTTAAAACTTGGAGGAGGCAACCATTTTCCAGGTAAGAACACAACTGATTTCTTCCAGAGAAGCAGGGAAACTTATAAAGAGAAATAACAAAAGAACGAACCCCAATAGTTGACTGGTACTTTATCAACCTCAGTGGGTTTCAAACTCAGAGTGGAGTGAGCTAGAACAAATACTGAGGCTTTTATTCTGTTACAGATTTTACAGGCAAAATCTATCAGCAGAAATCCCAGGAATAGACTGAGTAAGATGGTTGGATAACATCCATGAGCTTGGCTGGTCTTACTTGGGGATCCTACCAGATCAATTGGAGATGGTTGCTTCTGACAGGACTCTGATGGAAGGAATGTTTGAGGACTCTACCCCCACAACCATCCCAGGACTAACTAGGCAAAGAAGAAGACCTCTGTTGAACAACCCTAACCCTGCCACCCACACAAAGAAGTTTTAGTGTGACTCACCTTGTCTTGTATAATATATTTGTTCAGTATATATGTGAGGATACTAGTTGATGCCAGGTTGATCGAATCTCCTAGCAGCCGTGGCACAAGGCCACTGAAAGAAGAAGAAGGAGTTACCTCATATACTTGTATATAATGCAAGCCTCCCATCCCATTCTATGTCTGAGAAACGGGCAAAATCCAAACCCAGTTTATAAGTCAACGCAACTAATCACAGGAATACTGATTATAAGCCAATGCCTCATTTTAACATTGAACTTTCGGTTACATATTCCCCTGCTTATGGTAAATCTTTCATTACTCTATTTCTAATTAATATTCTGCTTATAGCTTTCAAATAACTTTGAAAATAATTAAGAAATAGTACTAACTAACTTCCTCATTATTATCTGTCTATGATTTTCAAATAATTTTGAAAATTTTCAAAATTTTGAAAATTTTCAAAATTTTGGAGTGGTGTAGTAATTATTAAGCTGGTGTTGGGAACATAACTTAAAATTATAATGTCAGGTTTTAATACACTAACATTTTCGTTACTATATTTCTAATGAAGACACATAATTTTGAAAATAATAAAGTTTTGGAGGAGTTTAGTAATATAACTAGCTTTCTTATTAAGCTGGGGTTTGAAGCATAACTTAAAGGTTCTTACATAAAATTAAGCCGAAAGGTTTTTAGATAAATATAAACACTTGAACCTTTTCAGGTGGTTTAGTATCCAAAGGGTTAATTTTCAGTACAATGCCACACAAGCTGGTATCTAACTCTTAACATCCTGTAAGGATTTAGCAGAAATATTTAAAAATAGATTTAGTATCTTTATAGTAGCTTTGCTAGTCATAGTGCAGATTTGTACTTCTTGTTAATGTGGCTTCATGCGGTACAAGAGTTAAAGATCACAAGAAGTGTACTGAATTTCTTAGTGTATAATATTACTGAAAAAAAAATGGAAACAAATTACATCTTTTTGTATAACGTCAGGCTTCTGCCTGCTACTGGTACCATGTAACCCAGTACAACATGCTTCATACTTGAGTGGTTGGCATCTAAACTGGCTCCCTCACCAACCAGGGTCTGCTGAAGAGAGTAAGTGGAACCCCAGCAGTACAAAAAACAAGACCTGTTAAAAGGGTGGATGAACTCCAATCACCCCAACTATGGGTTAAATAGCCAAACTGACCTGCAATTGGCCTGAAACATGACCAAAACCAAACAGAAAGCAGTGGAGGTCAACCAGGGAGGGGTTCCTCCAACAGGAGAAGGCCCTGCATTGACACCCTCAGTGTGCAGCAATGACTGTATACTTTTGTAAACTTGTATCATATTCTTCATCAAAATCTTGATCTCATTGCCTTATTTCAGTTTTTCATGGCATTAAAGAATGTAAAACAAAGACGTTCAATTTTGTTGATTTCCAAAAGACATATGATCATTATTTCTATGTTGACTTTGCCTTTCATCCTTATGGGGTCAATAAAATAAAGTACCAGTAATACACTGGAATAATTGCTGGCCTTGTGCCAAAAGTAGAAACAATTATTTCTATGTTGACTTTTCTATGCTGGCATGGGTTGGATGTGATTTTTTGAGGTAATATTTTGCAGCTGGATGCGCTTCATGATGCCAACCGTTTCAGTAACATTTCACTATATACAGGGATATTGTGTACATCTAAACTGGATAGAGACAGGGATATTGTTGCAATCTTAATCTCTGGAGTATTTTTAAGCTCAGTAAACATTTTTGAAACCTTGTACTTGTGAATATGATGAAATTCACGCTTTTTTTAAAACTTAATTTTAGTCCAAAATTTCTTGTATAATACACAATAAAATATAGCACATAGATTTAGGAAATGGTGTGTGATAAAGGAATTACTTACCCAAAAAAACCTGCAGGACCATCAACTTTAAAGATCTCTACAGTGGCAGATAATATATCACTGGAAAAATAAACATGTGAAGTGTATAATGAGGAATAGGTATAGGCAGTGATAGGTAAATGGTTATTCAAAAGAAAAAAATATCAAATGGGAGCAGGGAAGAGAGCGTTTAATTTATTAACAAAACAAAAAAAAAGAATTCAGTGAAAATATAATAATATATGTAAGTGAATTTCGTATATCTAAAGACATACAGTGTGTTTAATAAAAAAACATTTTGAAAGCCAAGCTATGAATATTGAAAAGCTGATGGACAGAACTGTCTTAATAATAATCATAATTGTATCTACATTTGGCACAAGGCCAGCAATTAAATCAGTGCATTACTGGTACTTTATTTTATCGACCCCGTAAGGATGAAAGGCAAAGTTAACCTCGGTGGGATTTGAACACAGAATGGCAAGGGCCATAACTCTATGCGTCAAAGCATGGCGTCCGACCCTCTACCAATACACTATAATAATAATGGTTTCTGATTTAGGCACAAAGCCAGCAATTTTGGGAGATGGGAAAATCAATTAAATCGACCCTAGTGCGTGACTGGTACTTTGTTTCATCAACCCCGCAAGGATGAAAGGCAAAGCTAACCATGGTGAGATTTGAACTCAACAACAACAAGCAAACATTACCACCACCACCACCAACAACCAAACATTACCACCACCACCAACAACAACAACCAAACATTACCACCACCAACATATCTTACCTGTATTCTCTTTCTCTGCCAACAAATTGAGCCATGTTTCGCGCCATTATCACTGCAGTTAAAACAGTAAAATATTTGTTATGATTTCTATGATCATAAATCAACTGAAGACAGAGCAACACCCCGTCCCCACTGTGCTGGTGAAATACATCTAGTACACTGTAAAATGGCATTGCTGGTGCCATGATAGAATAGACCAAGTAAAGTGGTTGAACTGGTCCCACAATGAAGTTTACCCAGTAGACTCTAAAAAAGTAGTAGTGCTGGTGTCATGACAAAATACACCAAGTACACTCTGTAAAATTGGTAGTGCTGGTGCTATTATAAAATGTACCCAGTATACTTTATAATGTAGTTGTGCTCTTCCCTTCTCCTTGCTGCTGCTATTCTCTTCCCCCACCTGCTGCTCCTGCTTGTCACCTCCACTTGCTGCCCCAGGACTTTTGTTGTTCTTTCTAGTGGCGACATGATTCCAATAGGACTCACTTTACTTCTCTCTCTGATCTGTCTATCTAATCTGTACGTTTTATCGTGCACACATCATACCAACAGAAATATTTATTTTTCAGTTGCACGAGACGGCAATTAAATTGTGCAAAACCACAGCCGGTCTGGAAATTAAAAGATGTTTGCGTGATCTTGTCTCATTCATTTTCTTCCTTTGCTCTTTTCCTCCTGATATATCAGTAGTAACGAAACATTCTGCCACATTTTTGGAATCCAAATTCAGGTTCATTACCCACCAGTGTAAAAACTTGACTTCCATTTAGAAAATAGACAACAAGTGTATATTACAGCCCAAAACGGCGGACAGGATGGAGAAGGCGTTTCCCTGGAGCCATTCCAACTCCCGAGGCTCACACCTGCAGCTGGCCTGCTCAGCGCCCATGGTGGTGAATAGGGAGGTAGCCCTAGGGCCAAGGACACCAGAAGTTTCCATTGCCAAAGGCACAGCCGCAAACCTGTCGGAGAGCGACCGGTACTTGGAGAGTTTGGCCTCCTCAGCCCGACGTACAGCAGAACCTGGGTTAGTCGCAGACTGCACCGAGTTGCGGCTGGAGAAAGTGTCGCTGCAACGAAAATGAGCCAAAACTGCTAGATGATCAAAAAGCAGTATATAATATTATACTTGACTCAGCTACACAAAAGAATGGTGGCCTATTTTTATTGATGCTCCGGGTGGAACTGGTAAAACCTTCTTGGTAAGCCTATTGTTGTCTAAAATACAAAAATACCAAAATATAGCTTTAGCAGTTGCTTCAACTGGAGGTTGGACAGTTCATTCTGCTTTCAATTTGGACTTGGACCGCAGTTTGAATGAAATGTCTGTGTGTCATATAAAAAAGAACTCAGGAGCTGCTCAAGTATTGCAAAATTTCTCAACCTCTTCATATATGCTCCAAGGAAAAATGTTAAGAACATTGTATATACTGAAGTTCTGTAAATGTTTTATAATTTTCGTAGAATATATTTTCCAATTATTTTCTTTATTACTTTCTGTATTAAGATATTCTAAATAAACATTTAAAGGAAGTTTGTTTGTTTGTTGACTGGCAATAACACTTAATCTTCAATAAAATTAGCCAGGGAAATTCAGCATGTGTACTCTCAAATGTAATTCTCAGGGAGATTCAGGAAGACAGTGTTTGACAAGGCTGAATATTTCACACAAAGACAAGACCAAAAGAAGACATGATTGAACAACAATACATTGACACACATTCCAGGGCAACACCGAGTACCTCTGCTAGTATATATATATATATATATATATAATAACTAGAAATTGATTAACATATAAATAAACATGAATAATCACAGGAGATAACTTTTACAAGTGTGTAAGCACACATAGCTAGGTAGGTAACTAAATAAAGTTAACCAGAACTTCAAAAATAGATACCTTATAATATTTTGCGGGTGATATGGCGCATCTTTCTGGCATGACACCCATAATTTTGATTATCTTAATTTTGGATATATATATATATATATGAATGTAAAGACAGATCAAATATATATATATACAGATATAACTGTACATGTTTATCTATTTTGAAAGACAATGAATTTCAACAATATTTAAGATAAGAAGATTTGTTACCTTGAAGTGGGTGAGTAGCAATTATTGCAACAGACCTGGCCACTAACTGCTTGGAGATCTGACAGGGGAATAAGAGAAAGTGAAATTTAAAAAAAAATGAAATGTATACCCCATACCTATTTAAATTTCAGTGTTTGTGTGTGGCTATGTGTTAAGATGTACGTGTGTCTGCATGTATTTAAACATGTCTATATTTCTATAAGTCTGTTTGTATGTATGTGTTTCTAATGAAAAACTCTGTCTATGACTTTCAAATAGAGTGGTGGATTGGCAGTGTCGGTAGAGCATCAAACATGCTTTGTGGCATATAGTTATGTTCCTTTACGTTCTGATTTAACATTTTTCCGCAGTTAGCTTTACCTTTCATCTTTACGGGGTCGATAAAATAAAGTACCAGTTATACACTGGGGTCGATTTAACCGACTCCCCCATAAATTGTTGGCTTTGCCCCTTAATTAGAAACCATTATTTTCAAATAATTTTGAAAATAACAAAGAATTTGGAGGGACTTAGTAATATAACTAACTTTCTCATTATTAGGTTGGTGTTTGGAACAAAACTCAAAGGTTTTTACATAAAATTATGATGGAAGGTTTTTAGGTAAATATAAACATTTTAAAACAAACAGTTTTGTATCATAGAAACAGGGGTTGTATCATAGAAACAGGGGTGGTATCATAGAATTTGAGTTGTTTTAGGTGGTTTGCTATCAAAAGGATGTGTGCCTGTGTATGTTAAGCTGTGTTCATGTCTATGTTTAGTTGTGACATTATATATGTTTGTGTGGATATATGTGTTAAGATGTATGCATATATGTGTGTGTGTGTATGATCTAGCAATGCCCACTTCAACATCAAACAGTAGGTAGGTAACAAGTTAATGTATGCATATCTGTGTATGTGTATGATCAAGCCACACCAACTTCCACATGAAACAGTAACTAGGAGGTGACAACTTACAATTTTTGATAATTTCTTCAACGCAGCAACAACATCAGTTTCATCCTCTTGGTATGCTGGTTCTGCCAATGCTTCTTCATCAGACTCATCCCCGTTCAATTCAATTTCATCATCCAGTTTCAGGGACTGTAAGACACACCAACATACAGATGTAGGTTTAGTTGGCCTCATTAAAAAATTTACATATCAAAGGAGGTTTCTTTGGTGTTTTAATGATAAAGGCCCCTGTCCAGTCCTTATCAAGTTGTTATAGCTTACACCTTTGCAGGTTTAGCTAGCCTCTGAAAAGGTTATATCTCAAAGGAGGTTTCTGTGGTGTTTTAATGATAAAGGCCCCAGTCCAGTCCTTATCAAGTTGTTATAGCTTACACCTTTGCAGGTTTAGCTAGCCTCTGAAAAGGTTATATCTCAAAGGAGGTTTCTGTGGTGTTTTAATGATAAAGACCCCAGTTCTATCATGTTGTTACAGTTCACACCTATGTAGGTTGAGCTGGTCCCCTACTAGGTTACATATCATAGGAGGCTTTAGTCCTATCATGTTACAACTTGCACCTCAAAGGAGGTTTCTGAGGTGTTTTAATGATAGGTGCCATTAGTTCTATCATGTGAAGCAATGTGAAATGAAGAATATAATGCCGCAGCTGGTCCAGGAATTGAACCTCTGATCTTAAAATCAGGCGTCTAACACTCTAACCACTAGGTCACATTTATAGCAATGGAGGTATACACACAGGGATATAGTGTACTTATTCAAAACCAGATACACACAGGGATACAGTGTACCTTTGCTAAATTAGATACACACAAGGATATAGTGTACCTATTCTAAACTGGATAGGGACAGGGATATAGTGTACCTACTGTAAACCAAATATACACAGGGATATAGTGTACTTGTCCTAAACCAAATACACACAGGGATACAGTATATCTATTCTAAACCTGATATACAGAGATACAGTATATCTATTCTAAACTTGATATACACAGGGATACAGTATATCTATTCTAAACCAAATACACACAGAGATACAGTATATCTATTCTAAACTTGATATACAGAGGGATACAGTATATCTATTCTAAACCTGATATACAGAGATACAGTATATTTATTCTAAACTTGATATACACAGGGATACAGTATATCTATTCTAAACCTGATATACAGAGATACAGTATATCTATTCTAAAC
Organism: Eledone cirrhosa; assembly: GCA_964016885.1. Classification (NCBI taxonomy): domain Eukaryota; kingdom Metazoa; phylum Mollusca; class Cephalopoda; order Octopoda; family Eledonidae; genus Eledone; species Eledone cirrhosa. The sequence continues at coordinate 6,456,281 of OZ024762.1, forward strand.
TTGATATACACAGAGATACAGTATATCTATTCTAAACCTGAAACACACAGAGATACAGCATATCTATTCTAAACTTGATATACACAGGGATATAGTATATCTATTCTAAACCTGAAACACACAGGGATATAGTATATTTATTCTAAACTTGATATACACAGGGATACAGTATATCTATTCTAAACCTGATATACACAGGAATATAGTGTACCTAAACTAGATATAGGGATATGGTGTACCTAAAATAGATATAGGGATATGGTGTACCTATTGTAGACAAGGATGCAGTGTACCGATTACACACCGGGATACAGTGTATCTATTCCACAAAGGTCAGCTGAAAAGTTCATAGGCTGTCTATGAAGAAATGATGCTAGAACTGTGAAATCTTGCATGCATTAATTTCAACTCTTCTTATAAATAATGGTATTGTTTCTTTCCAAGAACTATGTTGAAAAATAAACCTCATTTGGTCATTCCATGAGAGTATCTTGGTCAGCCGACCTTCATAAACCAGAAAGACACAGGGATACTGTACAACTATTCTAAAATGGATACAGGAGTATAATGTATATATATTCTAAATTGGATTCACCCAATGTATTGGGTACAAGAAAGAGAGAGAGAAATAAATATAAGAAAAACAACTAAATTCAAACTAAATATAATATACAAAACATTGATAAAAACAACTTACCGTAAGGATTTTATTTTGGATGATACTTCCGGTAGCTCCAGCCAGAACCCTTGGAATCAAGCCTCTGTAAAGTCCAAAGAAGCCATCTACATGGTAGATATGTCCAACTTGAAAAGAAATTGCAAACAATATATAAATCACACCCAATTTTCACAAAAAAATAGGAACCCTTTAAAAGTGGTTTTATTCCATAGTATTTTTACATTTCTATAAATTTAAATTGGAAATTTTTTATTTAAATATGAATGCTTTAAAAAGGGTGGTTTTGTTACATAGAACCAAAACTGGTTTTGGTCAGGTTGGTATCAAAAGATTTACTATATATACTCAAATATAAGCCAATACGAATGTAAGTCGACCCCACTATTTTATGTTTGAGAAATGGACAAAAATCCAAACCTTATTTACGTAGAATTAGAAGTTGGTGAAATTTGTAAAAACATTGACCCCGAATATAAGCTGACCTCCTTCTACCATCAGTGTTTTTGGTCACATATTCCTCGGCATATTCGAGTATATACAGTAATTAATGAAGAATTTTGAGGGATTTACAATAATTATTCATTTCATTTCTATAAATTTAAATTGGAAGATTTTAATTTAAATATGAACCCTTTAAAAGGGGTAGTTTTGTTACATAGAGCCAGTGCCAGTTTTGGTCAGGTTGGTATCAAAAGAGTTAATTAATGAAGAATTTTGAGGGATTTGCAATAATTGTTAATTATTTCATTACTGACTAACTTAATATATGGTTCTTATATAAAATTATGATGGAAGATTTTAATTTAAATAGGAACCGTTTCAAATGGCTAGTTTAGGCTAGGTTGGTATCAAAAAGGTTCAATAGGAACCCTTTAAAATAGGTAGTTCCACTCCATAGAACCAGTGCTGGTTTTGGTAAAGTTAGAATTAAATGGGTTGAAGAGGAACCCTTTAAAATGGTTGGTTTAGTTTCATAGAAGCAAAACTGGTTTTAGTCAAGTTGATATCAAAAGGGTTATAACGAGAATTCTAAAGAAGTTTCCAAAAATCTTTAAAGTTTTCTTACTATATCGGAAGACACTGGGGTACGCTAGCATTGGTTTCCCAGTGAAAGTCCGTGTCTGGTACAACTTCATCGGTTCATGACCAATCTATAACATCAATAAAGCATCAAAGTTAGTTGATAAAAGAATTCATAGAAAATACTTTCTTAACATTCTGTCCCACAAGAGATTGCATTAGCATGACATTTTTGAAAACTAGAAAACAGCACTATGACAGCATTACGTTAAAAATCAAAAGATTGAAGTCTTTACTATATTACTACAAATTTTCATAATCTGTCCACTAGTAAAGATATTATAAACATTTTAATTAATAAACCACATTAGCAAAACATTCTCGAAAACTACAAAACAACACTGTGAGTGCATTACATTAAAAATTAAAGCCATTACTGCAAATTTTCACAACCATCTGTCCAGCAGTAAATATACTATAAACATTTTAATTAACAAACCCGTTTTTAGATATTTTCTACTAAACCATATTATAATTGTTTTAACGAATTAATAGTTTATAATTTAATACTTCTCATATAATTCTCATCTAAATATTATAAATGTATCCATATTCTTAAAATATATATTAAAAAATTCTATCAGCTTCACGCCGACATTAGTAATCTTCTCTGGCTTCTTAATATTCTCTACCAGATACATTGGCTCCCTACCCTTTTTTTATCATTGTAGCGGACTATTGTATGCGCCTTGCGCTGGACAAACACCAGGACTCTGGCTTTACCGTAACACCGGCTCAGAGCAGGAGAGTTAAGGCAAAAAAGATATCGGATGCTGAATTTGCCGACGACATAGTTTTGGTGACAAACACAGTGAAGGAGGCAGAGGATTTGATGCAGGAGGTGCAGACTGTGTCGATGGGTGTGGGGCTGAGAATGAATGAGATTAAGACAAAATGTATATATAATACAATATAATATATATCATCATCACCATCATTTTATGTCCGCTTTTCCCTGCTTGCAAGGGTTGGACGGGTCCTATTCAGCACAGCATCTCTCCACTTGTCACGGTCCTTCGTCATCTCCTCCGTCTGCTCTCACTGCCTCCGCCCATGTTTTTCTTGGTCTTCCTCTACTGGGATTTCTTGGCACTTCTTCACCCAGCGGTCATCCTCCATGCGCATCACATGTCCATACCATCTCAGCCTTCTCTCCAGTCGTCGCATATCTTCTGCAGTTGCTGCCCATGTCTCACTACCATGCAGCATCGTGCATCTCACACAGGCATCATATAACCGGCTTTTCGTATGCAGGGAGAAAGGCTTCTTTGTCAACAGAGGAAGCAGCTCCCTAAACTTCGTCCTTATTCTAGATACTATGGCCTCTAAAACACCCCCCTCTCATGCTAATCTGATCACCTAGGTACCGGAAGCTATCAACCACTTCTATAGAACCCACTTGCATTGGAAAAATGTGCATCACTGCGATTACTACTGCCAACTTTCCCTGTAGATCTACTGCATACGTAGTTTTACCTACATGTTAGTTTGCTGTTACCCCACTATATCTCTTGTGTACCCAAGATCTGCATTGCGTACATTTTATGGAATTTATGCCAGTTCCTTTCGTACATATCGAACATGGCCATTTCCCTGATGTTTCTTGTAAACAGTCATTCGTCTCATTCTGACGTCACTAGCCCTGTTCTCCATGTGTGTTTATTATCTTAATTCCACATGAGGTGTAACTAGCCTGCTTTTAAATTCCCTTTTCGCATATTTTAGCTGTGGGTCTTAGTTATCGTGTTGAGCTCTAGTGAGGCACGACTCCAACTGTGACTAACCCCACTGAAAAGTTTCGTGAAATAGACTTTTTAAGACTATATAGAGCATTTGTAGATTTTTCTAAATTAAAGAATAAGTATTTACCCTTAATTTTATTCTGAGTTAAGACCCTATTGGTTTTTTTCCCTGGATTACACAAAATCTGTGGATAAAATTTCTGTCTTGACTTTTATTTTAAAATTGAGATTGAATTATTTTCCCATATCTTACGTTAAATATTTTCCATCTTGACGTAATAGTCACTTATATGTATGAATTACTGTTGGCTTCTTGCTCACATTAATTTCTCTATTTTCATTTATATATATATACAAATATAAATTAGCGAGAATCGTATTTCGGCTATTGGAAATTAGCGAAAAACAACTTCCGAGATGTGTGGCAAGCGTTCAATAGATTCTAACGAACCAGAGCTACAACATACGTTAAAAGGCCAAACACACCATTATCCGCACAGCCATAGAAATGACCAAGTAATTCGGGTCAAACAAATAAAAAAATGTGGGGTGGGGGGGGGGGGGTGAGCATAGTGACGAGGTGGTGGTAGTGAAGAGCAATGGTTGATGTAAGTTGTGGGGTGTGTGGCGTTTTGGCTTAACATGGACATGTCGGTGTGTACGGGGTGAGGCGGATGTGGTGTGGGGGTGGTAAGACTGTGCGTGATAGGATATGAAAGAGTGCGGTGTTGTACTAGGGGTAGGGTGGGGGAGTTCTGCTTGTCATTTTTGTCATGGGAGAGTGAGTGGAAGGAATGTGGGGAGACATGAACGAGGTAGGTTATACTAGGTTAGGGTGGAACTATAAAGAATTAATGAAGTAATAAAAATGGTATGAGGTTAGTGTTTGAAAAGGTTGCTAAAACACTGTGGATAGAGTCAAGATACCAGTGCAGTGCATATTGTGTGGAAAGAATATAAAAAGGAACACACACACACATATATATATATATATATATCACAGTAATAGAGAAGACCCGCCTTACCTAAGTACAAAGTGAAACCTACTACAGTCAGTAGGCACCTCTAACAAAATACACCCCCGTCCCACTACCCCCACTCCATCCACACCACCCCTTTCAATGTAAAGTTATGTTGGTACCACAACATCCAGCCCGAAACAAATGAGGTCGTGTAGGTGTCACTACAAAAAACACACAGTCCACGCTGTAATGTGGCCGTGTAGGTAACACGGTAAAAACCTCCCAGTTCCACACTGTAAATGTGGTTGGTGTTAGGAAGGGCATCCAGCCGTAGAAAACCCACCAGACAGTCCTATGCGAGCAAGACAACCACTCTTGCCTCAAGTGGGAAAACTCCCGTCCAAACCCATGCAAGCGTGGAATATGGACGTTAAACGATGATGATGATATATATATATGTAGAAGTTATATTTAATTTGTTGGGATACAACAAGCAAATATTTTTATAACTGATATAACGCACTCAACAAATTTTTGGAGTAAAAATACAATATATTAACAAATGGAAAATATTTATTAAAACCATATTTATTTCATTACACATATTTCAAGGACACCAAAGCAAATTATGGTGCGCTTTCATCAGATAAAATATAATATAGATCAGTTTTATAAACAAATATTGACATACCCTTAAAAGAATGAGACCATGTCTGTTGGAAGCTCCCGGTAGCTTCCAACAGACATGGTCTCATTCTTTTAAGGGTATGTCAATATTTGTTTATAAAACTGATCTATATTATATTTTGTCTGATGAAAGCACACACTAATTTAACTTGGTGTCCTTGAAATATGTATAATGAAATAAATATGGTTTTATAAATATAGTTTCCATTTGTTAATATATTGTATATATATATGTTGTCTGTGATCTTAAAATGAAAGTTTACCACATTATTTAACCTGCTTTAGAATCATAGGGAAAAATGGTTTAGGGAGTATTATATGTTAGGATTAATAATAATAAATCGGTGGGCTAGTTAGTGAATGCAGATCTGTTGATGTATTTACAAACGTACGTATTACTACGTTTTCAATGTCAACATACATTTTAGGTACGTTCTGTGATGCGATCTTTGTTAGCTTGCAATATTTGCGCAAAATTTGAAACGTTTATATAGTCGAATATAAATGTTTATATTTTTAGTTCAGTATTTTGGACTATTTAACTCACAGTCCGTGGTATTAGCTTAAGTGAATGCTTTGCTGTATTAAGTCGCTAACAATTCTGTTTTTATTTCAAATCTTGACGGAGGTCGATGTATTTGCCTTTGATACTTACTGGGGTCGATAAGATACAACACTAGAGAATTAGTAGTGGTGTCGATCGGAATGTTTACTTCTATTAGCGAACAGAAATATACGATAAAGAAAGTATAAATAATAAAATTAATATAATATAAAAGAAATGAGAAGAAAAAACTCGATTTATAAAAACCAAATTATACCCAATCGAAAATGTGTACGGTGGGCCTATATATTAAAAATCGATATTTTAAATAGGCGTATCATTTGATAATTAATTTAACTAATATCACTAAAGATAGGCAGAAAGATTGATATAAGAATATTTACTGAATTACTACTACTACTACCACCACTACTACTATTACTATTACTACTACTAACAACAGTTTCTTATATAAGCATTAGATATTTTCCTACACGTACATAGCCATACTAGATAGAAGTGAAATAAAATTGGAATTTATTGATGAAAATATTAGCAAAATAAATATCAGCTAATTATATAAATTATTGTCTCTGTTATATATCTATATATAGATATAGAATATGTAGTAGGTGTGTGTGTTCGTGTATAACAGTTGACAATCTGGTTTTGCATATTATCCTGTAAATATTTCCCTTCGGTAAAGCAGGATATATATGAATATACGAAATCAGAGTTAATTATTGAGGCAAATAAATATATGATTGATTAAGCTCACAGATAAGTACTTAGCTACACTAATCTAAACACCACAATAAAATAAAAAATAATAGTAAATTAGCAACATGGAAATAAATGGCCAAATAAAACACTTCGAAAATAACGATTCAAAATAAGATACAGAAACACACACTACTGAAAAATATACAATAACCTCAATAACAAAAGAATCTGTTAGTAAAATATTATAAAAGGGGATCGAGAGTGGTTAATATTTGAAAGGGAACGTCACCCTCATTTAATACAGGTAGGTAATATTAATTGGAGCTGCAATAGACATACACGTGTCGTATTTTCGACATTTGTTACGAAGACAAACAAAACCCTTGAAATAACTAATGCTATAAGGTCTTACCTGGATTAAAAACTTTGCATAAGACAAAGGGTGAAAAACAGACGTCAACAAAGCACCGAATCCATGTTCTACAGTCAACATTGTGGTAGAGCGAAGTGAAGTGACTTAAGTTAACATGAAAGTGGAAAAAACTAAAATGACTGGAAAACCCGCACAACAAGGAAGGATAACTCTAGAATGTCTCATTCTCAATCATCTCCCTTTGAAATTTGTGTTGAATGTTTCATTCTAATGAAATGCTTATTATTTTAAACTAGATCACCTGTGACCTGTTGGGTCACGTTCACTTCAAAAAACGTTTTTGAAAATCATGTTCACTTAAAAATATTTTTTAAATAATTAAAATATACACCGACATGTATATAATGTGAAATGAAACTGGAAGGCCCATATATATAAATGTGTGTGTTTGTATATATATATGTGTGTGTGTGTGTATATATGAGGGTGTCTGTGATCTATATACACTGGTCATAGACACACACATATATACATATACACAACACCATCAGCTCTCTCTCTCTCTTCCATTCTCCTTCTCTGTCTCCTCACCCTCTCTCTATGTCTCTATTTCAATCTACTCTCTTACAACCACTATCTCTTCTTCTCTCTTTGTTTATGCAGGTACCAGGAAAAAACCCATAATTCGGGAACCCGTGCTCCGAGTTATGTTAAACTTGTTTTATTTCATTTGTTTTCCCATTTCAGGGTCAACTTCCTTTCAAAGTATTTTCCCATTATGCATCCTTTTGGCTGTATTACATTACAGACAAGCAAGCAAGCAACCGCAGAGTTTTAGTAGCATATAGATTAATGAAGAATTTTGAGGGATTTACTAAAATTATGAATTATTCCGCTATTAAAATAATTCTCTACTTTTGGCACAAGGCCAGCAATTATATCAGTGGTAGTTGTGAGATTATATACCATTTTTTAGAATTATAAAGGTGATAAAATTTCAACCCATTCACATAGGCAGTAGATCTTTCTATTATCCCCCATTTGATGGAAAAAGGTGTTCTTAATGCTCCATAGATGATTTGCGAGCAGGGTGGCATGTTTTCTGTCAGGATATCTGAAGGTTGTTTCATGATTCAGGTACATACCAACATAGATCCAGGCTTCAGTTTGGTGGTTCTGGTTGGTGGAGGTAACCTCTGCTTGGTATATCACCATTGGAGTGTTGCACTGTTGATCTAGTGGGCATGTATCTGGCCTTCTACCTGAGTATCTGTACGGTGGAGGGCTTTTGTGTTTGCTGGTGATATGGGCTTTAATGTTATTGGTTTATTGGTACAAGAGTAGCCTATTTTTACTGTATGGCGATTAAATATCTTTCGGTATTTATGGCCAACAGGGAAACGGAGATCTATGAGGGCTAGGAATTTTTTTACCTACATTAGTTTTCACATTAAGGTGGCACAAAACATGACATCTTTATGTCTAGGTTTTTTTCTTACTAGATAGGCGGTGATCTGAAGAGTACATGATGTTTTTTGGAGAAGCTGCTGTTGCTTAGTGTTGAATTATAGTAGGGTGCTGCCCTATCAAAGATGGCTTTGGCTTTGCTGGAGGAGAGGTTGGACTCCCTTTTACTAATGTTGTTAATAAGGTTTTTAAAAACTATAGGCGGGTGGCTAGAGTCCTTATGGATGCACCTGAGTTTCTCACTGGGTTTGTGGAATGGTCTATATGTGCGTGTCTAAGTTAACGTCTAGGAAGTTGACATTGGTGAGGTTGGTGGCTATCGTAATTTATATATACATATATGTGTATATATATATATCAGTATATATATATATACAGTTGTCTCATGGTATTTGCGAGGGTTATGTTCATAGAGCACCCGCAAGGAGTGAAAACCCGCAACTATTGGATGAGGTCCATAAAAATGCCTATAAACGGCAAAACATTAAGTAAAATATAGGCTGGCAAATACGGTATATTGTTATTAATGATTTAGCGTTAAAAAATATATATATTGTCACGAAAAAAGTATAAAAAATCCTGGAAGATATTTATCATTTCACGAATATGCAGTGGTTTTCACGAACAATTATTAGTTAGGTTCTAAGAATCTGTAAGCCTTGTAATATATAGATATATATATATATATAGAGAGAGAGAGAATAAAAGTAACCAGATCATGTCAGTTTTAAAAACGAGGTTTAGCAGATGAGATGCTGAAATTAAAAGTAAGAAAATGGCAACAGGAAAGCTGAGGATAAAGTGAAGAAGAGTCATTGGAATTATAAGAATCTGTAAGCCTTGTAATAATTGTTTCTACTTTAGGCACAAGGCCAGCAATTACCCAGTGCATTACTGGTACTTTATTTTATCGACCCCGTAAGGATGAAAGACAAAGTTAACCTCGGTGAGATTTGAACTCAGACCGTAAAGGGACGTAACTATGCTGGAAAGCATGGCGTCCGACCCTCTACCGATACTGCCAATCCACCGCCCTTGTAATAATGGTTTCTGATTTAGGCAGAAGGTCAACAGTTTGTAGGGAGCAGAAAGTAATCGTAGCGATCCAGTTCTTAACAGGTACTTTATTTTATCTTGAGAAAATGAAAGGCAAAGTCGACCTCGGTTATAGCATCATGCTGTATGTCAACTCCGTCAGGTGTTATAGCATCATGCTGTATGTCAACTCCGTCAGGTGTTATAGCATCATGCCGTATGTCAACTCCGTCAGGTGTTATGACACCATGCTGTATGTCAACTCCGTCAGGTGTTATAGCATCATGCCGTATGTCAACTCCGTCAGGTGCTATAGCATCATGCCGTATGTCAACTCCGTCAGGTGTTATGGCACCATGCCGTATGTCAACTCCGTCAGGTGTTATGGCATCATGCCGTATGTCAACTCCGTCAGGTGCTATAGCATCATGCCGTATGTCAACTCCGTCAGGTGTTATGGCACCATGCCGTATGTCAACTCCGTCAGGTGTTATGGCACCATGCTGTATGTCAACTCCGTCAGGTGTTATGGCACCATGCTGTATGTCAACTCCGTCAGGTGTTATGGCACCATGCTGTATGTCAACTCCGTCAGGTGTTATGGCACCATGCTGTATGTCAACTCCGTCAGGTGTTATGGCACCATGCATGCATGGAAAAAAATACAAAAAAGAAAAACAATCCAACACCAATTGTTGTTTTAATACAGATTTTATATATCTTTGCTTTGAAAAAAAAAAAATATATATATATACATATACATATATATATATATATATATATACACACACATATATATATATATATATATCAAACATGAAGAAAGTTTAAAAAAAACAAAAACAAATCTGAAGAAAACAAAAAACAAAATGAACTGAAACAAACAAAAGACAAAAAGTACTACTAACCAAAATAATGTAAAGATACTTTTATAAGAAAAAATGACTATTGTTGCGACAAAATTAATTTACACGAGTATGAAGAAAATTTCTAATAATCATAATTACTTTACTCTTTTATTGGTTTCAGTCATTAGACTGTGGCCATGCTAGGGCACCATCTTTATTTTATATATATATATATATATATATATATTGTTTCATTTTTGTATTTGTATTTGTTTTACAAGATTCTTGATGTGAAATCGGGTATAGGGTCATATTAGCAATAATAAAAAAAAAAGCCCATATCTTCTTTGGCAGGGACATCATACTGCCAATATGCCAATAAAAACAGCTATTGTACTTTATTAGGGACATCATAGTGCCAATAAAAACAGCTATTGTACTTTATTAGGGACATCATAGTGCCAATAAAAACAGCTATTGTACTTTATTAGGGGACATCATAGTGCCAATAAAAACAGCTATTGTACTTTATTAGGGGACATCATACTGCCAATAAAAACAGTTATTGTTGGACTGGGGGGGGGGGGCTATACCTACAATAAGGATAATGATTTCTGATTTAGGCACAAGGCCAAACATTTTTGGTGAGGGGAAAGTTGATTAAATCAATCCCAGTGCGTGACTGGTACTTTATTTTATTGGCCCCATAAGGAAGAAAGCCAAAGCTAAACTTGGTGGGATTTGAATTCAGAATGTAAAGAGCTGTAACTCTATGCTGAAACGCATAATGTCCAACGCTCTACTGATACTGCCAATCTACCGCCCTCACAATAATAATTGTTTCTACTTTTTGGCACAAGGCCAGCAATTACCCAGTACATTACTGGTACTTTATTTTATCGACCCCGTAAGGATGAAAGGCAAAGTCAACCTCGGCGGGATTTGAACTCAGATCGTAAAGGGACGTAACTATGCTGGAAAGCATGGCGTCCGACCCTCTACCGATACTGCCAATGACTAAAAACATTGATATTGTTGTACTTTGGCAGGGTCATACCCCCGATATTGTTGTACATCAACAAAGCCATCATATTGCCAACAAAAACAGATACCGTTGTACTTTGGCTGGGTCTTATTGGCAATAAACAATAAAACAGATATTATTGTACACTGATAAGGTTATCATATTGTCAATAAAAACAGATACCGTTGTACTTTGACAGGGTCATTCTACCAATAAAAACAATTATTCTTGTATTGAATATTGGCATTCGAAAAAAACAACAGATATTGTCCTTTAGTAAGGTGAAGAAAAACAGATACTTTAATATTGGCAATAAAGCCGCCTCCCTCAGATATTGTGGCAGGGGTTACACTGCTGAGAAAAACAAGGTCATACTATCAATCTGTTTCTGTTTTTTTTTTTCAACTTTTTAAAATATTTTGTGGGGTTTTTCCTTTATCTCAAAGATGTTTTTCCCTCTTTTACAAACAGAATTATAATGAAATATCCTCTCCGCTAATTTTTTTTTTTCTTTAGATTACTACACCTAAATCTGAAGGAGACATTTACACAAGTTTCTTTTTTTTTCATTTAAAAAAAAAATTTCTTACTGCTTAGTTAAGATGGCCAGTGTTGGTGGTCCTCTTCAGAGCCTCTGAAAGTTATGGAAATGAAGGAAGGAATGAAAAAGGTACCTTTGAACTGAAGACCTGATATGATTGTTTGCAACAGAGTAAACACTCTGCTAAAAGCACCCAAAAGCCAGGTGGTGGCGGTGGCGATGTTAAACTAGGTGATGGGTTTAATTCTATCACTCATGTGGGTCACAGCGAGATTTGAACTCAGAATACAAAATATAAATGGATTATAGAAATATGTAGATAAAAACTCGTGTGGCCACATTGGAAAAATAAATAAATAAATAAATAAATATATATATATATATAAAAAAAAAAAAAAAAAAGGATCGACCGACTTTCATCAAATCGGACCGAGGAAACAATGTTTCCATTGGTCTTTCCAGTTGCTAGTACTATCTATCGGTCGCAACTCCAGGTAGAAGGAGCAACGTGAAATAAAGTGTCTTGCTCAAGGACATAACGCATCGCCTGGTCCAGGAATCGAACTCACAATCTCAAGATTGTGAATCCAATTCTCTAACCACTCAGCCACACGCCTTCACAATCGTAAGGTTGTGAGTTCGATTCCTGGACCAGGCAATGTGTTATGTCCTTGAGCAAGACACTTTATTTCACGTTGCTCCTTCTACCTGGAGTTGCGACCGATAGATAGTATTAGCAACTGGAAACACCAACGGAAACATTGTTCCCTTGGTCCGATTTGCCGAAAGTCGATCGTTCCTTTATATATATATATATGCTACTAATACTAATCAACCTGGAAAGGTTGATGCTGGGAATCTCCTTGAGGGGTCACAGCCAAAACGAGCAAATCAGAGAAAGAACCGGAATGAAGAGCATTATCACTGGGTCCCCGTCTGAACAAACTCAGATGAGCTGGACATGTTGCATGGTTCACTGAGAATCTGTGGACCCGTACGAGTGGAAAGGACCTCTTGGAAGGCCTCCACTCAGATTGATGATACAAAGGGAATAATTGGACCGCAATGGAGGAGGAAGGTGAGATAAAGAACGGAATGGATGAAATGCTGTGGCCAGCAGATTCAAAGCGATATCAAGGTCCTTATTTTGGTTTTCTCTGTGTGCTTCCAATTTAGAATAGGTACACAGTATCCCTGCATGTTGCAAGAGTTGGCAACTAAAACAGGGTTTGGTGCCAGAAAGGGCACCAAACTGTAAAACATTGCCAATAATAATAGGACCCCCATGATGAGGCCTGGCCTTATGAAGTATAAAATCCTATTAGGGGTTACATCATCATCATCATCATCATCGTTTAATGTCCATCTTCCACGCTAGCATGGGTTACACGGTTTTGTTCCATTTAATGCGGGACTGGTTGGGAGACCATGTCTCGCTCGCACGTAAACATCTCTGGCAGGTTTTTTTTTTTTACAGCTGGATGCCCTTCCTAACACCAACCACATTTACAGTGTGGACTGGGAGCCTTTTCACCGCGTCTCCTACATGGCTACCTTACATATATATTGCAATGTGTTGTTGTGTGTAGTTGACAAACCGAAAGTAAATTATTGTAGTGTGGGACCCTATTAAGGGTTACATATATATATATTGATTTCAATTTAAGCAAAAGGTTAGCAAAATTTGGGGGAGGGGCAAAGTTAACTGAACCCCAGTACTTGACTGGTACTTTATTTTATCAACCTTGAAAGGATGAAAGGCAAAGTTGACTCTGGTGGGATTTGAAAGTATTACATATATATTACAATGTGTTGCTGAGTGTAATTGAGAGCAGATTACTGTAGTGTGGGGCTCTTTTAGGTGGTGGAACCACTTATATGGCGTGGGGTCTCTTAGGTGGTGTGACCCTTTTATGTGGCATGAGGCCCTATAAAGTGGTATGGGTGCCTGCTGGGGGTTACATATATATTGCAATGTATTGCTGTGTATTTGACAAACCAAGACTAGATTGCTCTAGTATGGAGCCCTGCCCATGATGTATATGAAGTCTATCAAGAGGGGCCCCCTGCAAGGTTAACCTCTGCTTTAACTTTGGAGGGGAAAATGGTTTCAAAATGCTTTGTTGTTTAAAAGTAAGTAATTCTTGGTATGTGGGTTAAAGACATTTCTCAACATTAACATTACCTCCAACCTCAATACATTCCATCAACCTTTCTATTTTTCAGGTTTATCAAAAAAATTTATCAGTTGAACACAAAGAAGAACTTGAGGAAATAAAAGCAGTAGTGCTGTTTAGTTTTACAACCAGAAAGAGTGGTCAAGTTTAATTGTAATGGTTTTATAGAAAAATATCTAAAAACGAGCTTTGTTAATTCAAATATTTATAGTATCTTTACTAGTTGACAAATCATTGTGAAAATTTACAGTAAACTACAGTAAATATTTTAATTTTTAATGTGATGCAGTTGTGTTTTGTACGTTTAAATAATTGTTTCTACTTTAGGCACAAGGCCAGCAATTACCCAGTGCATTACTGGTACTTTATTTTATCGACCTCGTAAGGATGAAAGGCAAAGTCAATCTCGGCAGGATTTGAACTCAGATCGTAAAGGGACGTAACTATGCTGGAAAGCATGGCGTCCGACCCTCTACCGATACTGCCAATCCACCGTTTAAATAATGTCTTGTTAATGTGGTTTTAGGTGGTTTGTTAATTGAAATGTTTATAATATCTTTACTAGTGGACAGATTGTTGCAAAGATTTGCAGAATTAAGCTAAATATTTTAGTTTTTAATGTAATGCAGTCATAGTACTGTTTTGTACTTTACAAGAATGTCTTGCTAGTGTGGCTTCAGATGGTTTAAATTATAATAAAATTGTAATGAATGATAAAAGAAAAGATAAAATAAAGAAACCATTCTGAGATTTTGAATGACCCCTGGATAGTGTGAGTTCCCAAGTTTAGCTTAAATCTGGTCCTGAGCCCTGATTGTAAGGATCTGCCAAGAAGAAACCCATGAAGTTGGCTCAACAGAGAATAAAATAACAATCCCCCACAAAAGCCAATTTCAAATGCAAAGGTAATTAATGAACAGGGGATGGAGGAGGGGCTAGCCCTAGCTGAAAATATCATCTGGCCCTTTAAATACTGGCAGGGTGTGGGTGGTGGGAAGGAGGGAGGCTCAAGAGCACAACAATGCAATCATCCAGTCTAGAAATCAAACCCGCAACCTTACGATCCTGAGCCAAATACTCTAACCACTAGACCACACACCTTCATGAAATATAAGGTATTGCTTTGAAGGATACTGGAAGCTGAAAATATTAAGGACATACTTCATCAACAATAATGGATTGAGTTTCTGTTGAGGAAACTGTACATACATTTAAACCTGGTAGACTTATAGGGGCACCGTCTTGGGTACTTAAGCCTGGTAGACTTATAGGGGCACCGTCTTGGGTACTTAAGCCTGGTAGACTTATAGGGGCACCGTCTTGAGTACTTAAGCCTGGTAGATTTATAGGGGCACTGTCTTGGGTACTTAAACCTGGTAGATTTATAGGGGCACTGTCTTGGGTACTTAAACCTGGTAGATTTATAGGGGCACTGTCTTGGGTACTTAAGCCTGGTAGACTTATAGGGGCACTGTCTTGGGTACTTAAACCTGGTAGACTTATAGGGGCACTGTCTTGGGTACTTAAATCTGGTAGACTTATAGGGGCACTGTCTTGGGTACTTAAATCTGGTAGACTTATAGGGGCACTGTCTTGGTAAACATTTGAAGCTAGGATTGAGCAATAAATCTCCTATGTAACACCTCCACTTTGTTCTTATTATATATATATATAATAAGAACAAATACTGGCCTTGCTCAGTATATAGGAAAGGTGTAGGTAGAAACTCCATCCTCTGCCCCAAAAGCAAACTATGGGTACACAAGAGATGTAGTGGGATCTCAGGAAGTTTAGCTAAGAATGTAGGCTTTACATGTAGCAGTTGCACTGGAACAGTAAGCAGCAAATGACTGCAGGAAACAAGCACTGCCAAATTCTGAGAGGACTCTGTAGAAACAGTAGACAGCTTCTGCTACCTAAGTGACCGAATTAGCAGTGGTGGTGGGTGTTCATGAGGTTGGCATTAGGAAGGGCATCCAACTGTAGAAACCACGCCAGAATCAGTCCTGTATGAACAAGACATGGTCACCTGACCTAGCATTGCCCACAACAGGTAAACCTGTTTAACCCATGCTAGCGCGGAAAATGGACATAAGACGGAGGTGATCATGATATATGTATATACACACAAATATATATATCGTTTCTACTTTTTGGCACAAGGCCAGCAATTACCCAGTGTATTACTGGTACTTTATTTTATCAACCCCGTAAGGATGAAAGGCAAAGTTAACCTCGACGAGATTTGAACTCAGAATGGCAAGGGCCGTAACTCTATGCATCAAAGCATGGCGTCCGACACACAAATATATATATATATCATTATCATGATATATATGCGTGTGTATATATATATTTGTGTGTGTGTGGATGTTATGTTGGTACCACAAAACATCTAGTCCACTCTGTAAATGGTTGTGTAGGTGTCACGACAAAAAGCATCCAGCCCACGGTGTAAAGTGGTTGTGTAAAAGACATGGTAAAAAGCACCCAGCACACACTGTAAATGTGGTTGGCACTAGGAAGGGCATCCAGCTGTAGAAAACCAGCCAGAAACTGTCCTATATGAGTGAGACACGGTCACCTGACCCAACTTGCCTCTAAATGGGACAAATCCGTCTAACCCATGCTAGCATGGAAGATGAACTTTAAACGATGATGATGATGATATGTATATATATATATATATATATATACACATGTATATATATATATTATATATATATATATATATATATGCCCGTCCCCTAAATCTATTTTATTTCTCATTCTTTCTTCTGATGAAGGACTAGCGTCCGAAACGTTAAGACCCTCTTCCTGCTATATCAAGCGTTAACCTAATATATACCTTCCATATACTGTACCAATTGTGTTGTTATTTCTGTTTACCTTTTTACATATATATATATATATATATATATATATATACACATAATGGTATTATTTATCTCACTACACTATTTAAAAGGTTAATGCTTAGGTGTTTTATATTTATAGAGATAGATAAATCTATAGAGTGATATCGTTTATCTCCTTCCGATATAGACAATATATGCTAGGGTGTGATATATCTGGGGTGTGGGTGGATAGATAAATATGTAGTGGTAAATTCTTATATATCAAGGTAAAGTGGTGGGGTGTTAGATAAATCTATAATGATATCATTTATCACATTCTAATATATACAATATATTCTAGGAGTGTAGATGAGTAGATATCTCATTACAATAATATTTAGGGTATTATATCTTGTGTTCATAATTTATTTCACTACATTATACAAAAGTTAGTGGTAAGTTCTTATATATCTAGGTGAAGTGGTGGAGTGTTAGATAAATCTATAATGATATCATTTATCACATTCCAATATACAAAATATATTCTAATGGCTGGGGGAGATAAACCTATAGCATATAAATCATTTATCACACAATATATTCCAATGGCTAGGGGAGATAAACCTATAGCATATAAATCATTTATCACACAATATATTCCAATGACTAGGGGAGATAAACCTATAGCATATAAATCATTTATCACACAATATATTCCAATGGCTAGGGGAGATAAACCTATAGCATATAAATCATTTATCACACAATATATTCCAATGGCTAGGGGAGATAAACCTATAGCATATAAATCATTTATCACACAATATATTCCAATGACTAGGGGAGATAAACCTATAGCATATAAATCATTTATCACACAATATATTCCAATGACTAGGGGAGATAAACCTATAGCATATAAATCATTTATCACACAATATATTCCAATGGCTAGGGGAGATAAACCTATAGCATATAAATCATTTATCACACAATATATTCCAATGGCTAGGGGAGATAAACCTATAGCATATAAATCATTTATCACACAATATATTCCAATGGTTAGGGGAGATAAACCTATAGCATATAAATCATTTATCACACTACAATATAAAGTTAATGGGTTTATATAAATTTATAATGACATCATTTAACACATTCCAATATATACAATATATAGTAGGGTATTATATTTCTAGGGTGTGGGTGTATATGACTTATATCTCTACAATATAGAGAAAGTTAATGGTAACTTCTTATACATCTAGAGGAGGCGGTAGTGGGGTGTTAGTGATATCATTCATCATATTCCAATATATACAATATTTCCAGGGTGTTACATATGAAGGAGGTGGGTGGGTGGGTTGATAGACCTATAGCATATAAATCATTTATCACACTACAATATAAAGTTAATGGGTTTAAATATATCTAGAATGATATCATTTATCACATTCCAATATATATAATCGATAGTAGGTTATTATATATGTAGGAGGTGTGTGGGCAGATATGTAGCGATATCACTTATATCACTACAATATATAGAAAGATAACTGGGTTTCTGGTTGTTACAAGAAAAACCAGTGTGTGACGAGGTTCCACTCAATAAATATACAAAAATAAATAAAATAAGAAATTAGGAAAATAGTTTGAATAGCAACAAAACTATTGCCATATTTTTGTGTGTATAATACTATTTCAGAAGCTAACAAAAAATGGGAAAAAACTACATCCTTATGTATAATATGAACCCACAGACATCTTCTTTGCCCTCTTATTCCTGGGAAGGTCATGGGGGTAGAGTCCTCAAACACTCCTTCCAGTGGGTCCTCTCAGAAGCAACCGTCTCCAATTAATCCAGCTGGATTCCCAAGCTAGACCAGCCGAGCTCATGGATGTTATCCAACCATCTTGCTCAGGGTCTACCCCTAGGTCTCCTGCCGGTTGGTTTTGCCCATAAAATCCGTCCATTGATTCTTGAGCACAGTCATGTCTTTGTAAATTTTTTGGGGGGGTAAAATTATATTGTTCTATCAATAAAAATCTCAATCTTACACAACACACATATTTCACTATAATACTCAGTTTTTTATGAAGTTAAAGAATGTAAATACAACTGGATGCTTAGCATTTTATAAAGAATTGTAACCAACACATATTTGCAATCTTGCCAAGCCCAGTAAAAAATTTCTGAAAACTTGTACTCATGTATTATATCACCCACGTTTTTTGCTCATAATTTTTAGTTCAAAATTTCTCGCATTAGACATGAGAAATTACAGCATTTATATTTAGCAGCAGAATGAAAAAACAAAACAAAAACAAAAGAAAAACAAGACCCCCCCTTCTCCTGGCTGAAGTCTAGATGAGTCAATATAAATAATTGATTTAAAATCATTGATTGGCAAAGTTAATTTATTAATTTATTGATCTGCAATGTTGATTGAGATGACTGAGTAAGCTTCAACCAAGGGGAACATTTCAGCATGGTTGGAAGATTATGATGATAAACAGGAAGTGATTAAGTCAGGATGGAGGCAGAGTGGATGGGTTCTAGACTCTGGCTGAGGTAGGAGAAGGGGGAAGATGTGTCATATGATGATAAACAGGGATTAAGTCAGGATGGAGGCAGAGTGGATGGGTTCTTGACCCTGGCTGAGGTAGGAGAGGGGGGAAGATGTGTCATATTTATGGTAGCAAAAAAAAAAAAAAAAATCACGGTCAGTTGTCCGCAACTTTTAATCCACCACTGGTTGAAATATATTGAAATGAGTTGGGGAGGTGTATGTGTGGTTGTGGTAGGGTAGTTGGATTACAATTATGAGAGGTCGGGGAGAGGTAAGATGATGAGAGATGAAGCAACATTTTGTTTTTCTTTACAAAGAGTTGGCAGGACAACCCTTCAGTCATGTCAAGGACATGGGAAGCTCCTTAGTGCTGGTGATTTACACAATTATTGCACTTAGTACACTCTGTAAGCATTTGGTGATGGGAAGGGCATCCAGCCGTAGAAAGGTGTTGGGAGGACCCTTCAGTTGTGTCAAGGACGTGACAATCTTCCCAGTACTGGTGAACTACATGATAAAAGCACCCAGGACATGCTGTAAAGTGGTTGGTGATAGGAAGGGTATTCAGTTATGTCAAGGGAAAGACAGTCCCCCCAGTACTGGTGAACTACATGATAAAAGCACCCAGGACATACTGTAAAGTGGTTGGTGATAGGAAGGGTATTCAGTTATGTCAAGGGAAAGACAGTCCTCCCAGTACTGGTGAACTACATGATAAAAGCACCCAGGACATACTGTAAAGTGGTTGGTGATAGGAAGGGTATTCAGTTATGTCAAGGGAAAGACAGTCCCCCCCAGTACTGGTGAACTACATGATAAAAGCACCCAGGACATGCTGTAAAGTGGTTGGTGATAGGGAAGGCATTCAGCTGTAGAAAGCTTGTCAAACAAAGGGTTGGGAGAATCCTCAGTTGTGTCAAAGTCATGATAACATCCCCTTGTGCACTCGGTAGAATGTGAGACCATACATAAGTAAGATGCAGATCCCTGGCTTGTCTGGGAGATCAGTAGCTCTGCTTCAGTACTGACTTGGTCTATGCAGACCCATCCAACCCCTGTAAGCAGGGAAAGTGGATGTTCAAACGATGATGATGATTCTTGAATCATCATCATTTTAAATTTCATCAAGCAGAGTAATTAATAAAATATATATGAGTAATTAATAAAAAAAAACTTGATGTTATTTTGAATTAAGAGGTTGCAATAATTAACTATATTAGTAGAAAATATCTAAAAATGGGGTTTGTTAATTGAAATGTTTATAGTATGTTTACTAGTGGACAGATATTGTGAAAATTTGCAGTATTAGAGTAAAGACATTAATTTTTAATGTGATGTAGTCATGGTGTTGTTTTGTACTTTTCAAGAAGAATGTCTGGCTGATATGGTTAAATACTTTAATTTTTAATGTCTTGCTAATGTGGTACAGGACATTAAGAGTTAATTATATTTTATTAATTAATAAGTAATCATACAATACAGCTTCAATATGAGAGAGTAGTGATAGTTTACTACAAAAATTATCTGTGTGGGAGATAGGGTACTGGCACAAGAGCAAATTAAGAATCCTGAACATTTTAACAGGGCCCTTGCCAGCATAAATAATATATTTTTTATGTTAGCAAAAGAAACAACAATTAATTTGTGTTTGCTTAACACTTACTATACCAACTTTGTTTGACCCTTTCAATACTAACCCAGCCAAAACTACCCCTGTTCCTATTCAGTTTTGGTTAACCCTTTTAACACCACACCGCCTGAAACTGGCTTTGGTTCTATGAAACAAAACCAACCATTTTAAAAGGGTTTGTATTGAAGTTAAAATCTTCCAGCATAATTTTATTTAAGAACCATTTGTTAAGTGACTATTTTAGTAAGAAATAATTATTAATATGAGTAAACCCAACAAAATCCTTTAATTAAATTAATTGAAATAGACTATATTTCATTAGAAATATGGTAATGAAAGGGTTAAAAACTCCTACTGTGATAGTGTAGCAATGGGATCATTCTCTCTTGAAATACAATTTGTAAACACCTAAGTCCCAGGGATGAAGGGTTTTGTAACTTAATTCTTTGATTATGAACCATTTTTGTCTGTGAAATATTTAGAATTATCACTAATTTATTTGAACTGTGACCTTTTGCTACCTAGCTACAGGAAGCCACCTTGGATTCTACTATACAAAACTGCTTGCTTTAAAGTGTTTATATATATGCTCCAAACACAAGCTTAATAATGAGAAAGTAAATTATATTACTAAATCTCTCTAAATTCTTGATTATTAAAAAAATTATTTAAAAATCATAGGCAGTGTCTTTCATTAGAAATATGGTAATGAAAGGGTTAAACATAGGCAGTGTCTTTCATTAGAAATATGGTAATGAAAGGGTTAAACATAGGCAGTGTCTTTCATTAGAAATATGGTAATGAAAGAGTAAAAAAAAAATGATCTGACTCTCAGTTTCCATTGTTAGTTCAACAACAATCTAACCCTTCCTTACCGTATTTCTATTGTAATACACTGTATTTTAATTCATCAAAGAAACATTTGGAGAGGATTTACTAAAATAATTAATCATTTCATTAAGATAATACGTCACATAAATCATTTTATATATATTTATGTTGTAAGGTTGTATTTTAAATAAGAACCCTTTAAAATGGTTGATTTTGTTTCACAGAACCAGAGTTGATTTTGGCTGGGTTGGTATTAAAAGGGTTGGGCATTTGTATAGGGAGAATATAAAGTATATTAAGGTCACAAGCATCTTAGATAGCTGGGTTTTGAGTTCAAACCCACTAGAAGATGACTTTTTCATTATGGGTTTAGTTTTAATTAGATAGAATTTATTTAGTTAATACTGATTTAACTATTAATGTTTCATGCAACAGATCCTTGGAAATCTACCACCCCTGCCCTACACCCAGTGATAATATTATATTCAACAGGCCTTAATTCATCTGTCTGTGGTGAACAGAGACCAGAGCTTCCGGAGAAGTTACGTGCAATAGACTAGCACCTTGTCCTGGGAGTATGTTTCATTCTCATCCATTTAAAACTACAGAAATCAGAAATACTGGACCTATGGTCCCTGGAGGGAAATGACAAAAAATCTGTTAAATTTTGACAAAGTGTACAGTCAGTCTACTTGTACTAGGAGCTTCAGATCCTACTAGCTATATAGTGTGTAGAATTATATATACATGTTTTTTCCAGCTAGAAATATTGGACAATTGTCTATATAGTGTGTATAATTATATATACATGTTTTTTCCAGCTAGAAATATTGGACAATTGTCTATATAGTGTGTATAATTATATATACATGTTTTTTCCAGCTAGAAATATTGGACAATTGTCTATATAGTGTGTATAATTATATATACATGTTTTTTCCAGCTAGAAATATTGGACAATTGTCTATATAGTGTGTATAATTATATATACATGTTTTTTCCAGCTAGAAATATTGGACAATTGTCTATATAGTGTGTATAATTATATATACATGTTTTTTCCAGCTAGAAATATTGGACAATTGTCTATATAGTGTGTATAATTATATATAGACAGTTGATTGACAAGATCCCAGACCTCATCAAATCAGACCGAGGAATCAATGTTTCCATTGGTCTTTCCAATTGCTAATGCTATCTACTAGTTGCAAATCCAGACAGAAGGAGCAACATGAAATAAAGTGCCTTGCTCAAGGACATAATGCATCACCTGGAAATCGAACTCACAACCTCACGATAGTGAATCCAATTTTCTAACCACTCATTGACGCATCTTCATATATATATAGGAAAAAGTTTAACCCCGACGGCAGAGCTCAAGCCGTTTCGACGGCTATTTCTGGACTAGTTGGTTAAACTTTTTCCCATTACCCACTCTACTACCATAAGTATTGAGTACTCTAGTGCATTATGGTCCATCTGGTTCCTTACCATACCTCCTTCGTTATATATATACACATACACACACGTTCCAGCAAGTAATATTATACTACTGTGTTTACAGTGTGTATAATATTACCGTTCATTAAATTTTATTTATATCTAGAATATTGTTTTCTAAGTTTAAGTTGAAGGCCACCAAATTTGGGAGGAGAAAGCCCATTATATTAACCTCAGTACATTACTGGTACTTTATTTCATCTACTAGTTGTTAGTACCCAGCTAGCTGTTAGTATCTAGCTGCTAGTAATTATCTGTAAAGTATCTAGCTGGAAGTACTAAGTTGTTAGTACCTAGCTGATAGTACCTAGATGTTAGTACCTAGATGTTAGTACCTAGATGTTAGTACCTAGTTGTTAGTACCTAGCTGTTAGTATCTAGCTGGAAGTACCAAGTTGTTAGTACCTAGCTGTTAGTATCTAGCTGGAAGTACCAAGTTGTTAGTACCTAGCTGATAGTACCTAGATGTTAGTACCTAGCTGATAGTACCTAGATGTTAGTACCCAGCTGTTAGTATCTAGCTGGATGTAACAAATTGTTAGTACCTAAATGTATGAATAAAAAAATAAAAAGAGCCCCCAAAAGATTAACCATAACAACAAGAAAAAACTATTATTAGGAGTCAACGAGGGATTCTCTAAACATGCTAGAAATAACAGTCAAGTTTCCCTCAAAACCAAATGTACTTTTAAATATATCATTCAGAAAAATAAGATGGAATGGTCATAGGACTGCTTGGTCAGAGTTGACCTGGTGCTAAACAACAACAACAACAACAACAAAAATATATACTGCTATTAAATTTTGAAAGTGTCTTAGTTGATTATAAGCTGCTACAATGCAGGCTTAACTATAAAACCCAAACAAGTTGGACTCCAACTCCAGAGGTTTATATATTTGACTATATTATAGTTAAACCTTCAACCTGCGTTGTAGCAGTATAAAATAAGCCAAAAGACTTTCTGAATTAAAATTTGCTCAACACTTCATAAACTGATTGGTTTTTGTTTAAACAATTAAAGTTTGATGGATGTTCATGTAGGTTTATGTTCAAGAGCATGTGTGTTGTAGGAAAGTGGTTTATTGTGGTGTGGGTGAGTGGTTTATTGTGGTGTGGGTGAGTGGTTTAATGTGGTGTTGTGGGTGAGTGGTTTATTGTGGTGTTGGTGTGGTTTATTGTGTTGTAGGAGTGAGTTATTGTGCTGTGGGAGTGGTCTGTTGTGTTGTGGGAGTGGTTTGTTGTGGTGTTGTGGGTGAGTGGTTTATTGTAGTGTGGGAGTGGTATATTGTGTTGTAGGAGTGAGTTAGTGCTGTGGGAGTGGTTTATTGTGTTGTGGGAGTGGTTTGTTGGTCTGTGGGAGTGGTTTGTTGTGTTTTGGGAGTGGTTTGTCGTGGGGGAGTGGTTTATTGTGGTGTCGTGGGGGAGTGGTTTATTGTGGTGTTGTGGGTGAGTGGTTTATTGTAGTGTGGGAGTGGTATATTGTGTTGTAGGAGTGAGTTAGTGCTGTGGGAGTGGTTTATTGTGTTGCGGGAGTGGTTTGTTGGTCTGTGGGAGTGGTTTGTTGTGTTGTTGTAGTGTTGTGGGAGTGGTTTGTCGTGGGGGAGTGGTTTGTCGTGGTGTCGTGGGGGAGTGGTTTGTCGTGGTGTCGTGGGGGAGTGGTTTATTGTGGTGTTGTGGGAGAGTGGTTTATTGTGGTGTTGTGTGGGAGTAGTTTATTGTGGTGTTGTGTGGGAGTGGTTTATTGTGGTGTTGTGGGAGTGGTTTATTGTGTTTTGCGAGAGTGGTTTATTGTGGTGTGGGAGTGGTTTATTAATTGAAGTGTATGAGACAATGGTTGGTTCAAATCGCATTTACAGATGTAAGTTTAGAAATGGGCCCGAGCGTTGGGGTTGTGTGTGACTAATTATTGCTTATCAACTTGCAAGCTGCTTAAACTCATTATCTTTGGCAGAGATATGTGTTGATGGTTGACTGGGGCTTGTTGGTTCTCGAGCTGGACTGTCAGAAATCTTCATGAGATCCTCCTGCTCCACCTCCTCCTTTACCCCCTCCTGAACTACCTCACCCTGCTGCTGCTGCTGCTGCTGCTGCTGTTGCTGCTGTTCCTCTGTTGCAGTTGTCTCTGGGCAATTCTTAATTTCAGAGGCTCTGCTTTTGTTTGGACTTTGGAGAAGTACATTATCGTGGTCTGTTGTGGTGATGTTAGTGTCTGAGCTGACTTGTGGAGTTCTGCAAAATATACAAATACTTATTGATTTTATATGGTTTATACACACACACAAGCACATATGTATATATATACACATATACACATGCCTATATACACACACACAAGCACATATGTATATATATACACATATACACATGCCTATATACACACACACACAAACACATATGTATATATACACACACACACAAACACATATGTATATATATACACATATACACATGCCTATATACACACACACAAACACATATGTATATATATACACATATACGCATGCCTATATACACACACAAACACATATGTATATATATACACATATACACATGCCTATATACACACACACAAACACATGTATATATATACACATATACACATGCCTATATACACACACACAAACACATATGTATATATATACACATATACTCATGCCTATATACACACACACAAACACATATGTATATATATACACACACACAAACACATATGTATATATATACACATATACACATGCCTATATACACACACACACAAATGTATATATATATATATATATATATATATATATATATATAACGAAGGAGTTGTGGTAAGGGACCAGATGGACCATAACGCACCAGAGTACTCAATACTTAGGGTAGTAGAGTGGGTAATAGGAAAATGTATGACCCCGACGGCAGAGCTCAAGCCGTTTCGACGGCTATTTCTGGACTGTTATTTCTATTCAGTCCAGAAATAGCCGTCGAAACAGCTTGAGCTCTGCCGTCGGGGTCATACATTTTCCTATATATCATCATCATCATCATCATTTCATTTTACGTCCGGTTTTCCCTGCTTGCAAGGGTGGGACGGGAACTGATTCTGGCTTGATTTCTACAGCTGGATGCCCTTCCTAACACCAACCTCATTTACAGTGAGTGCTGGGTGCTTTTTTGCCGTGGCACCTCCACGACCACTTTGCAGTGGAATGATAGGGACCCTAGTCCTTATCATCTCATTTCTACAGCTGAGTAAACTATATATAGAATCATGGATCAACTAAGCACTCTTGCTATATTAACACATATTGATCTGCTTAACTTCAAGAACTATGCCTGTAAATAGCATTATTTTTTCTTTCACATTGACTTTTATGCTCTACATTACGCCCGTTCTTTTTCTTTTTTTTTCTTTTCACTTCATAAACCTAGTTTGTAAATAACATTATTCTTTCTGCACCTTCTCTTTAACATGTGCGACACCACCATTTTACACCAATACATTTCACTATCATTTGATAATGCATAAAAATGCTGAAACCGGTAATAGACAATTATTAAATATATAAATAGATAAATAAATGCCATTGTTAAATAATAAATAAATCAACTAATGAAGGCCAATTAAAACTATGTTTTAGTATATATATATATTTCTTATATTGCATATATAAATATAAACACACACACATATATATATATATATATATTAGAAGCCCTCCTCTCCCACTGGAATTGTCTGAGTTACTTCACTTACCCCTGAGATTATTTTAACAAGCAATTAACTCTGCTTGTGTTGTTCTAAATCTAATTACGTGTAGTTCTAAATCTAATTACGTGTAGTTCTAAATCTAATTACGTGTAGTTCTAAATCTAATTACGTGTAGTTCTAAATCTAATTTTGTGTAGTTCTAAATCTAATTATTTGTAGTTCAAAATCTAATTTTATGTAGTTCAAAATCTAATTTTATGTAGTTCTTAAATCTAATATTATGTAGTTCAAAATCTAATTTTATGTAGTTCTTAAATCTAATTTTATGTAGTTCTTAAATCTAATTTTATGTAGTTCTTAAATCTAATGTGTAGTTCAAAATCTAATTTTATGTAGTTCTAAATCTAATTTTGTAGCAAATGCTACATGTCATTACATGGTAAAGTGTAACAAATAGCTCCCATTACATTAGAAATGCTTCTCTGACTCAGAGAATATTATAAAGTTTGATGCAGTTGTAAAATCTCCTTAAATGAAATCCTGACTCACCTGGTTGGACTCCCTAGAGAGGGGTCTGTAGTCAGAGGGGGATTGGGGGGATTGCTCTGGTCCTCAATTTTGTTTAGGTGTAAGTTATGTGGCAACAAAGGGCCATTCTCCCTCAGTTCACTGTCTAAAGGGCTCTCTGCATGTCCATTGCTCACATCACTGGCAACATCATCATCATAGATTCGGTAACTACATAAAGATAAAAAAAAGAAAGAAAACATGTTAGTTGTGATTTTAATAATCAGAATTTATTAGCACTACTTAAATACAAATTAGTGTAGTATTAAGGTATTTAACCCTTTCATTACCATAAGTTTAATAAAAGACACTACCTATGAAATAATTTTGAAAATAATCAAGAATTTGGAAGGATTTAAGATAACTTTCTCATTATTTAGCTGGTATTTGGAACACCACCTAATAAAGGTTCTTACATAAAATTATAACGGAAGGTTTTTAGATGAATATAAACACTTTAACTCTTTCATTATCGTATTTCTCATGGAAAAAACAGCCTACGATCTTCAAATAATTTTAAAAATAATTTGGCAGAATGGAGTAATATAACTATTTTTTTCACCATTTAAGCTGGTGTTTGGAACATAACAAAGGTTCTTACATAAAAATATGGGGGAAAGGTTTTAGATAAATATAAACACTTTAAAATAAACAGTTTTGTGTCACAGAACCAGGGACAATTTCAGGTGTTTTGTAAAAAATGGGTTATCCCTTTTGTTACCATATTTTTTTTAATTGAAATACACAAACTATAACTTTGAAATAATATAGAAAATACACACATAGATGTACATATACATACACACACATATGCATACATACATATACACATAAACACAACAATCCATACATGTACACATATGCATACATACACACACATATGCATACATACATATACACATAAACACAACAATCCAGACATGTGCCACACATATGCATACATACACACACATATGCATACATACATATACACATAAACACAACAATCCATACATGTACACATATGCATACATACACACACATATGCATACATACATATACACATAAACACAACAATCCAGACATGTGCCACACATATGCATACATACACACACATATGCATACATACATATACACATAAACACAACAATCCATACATGTACACATATGCATACATACACACACATATGCATACATACATATACACATAAACACAACAATCCAGACATGTGCCACACATATGCATACATACACACACATATGCATACATACATATACACATAAACACAACAATCCATACATGTACACATATGCATACATACACACACATATGCATACATACATATACACATAAACACAACAATCCAGACATGTGCCACACATATGCATACATACACACACATATGCATACATACATATACACATAAACACAACAATCCATAGATGTACACATATGCATACATACACACACATATGCATACATACATATACACATAAACACAACAATCCATACATGTGCCACACATATGCATACATACACACACATATGCATACATACATATACACATAAACACAACAATCCATACATAAACACAACAATCCATACATACACACACATATGCATACATACACACACATATGACCCCACTCTACAAAGAAGACACTTAGATCCGAAGAGGACCCAAATATAACAAAACTTTACCGAAATCCATTTTCATCTTCATATTCGTGGTTCTCGTCATCGCTGTCCTGGTCAGGGGCCACAAACACCACTTCCAGTTCAATCTGACCTTGCTGAAAACAACAAAACAAAGTAAGTTTAGGCCATCACCATCACCACCATCATCATCGTTATTACCACCATCACCATCACCACCATCATCATCGTTACCACCATCACTATCATTACCACCATCACTATCACCATCATCATTACCATCACCACCATCACCATCACTATCATTACCATCATCACCATCACTATCATTACCATCATCATCATTACTATCATTACCACCATTACCACCATCACCATTACCACCATCACCACCATCACCATCACTATCATTACCATCATTACCACCATCATCATTACTATCATTACCACCATTACTATCATTACCATCATTACCACCATCACCATCACCATCATTACCACCATCATCATTACCATCACTATCATTACCATCATTACCACCATCACCATTACCATCATTACCACCATCACCATCATTAGCATCACTATCATTACCACCATCACCATTACCATCATCACTATCATTACCACCATCACCACCATCATCATTACCATCATCACTATCATTACCACCATCACCACCATCATCATTACCATCATCACTATCATTACCACCACCACTATCATCATCATCATCATCCCTATCATCACCGCCACCACCATCATCAACACCACCACTACCGCCACCACCACCACCACTATCATCACCACCACCACCATCACCACCATCATAACCATCATCAGCTACAGCATCATTAATGTTAAGATTTTATGTCTCTTTTTTTTGCATGTCCAATGTTGGGTGCCATGATAAAAATCACTCAGTCCACATTGTAAGGTGGTGGTGGTGGTGATGATGATGGTGATGGTGGTGATGGTGATGATGGTGATCATGAGTCCCTCTGAGGGTCTGTGTCCTGGCTGGCAGCTTAGTTGGCTTTAATGGAAGCATCAAGACTGGCAGTTGTTGTTACTTTTTAGCCCCAGGTCAACTTTGAAGATCCAGCAACGTGCCTCTCTGAAGGTATGTGCCCCTGGGCAACAACTGCTGCCAAGTTGGCTTAAATGGTAGCACCAACTCTGGCTGTTGTTATTGTTTAGCCCCCCCCCCCCCCCCCCTGTCATCATTTACAGATCAGCAATGTGAGGGTCAGTGCCTTAGCTGGCTGCCTAGTTGGCCTTAAAGCTGGCACTAACCCTGATTATTGCTGTTGTTGTTAATGTTGTTGTTATTTAGCCCCAGGTCAGAATTTAAGGTTCAGTAATTTTCTATATAGGCAGCGAATTGGCAGAGTTATTAGAATATCAGATAGAATGCTTTGTGACATTCATTTTGGCTTTCTACTCTCTGAGGTCAAATCCTGTTGTGGTTAACTTTGACTTTCATCCATTCGAAGTTGATAAAAAATCAGTACCAGTCAAGTACTGGGGGACGATTCTTCTTCTATATCTCTTTTCCACTTCCCTTCTGTTACTTTCTATTCTTTTATGGAAGAAATCTGCTGTATTTAGACCAGGAGAGGAGATGGGTTCTGCCAGGTTTAGAAATACCCTAGAAGCATTGTATGTCAATATGTTACCCCTACAACTCCCTCAGGAGCCATGGAACCATGCAATTTACCACAGTGCTCTGGGCAACTGCCTAGTTGTCCTTAAGGGTAGCACCAACCCTGGCAGTTGTTGTTATATATGATAACATTGTTGTTATTGTTTAGCCCCAGGTTAGCCTTTAAGGTCCATCAATGAGGGTTTGTACCCTAGCAGGCTGCTTAGTTGGCTTTAAGGTTAGCACCAGCCCTGTTGTTGATGTCATTGTTACTGTTTAGCCCGAGGTTAGCCTTTAAGGTCAACGCAGAGCCTCTCAGAGGGTCTGTGCCCATGGGCAACAACTGATGCCAAGTTGGCCTTAATATCAGCACCGACCCTGCCCATGTATCATATATTATTGTTTCTACATTTGGCACAAGGCCAGCAACTTGATATAAAGGGGGAAAGTTGATTAAATCAACTCCAGTGCATTACTGGTATGTAAGGATGAAAGGCAAAGCTAACCTCAGTGGAATTTGAACTCAGAATTTAAAGGGCTGTAACTATATGCCACAAAAGTTGTTGCCCAATGCTCTACTGATTCTGCCATTTTTTCCCAAAATAATAATAATTGTTTCTACATTTGGTACAAGGCCAGCAATTTGAAAAGAAGGGGAAAGCTGATTTAACAGACCCCAGTGCATTACTGGTAATTTATTTTATCGACCCCCGTAAGTATGAAAGGCAATCCGCTGCCAAAACACTGCCTTTCAAGTATCATATATAACACATACATATAATAACAATGTGAACAAATTCTTACCTGTTGAGACAAAATCTGGACAGCATCTGAATGTTTCACATTCCTTAAGTCATCACCATTTACAGACAAGATGGCATCTCCAACATACAGACCTTCACATCTCTCAGCAGGTTGGCCAGGGTGGATTTCAGATATCAGAATTGGTACTCCATGTTCTTTGCCACCCTGAAATCATAAAGATACCACAGCTTTCCTCATTGGATTCATTTTCCAAATCTAATTCATTAAATCCTGTGTTAATTAGTAAACAACACCTTACGGGTAATTACATGAAGAGGCATGAGTTTACACATTATAATTAACCCAGGTAATTAGTGAACATATTGTTACCACCACCGCCACTGCCGTTGCTGATACTACTACAACTATTATTACTGCCACCACCACCACCACCACTACCACCTCTACTATTATTTAGTTTCAACACAGTTTCATATCAAATCACTTATGTGACATGTACAAACTGTGGCTAAAATGACTCTCCAATGATATTACTTTAATTTCAACACATGCCTAGTAATTTACTAGCCATGTAGAACTGAAGCTAAAATGATTCTTTTGTGATGTAATTGCTTTAGTTTCAATGGTGTTTCAGATCAAGTCACCTGCCAGACATGTACAACTGTAGCTAAAATGACTCTTCCATACATTTATTGCTTTGGTTTCAACACAATCTCAGATCAAGTCATTTACCTAACAAGTGGAATAAGTGGACTAACTGCTCCATGAACAGCTTACTCATGAAATTAACATGTATGAGGTACATTCTAGAAGTTTTTAGACTTTTTCTAGCGAGACATTTGTTAATTTCAAAGAAGTACAAAGCCCTTTCCTTCAAAGTAGGATCCTCTGACTTCAATCCACTTATTGTAGTCCTCCAGCTACTTCATGAGGGGGCCCCATGGAAGTGCTTCAAAGTGAAAGTGTCCAGGACCCTTGCCATAACTTCCTTTATCTTCTCAATGTCTTCAAAACAACTTCCCCTGAAGTTCTCCTCCTTCAGCTTAGGTAACAACCAAAGGTCAAAGGGAGCAAGGCTTGAATTGTAGGGAGGATGGGGGACAGTTTTGTATATATACACACACACATAAATGTATATATATATATATATATATATATATATATATATATATATATATATATATATATATATATACACACATATATACATATATATATATATACACATATATATATACATACATATATATATATATATACATATGTACATGAGAGTTTTTTCCCTTTTCTTATGCTGCCAGACTTGTTTGTTGGAAAAATCTGCAAATGGCTTGCATAAACTCATGCAGTGCTTGCGAAATGGAAAGATTGTATGCTTTCCAACAAACAAGTCTGGCAGAATGTCAGTAGACAGCCTGCCAAGCTACATCCAGGCAATGCAACCCCACATCATCAACACAAGAGAGGTAACACTACAAGAGCATGAGGAAAGGGAGAAAACCCTCAACGCTCACATGATGATGTGGACTAGTACAATAAATGGACTGCTAACAACTTCCAGGCCTGGAACAATGACATACCAACGCTGTATGGGCTTCACAAAGACCACAAGGCAAATAGTGACCCAGTCACAGGACCACCAACACGGGGTCGATAAAATAAAGTACCAGTGATACACTGGAGTAATAGCTGGCCTTGTGCCAAAAGTAGAAACATTTATTTAACCATAATAAATGAGTATACAGTAATATAACTGTTTCTACTTTTGGCACAATACCAGCAATTACTGGTACTTTATTTTATCGACCCCCTGTAAGGATGAAAGGCAAAGTGAACCTCGGCGGGATTTGAACTCAGATCGTAAAGGGACGTAACTATGCTGGAAAGCATGGCGTCCGACTCTCTACCGATACTACCAATTCACCGCCCTATACAGTATACAGCAATATAACGAATAAGGGAAACAACTCATGATTTATTATACGAGTTACCTCCCCTGTTTATATCAACTTGTACCCAGTATGTGTCTCACTATGAGGGCTTAGACAGATTAATTGTTACTACCTTTGGCATGTCTTTTTCAACAGACTTTTGGCATGAAGTTATGCTTTCTGTCTCTTCACCTAATGGTGATAATAATTGTTTCTACTTTTGGCACAAGGCCAGCAATTACCCAGTACATTACTGGTACTTTATTTTATCGAACCCGTAAGGCTGAAAGGCAAAGTTAACCTCGACGGGATTTGAACTCAGATCGTAAAGGGGCGTAACTCTATGCTGAAAAGCATGGCGTCCGACCCTCTCCCGATACTGCCAATTCACCATGGTGATAATAATGATAATGATGTTCCAAACACCAGCTTAATAACGAGGAACTTATATTACAAACTTCCTTCCAAATTTTTATTATTTTCAAAATTAATTGAAAAAACAGTATAAGTATATTTTATTAAAAATATGGTGATGAAAGGGTTAAAGTGATTATATTATATCTATCTAATGAAAGGGTTTAACCCTTCTCTTTTACATTACTTTATATATACTATTGTATTTTCATGGTAAACACTTTATTTCACATAATATCAAATCTATGAGATTTTGGTATTATTTTTTTGAGAAGAATACCTTAACATAAGAATGAGTAGCCATTTACAGCTGGTTTGAGCAGAAAGGGGTGAGAGAATTCTGGCTGGATACGACCGGTTTAAATGCTATAGGGTTAAGTGATTATATTATATCTAAAAAACCTTTCATCATAATTTTATATTAAGTTATGTTTCAAACCCAGCTTAATAATGAGAAAATTATATTCCATCATGGTCAGTGTCTTTCATGAGTGATATGACAATGAAAGGGTGTAAGTGTTTATATGTATTATTTTCATAATTTATGTAAGAACCTTTGTTAAGTTATGATCCCAAAACACCAGAATTTTAAAATTATTTTTAAAATTAATTGAAACATATTAGAAGTGTATTTTATAAGAAATAAGATAATCAAAGAGTTAAAGTGTTTATATTTATCTAAAAACCTATCCTAATGTATGTAAGAGCCTATGTTAAGTTATGTTCCAAAC
This sequence comes from Eledone cirrhosa, assembly GCA_964016885.1. Lineage (NCBI taxonomy): Eukaryota > Metazoa > Mollusca > Cephalopoda > Octopoda > Eledonidae > Eledone > Eledone cirrhosa. Next base: position 6,490,918 of record OZ024762.1, read on the forward strand.
ACCATATTAACAAGAAAGTTATTTTGCAAAATCCTTCCATATTCCTGATTATTTTCAAAATGATTTAAAAACCATAGGGCAGTGTCTTTCATTAGAAATATGGTAATGAAAGGGTTAAACATAGGCAGTGTCTTTCATTAGAAATATGGTAATGAAAGGGTTAAACATAAGCAGTGTCTTTCATTAGAAATATGGTAATGAAAGGGTTAAACATAGGCAATGTCTTTCATTGGAAATATGGTAATGAAAGGGTTAAACATAGGTAGTGTCTTTCATTGGAAATATGGTAATGAAAGGGTTAAACATAGGCAGTGTCTTTCATTAGAAATATGGTAATGAAAGGGTTAAACATAAGCAGTGTCTTTCATTAGAAATATGGTAATGAAAGGGTTAAACATAGACAGTGTCTTTCATTAGAAATATGGTAATGAAAGGGTTAAACATAGGCAGTGTCATTCATTGGAAATATGGTAATGAAAGGGTTAAACATAGGCAGTGTCTTTCATTGGAAATATGGTAATGAAAGGGTTAAACATAGGCAGTGTCTTTCATTGGAAATATGGTAATGAAAGGGTTAAACATAGGCAGTGTCTTTCATTGGAAATATGGTAATGAAAGGGTTAAACATAGGCAGTGTCTTTCATCTTTTATAGTTACTAACTGGAGTATATGGTTATGTCTAACTAGAGATACAGGGTTACATAGAAAGGAGTTGTAGTTACTAACTATAGCTTATGTTCATGTTTATCTAGATGGATATATAGATACAAAGAAGCTGATCGTTGCTAATCTTAGACTCATAAAACAATAAATTTAAAGAACCAATCATTGTTAGGACTATGTCTGTGTGTGTGTGTGTGTGTGAGTTGGCACCAACCATTTTGGTGATGGTATTATTAATATCAGAGATAAAAGACGCATCCACTCCCAACTCCCATATTACAAACCCCTATTTACCCTCCCCTCCCACACCCTCCCAGGACCCATGTCTCCAAATAAAGATAAAGATATCTAACTATTGTTGGTGGCAGAAGGATGTGGTGGTGGTGGTGGTGGTGGTGATGGTGGTGGTGATGGTGGTGGTGGTGGTGGTGGTAGTGGTGGTGATGGTGGTGGTGATGGTGGTGGTGATGGTGGTGGTGGTGGTGGTGATGGTGGTGCAAGTTGTGGTGGTGGTATGGTGGTGGTGGTGGTATGGTGGTGGTATGGTGTTTGGGGTGATGGTATGGCGGTGGAGGTGGTGGTGATGGTGGTGGTGGTGATGGTGGTGGTGATGGTGGTGGTGGTGATGGTGGTGGTAGTGGTGGTGGGTGTGGTGATGGTAGCGGTGGTGGTAGTGTTGTGGTGGTGGTGGTGACGGTGGTGGTATGGTGGTGGTGGTGGGTGTGGTAGAGGTGGTGGTGGGTGTGGTAGTGGTCGTGGTGGTGGTTGTGGTATGGTGGTGGTGGTAGTGGTATGGTGGTGGTAGTGGTGGTGGTGGTAGTGACTCTGGCAGTGGTGGTTGAGGTTGTGGTAGTGATGGTGATGATGATGGTAGTGATGGTTGTGGTAGTGGCATAGTGGGAGAGGTGGTGGTGATAGTGTTAGTGGGAGAAGTGGTGGTGATAGTGTTAGTGGGAGAGGTGGTAGTGGTAGTGTTAGTGTTGGTGGTGGCTGTGGTGGTAGTGCTGGTGGTGGTAGTGTTAGTGTTGGTGTTGGTAGTGTTAGTGTTGATGGTGGTAGTGTTGGTGTTGGTGGTGGTGGTGGCTGTGGTGATAGTGTTGGTGTTGGTGGTGGTAGTGTTAGTGTTGGCTGTGGTGGTAGTGGTAGTACCCCTACTCCACCCCACCCCCACTCCCACCCCCACCACCCCTTTCTCTGTAAAGTTATGTTGGTACCACAACATTCAGTCCTAAATAAATGAGGTTGTGTGGGTGTCACGACAAAAAAACAACAACACACAGACATGCTGTAATGTGGCCGTGTAAGTAACACAGTAAAGACATCCCAGTTTCCACACTGTAAACGTGGTTGGTGTTAGGAAGGGCATCCAGCCGTAGGAAACCTGCCAGACAGTCCCTATACGAGCGAGACATGGTCACCCGACCAACCTTGCCTCGAGTAGGACAAATTCAAGTCTAAACCCATGCTAGAGTGGAAGATAGACGTTGAATGTTGATGATGATGATGATGATATATTTGTAGAATCTGTGAGAAATTGAAGCTTACCGTTATAGACATACCAAGACCTTCATCAGCTGATTTCACCAAATGAACTTTACGAACATCACCCAATCCATGACGTTTCTTTAGAGAAAGAAAATCCTAAGAAAGAAAGAATAAGAATAAGAATAAGAATAAGAATAAGAATAAGAATAATGACATGATGCTGAATGAAAACAAAAGCAATATATACAAACACACACACACACCGACCACAACTAAATATGGAATGATACGCGATGAGCCCCCGCCCACCACAGCCTCGGCGGTCAGAATGGGAAAGGCGTTTCCCTGGAGGACAGCAAGGGAGACACGCTGAAAAAGCCACTCCAACTCGCGGGGCTCACACCTGCGGCTGGCCAGCTCAGCGCCTATAGTGGTGAGTAAGGAGGTACCCTGGGGCCAAGGACACCAGATGGAGACTTCTGGTGTCCTTGGCCCTAGGGCTACCTTCCTACTCACCACCATAGGCGCAGAATAAGAATTAAGCAGGTAATAACATTTAAAATAATAGACAGTGTCTTTCATTAGAAATATGCTAATAACAAGGTTAAACTACATATATTTATCTAAAAACCTCCATTCATAATTTAATGTAAACATTTTTATGCTCCAAACAACTTTATATTGAGAAAATTAAATTCTTGATTATTTTCCAAATTAATTGAAAACAACAGGCAGTCTTTCATAGAAACATGGTAACAAAAGGATTGCGGCAGAAACATATATATATACACACACAAACATATATATATATATATATATATATATAAAGCACCCAGCACTCACTGGTGTTAGGAAGGGCATCCAGCTGTAGAAATCAAGCCAGAATCAGTTCCCGTCCCACCCTTGCAAGCAGGGAAAAGCGGACGTAAAATGATGATGATGATGATGCTAGTGGAAGGAAGCTGCAGTAAAGGCAGACCAAGAAAGACCTGAGCAGAAGTGGTGAGAGTTGTGATTGATTCACAGAGGAGATGACAAAGGAATGTGGTGAGTGGTGAGATGTTGTACTGAGAAGCTGAGGACTTGTCAAACTGTGGAAAAATCGATGTGATGATATATATATATATATATATATAATAGAGGAATGACCCGGCGTTGCCCAGGTTACTGCGGTTCTTATTCAGATTAGTAAACAATAAATATGAAGATATATTTTTTTTCCTCATAATTATTCCACTTGATGCGGGATTGATCAGGAGACCGTGTCTCACTCATACAGAACTGTCCCAGGCTGGATGCCCTTCCTAACACCAACCACATTTACAGTGCGGACTGAGAGCCTTTTTAGCGTGTCCCCTACATGACCACTTTACAGTGTGAACTGGGTGTTTTTTGTCATGTCACCGACACATGTATGTGTGTGTGTGTGTGTGTAACTGTGTGTTGCTGTTATGGAATACTTTGTATTTAGAAAGTGTCATAAGAGGGAGAGGGATGCTTTTTTTCGAGTTTGTCTCTTAACTTTAACCTTTAACACCTTAAGTTCTGTTTAGTGTTTGCTGATTACTGACGCACTTATATACACAGCCACATATACACACATACACTCCCCCCTACACACACATGCTCATCTCCCATATATATATATGAGCTTACAAACACAGCCACATGTTTAAATGTAGAAATACTTATACTTCGACATTAATGTGTGTTTGAGTGAATGTATGTGTATAAGCTATGTTGTGTGTGTGCATGTGTGTGCGTGTACCAGTAAAATATACATCCTAACAGCAGAATATCAGCGCAGAATTCCTTTCCTCTTTCGAGTTATTGTTCCATTCTACATCCTCTATAGCCTTAGTAACACCAACCCTATATCACACCCTCTATAGCCTTAGTAAATCCACTTCGACATTATAGCCTTTATATATATATGTCTGTGGGTGTGTGTGTGTGTGTGTATGCCAAACATACACTTATAAAAAACACACACAGATATACATCTATACCAACACACACATTCATCCCCAGTGTTACGTTATGTCAGTCATCATCATCATCGTTTAACGTCTATCTTCCACGCTAGCATGGGCTTAGACGGGAATTGGTCGGGAGACCGTGTCTCGCTCGTATAGGACTGTCTGGCAGGTTTTCTGGATGCCCTTCCTAACACCAACCATGTTTTCAGTGTGGACTGGGAGGTTTTTACTGTGTTACCTACACGGCCACATTACAGCGTGGACTGTATACTCACACACACACACATATACTTGTCAGTCGTCACATATGTATATGTATGTGTAGATGTGTGTGTGTTTAATTCTCTGTGTATCTGATTAAATATTTACATGAAGATGTGTGTGTATGCAACTTACTAAGGCGCAATGTACATAACAAACGTGCAAACATACACACTCACTGACACATACACACTCATATGCAAAATGTGACGTCATTGTCGTATTATTAAATGTCCGTTTACTTAGTTGACTATAGTAGATTATTTTAGATAAAATGTTATATTGTTTTAATCCAAATGAAAACAAATATTACATGTTGTTAACTACGGGGTATAATACCTTGTAAAATTTGATTTGATTTGGTTGAGCTGTTTGAGAATACATAAGTAAAAGACAGACAGACAGAGAGACAAAGAATTTTATATATATATCAATCTATCGATATCTATATCTCTGTATGTAGGGGAATAGGACACAGGTGCCCTCTGGGAAATGGCCATGCTCAGTGTGTAAGAAAGGAGTAGGTAGAAATTCCATTCTATGCCCCAAATGCAAATTATGGGTACATAAAAGATGTAGTGGGATCAGAGGTAAGCTATCTCAGAATGTAGATTTTATATGTGGCCGATGCTCAGGTGCAGTAAGTAGCAAGGGCCCACTAGATGCTATCTTCTTCAACTGCCCAGATGATTCTATAGAAATAGTTGGCACTTTCCGTTACCTGGGTGACAAAATCAACAGTGGAAGTACAGCAGCCAGAGTTGGAGTAGGATGGAAAAAGTTCAGAGAGCTAATACCGCTGTTGGCCACAAGAGGTTTTTCTCTAAAAGTGAAAGGCAGATTGTATGATGCTTGTATATGAATGGCGATATTACATGGATATTATCTGGGCGTTGTGTGCTGAAGACTTGTGCGAACGGTGAAGCATAAACAAATTGAGAGGTATCAAATGTTGTATTCTGGAGAGGAGGTTGTGTTGGTATGGACATGTGATGCGTATGAGGGATGACAGCTGTATAAAAAGGTGCATAGCAATGAAAATTTATGGAAGCTATGAAGTGGGGAGACAGAAAAACCTGGGATGAGGTGATAAAAACTGACCTTGCTCACTTACACCTCTCTAAGACAATGTCACTGGATCAAGATCTTTGGTGCCATGCAGTTATACAGAAGACCCGACTGCCATTGCATACAAACCTACAGTCAGTAGGCACCTCTTAACTCAATATACACCCTGCCCCACACACCCTACCCCATCCTCCCACTGTGTCGGTCACACAAGAAGCACCCAGTCCACACTGTAAAGGTGGTTGGTGTTAGGAAGGGCATCCAGATATAAGCACACACATTCATACATATACATCCACACAAACACAAACACACAGACATAAACACACACTTACAAACATTCATACATCCATACCCCCCCACAAACACACACATACTAATACATACATAAATGCACACATCCACACATACACAGACATAAACACACACACACACACACACACACAATACATACACAGACATAAACACACACACATACATACATACACCCACACACATACATACACACATATATCTTCTCTCCATTTACATATGTTGTGCTACTTAATATTTTACACAAATTAACAAAAACCGAGAGTCTAAGAAAACAGAATTATTTCTTCCAAGTTGGTAACAGAATAATTTAGTTTGAACAATGGATAATATTATTACACAAATTACATTCTCCAGGCTGTTACAGAAAAAAATACCTCTCCACCTTTCCCTTCAACATCAACACCCCTCTACCCCCTACAAGAACGAGAATAGTAAAGTTCCTCTGACACTGAAAAAAATCTATTTAAAACTCATGGAAATTACATAGGGTCTATTACCATGATGATGTTTTTTTTAATTTCTTCTTCTTCTCATTTAGGAGAATGGGGTCTGGTGGATGGAGTGGGGGTGGAGAGAGAGAGAGAGAGAGAGAGAGAGAGAGAGAGAGAGAGAGAGAGAGAGAGAGAGAGAGAGAGAGAAAGAGAGAGAGAGAGAGAGAGAGAGAGAGAGAGAGAGAGAGAGAGAGAGAGAGAGAGAGAGAGAGAGAGAGAGAGAGAGAAAGAAAGAAAGAAAGACAGAAAAAGAAGGAGAGAGCGACGAACAATGAATGTGGAAGTTGAGCACCAGTGATGAATGTTGTGAAGAGAAATGGAATGAGATGGTTTGGTCATGTGTTGAGGAAGGGTGCCAGCCAATTCCTCTGATACCAAGTGTTTTTCTGCAGCTCTCTTATACCATTGTGCAGTAAATTCTTTCAATGAATCTCTGTTGCAATCTTTTAATTCCGTTTGTCATTTAAACATTTTAAAATAATAAATCAAATTTAATATTTATGGGTTTGTTATTTTGATGATTATCTGCAGCTTAATATTCGAGGATTTACAAACAGCAACAACAATGGCAGCTAACACTAACATTACCACCACCATCATGTGGCTCCACTCTCAATATTTCACCTCACTAGCACCACCACCACCATCAGCACCAACACCACCACCACATAAGTAGCTAGCAACAACCACCACCACCACCAACATCATCACAATTATGACAATAACCACCACCTCCTCCACAACCCCCAACACCACCACCACCTCCTCCACAACCACAAACACCATGACCACCACCACCACCACCTGCACAACCACCAACACCAACACCAACACCACGACCACCACCTCCACAACCACCAACACCAGCACCATCACCCAGTCCTAAACAGATTAAAAACCTGACAAGTTATAAATAAAGTCCCAAATATATTGATGTTATTGAGATAATTCAAATCCTGGTTTAAAAGCTTAAGACATGAATATTTTAATTCTTAACATCTTGTACCAAATGAAACCACATTAGCAAGACGTTCTTGAAAACTACAAAACAGCACTATGACTGCATCACGTTAAACATTAAAGTCTTTACACTAATACTGCAAATCTTTACCAAAATCTGTTCACTAGTAAGATATAATCATCATCATCATCATTTTACGTCCGCTTTTCCTTGCTTGCAAGGGTGGGATGGGTCCTTTTCAGCACAGCATCTCTCCATTCATCATGGTCCTTCATCATCTCCTCTGTGAGCTTCAGCGATCTGAGGTCAGCTCTCACCACCTTCGCCCATGATTTTCGTGGTCTTCCTCTACTGTGTCTTCCTTCCACCAGTATTTCTTGGCACTTCTTTACTCAGCGGTCATCCTCCATGCGCATCACATGTTCAAATCATCGCACACTATAACTTATCCCTCTTATACACAGTTTCTCTCTCAACTCGTCTATGCTTGGTCGTTCACGCACATTGACATTGCACATCCAACAGAGTATGCTTGCTTCATTTCTCTCCAGCCGTCGTATATCCTCTGCAGTCGTTGCTCATGTCTCACTACCATGCAGCATCGCGCATCTCACACAGGCATCATATAACCAGCCTTTCGTTCGTAGAAAGAAACCCTTCTTTGTCAACAAAGGAAGCAGCTCCCTAAACTTCTTCCCATCCTTATTTTAGATACTATGGCCTTGGAGCATCCTCTTCCCTTGCTAATCTGATCACCTAGGTATCGGAAGCTATCAACCACCTCTATAGATCCTACCTGCATTTGAAAAATGTGTCTATCACTGCGACTTCTACTATCAAATTTCCCTGTACATCTACTGCATGTGTAGTTTTCGCTACCTGTTAATTTGCCTGCTATCCCACTACATCCCTTGTGTACCCAAAATCTGCATTGTATACATTTTATAGAATTTATGCCAGTTCCTTTTCTGCATATCGAACATGGCCATTTCCCTGACGGAATCAGGGTTTTGTCCTCCTTCCTACTTATCAATACTTTTGTATTAGCTAGGTTCACTCTCAGTGCTCTTGATTCTAACTGCTGTTTCCATAGTCGGAAGTTATTCTCTAGCTCCTCTACTGATTCTGCTATAAGAACTAGATCGTCAGCATAGAGAAGTTCCCATGGGCAGCCAATCTTAAACTCCTCTGCTATGGCTTGGAGGACTATAATGAATAAGAGTGGACTGAAGACTGAACCCTGATGCACTTCTACTTGTATCTGGAATTCTTCACTAAACTCTATTCCTACCCTCACTTTACTGACAGATCCTCTGTACATAGCTTGCACTGTCCTCACAAGCCATTCCTCAACACCTAGTTTCCATAGGGACCACCAGATGACAGATCAATTGTGGAAGAATGATTCTGCCATGGATTGTGTTAATCAGTATTCTGGAATTTTATAAAAGATTTATTAATGAAAAATAATATATCAAACCAGAATAAGATGCCATCTGTGTTTGTATATTTATTTATGTATTTAGTCTGTAATTCTGTAAAATTTACACACACAATGTTGCTGCAACCATCAAGCATGATAATACATGTGCATTTGTATATATATATTTACATTTTTCTCTGTCTGTAACTCTGTAAAACATACAAGGGTAGGATGAAAAGTTCATAGACTGACTATGAAGGAGTGATGCTAGAGCTGCGAAATCTTGCATGCATAAATTTCAACTTTTCTTATTAATAACTGCATTGTTTCCTTCCAGGGACTATATTGAAAAATGAACTTTATTTGGTCATTCTATGAGAGTATCATGGTCAGCTTATGAAGTTTTCAGCTGACCCTCGTACAAACCATGTAATTCCTATTAGTCATGTTGCTACAATCATCATCCATAATAATACACTATGTGTGTTTGAATGTATATTTGTATATTTCTCTGTAACCGTAAAACTTACACAAAGATACACCACACAATGTATTTCCTATCTCAGTCATGTTGTTACAACAAAAAGTTTGATTTCCATCTTTCCAGCTTTCTAGTCACAAGCTCTTGGATTGAAACCAACATTTATCTTTGTAAATGGTTATTTCTCCAAAGTTACTCATCATACATTTAATCCTGTATGTTGTTTGCACATATCTGCTAAACATTCTTACTGACACTCAGAAGAGAGAGCCCTAGAAATGCTACTATGAGATGTTGATCAATGTTTAGCTGGCATGTTTATTTACATGACTTAATAACATCAGCTCAACTTCTAACATGGCTCAATGACAACAACTCAACTATTAACATGGTTCAATAACAACAGCTCAACCATGAACACTGCTCCAATAGCAGTTCAACTACTAACATGGTTCAATAACAACTCAACTACTTACATAGTTCAATAAAAACAGCTTAACTACTTACAGAGCTCAATAACAACAGACCAACTCTTAACATGATCCAATAACAACAGCTCAACTATTAACATGATCCAATAACAACAGCTCAACTATTAACATGGTTCAATAACAACAGCTCAACTACTTACACGGTTCAATAACAATGGCTTAACTACTAATATGATCTAATAATAACAGCTCAACTACTAATATGGCTCAATAACAACAGCTCAGCTATTAATATGATCCACTAACAACAGCTCAACTACTTACATGGCCTGGTGGTACAGGAAGTTTCTTCTTTATATTGTTTCTCCCTCTGCATGCGCGAATGACAGTCTTGTGTCGATGTAGGTGAATCTCAGCTTCCAATTGGTTCCATAACTTATCATGTTCTGCCCCTTTCATATCCCGGCCCAGAAGTTGGATCTGTTGGATTCTACAAAAAAAAGACCAATTAACGGAATGTATGATAGCAATTCAAGTTGATAGCATTTGTGTATGTATCTATATTAATACAGAAGACCCGACTTTCCACGGGCACAGGCTGAAACCGAAGCATATATATACAGTATGCCCCACCCCACCCTCCCACTGTGTAGGGGTCGTATATGTATCATGACAAAAATCACCCAGCCCACACTGTAAAGTGTCCGTGTAGGTGCCACGACAAAAAGCACCCAGCACTCACTGTAAATGAGTTTGGTGTTAGGAAGGGCCTCCAACTGTAGAAACCAAGCCAAAATCAGTTCCTGTATGAGCAAGACATGGTCACCTGACCTAGCACTGGCCACAACAGGACAACTCGTCTAACCCATGCTAGCGTGGAAAAATGGCCGTAAAACGGTGATGATGATGATATATAGGCACAGAAACAAAACACAAAAAGCCCCACAAAACAAACAAAGACACGATGGAGTCGAACTTTAAGACCAGGAAAAAGAGGAGACACAAAACAGATAATCATTGAGAAGGTCACAGAATGTGTGATGAAAGAACGTTGATAAACAAACGAATAACAAACAATAAAGATAAAGTGAAAATTATATTGCGTATGTGTTTATTTCTATTGGCCATCGGAAAAAATAATATATATATATATATATCATCATCATCATCATAGGATTGAGATCTCTGGCGATATGCAGTAATACAGAAGACCAGACAACCCATGGACACAGGTCGAAGCTGAAGCCCTAACCCACCCTCTTATACATCTCCCATGAGGACAGGCCGAAGTAAATGCATCCAGTGAAGCCCCCAGCCCATGCTGTAAAGTGGTTGTGTAGGTGTCATGACAAAAAGCACGAAGTCCACACTGTAAATTGGTTGTGTAGGTGTCATGACAAAAAGCACCCAGTCCTCACTGTAAATGAAGTTGGCATTAGGTAGGGCATCAGTTCTATATGAGCAAGACATGGTCACCTGACCTGGCATTGCTCACAGCAGGACAACTCGTCTAACCCATGCTAGCGTGGAAGAATTGATGTAAAACAGTGATGATGATGATATATATACACACACACACACACACACACAGACATATATATATATATATATGTGTGTGTGTGTCTATATATATACACATATATACACACACACATATATATATAAATATATACATATGCATAAATACACACACATATACACATATATATATATATATATACATATTTATAATATAATCACATAATTGAGTTTACAAGATAATTTCACTAACACGTCAACAGAAAAAAACAACACTTACAAATACAACAAAAACAACAAGATCTACAAGACAACAATAACAACAAGACATATTTTGCTTAGCCATATTTACATAGATTTCGGAAGATATTCCGGAACAAAATAGATATTTCCCAGATGTTCAAAGGATGTGAGGTTACCAGGCTGGAATAAAGTTGTCACTTTGAATTTCCGAGATACATAAATTTCACTCATGCTTCATATATATAAATATATATATATATAAATATATTTACACACATACATACATACAAACCCACACACATATATATATATATATATATATAAACACATGCATATATACATATTTATGTATATATAAACTTAAGGATGATTTCCCTTTTACTATATATATAAACACATGCATATATACATATTTATGTATATATAAATTTAAGGATGATTTCCCTTTTACTATATATATATATATATATATATATATATATATGCAAATATGTGTTTACATATGGTAGAGGGGGATGGGAAATTGGTCAAAATCTGTGAAAGTACATGTTTATAGAGAAACTCAAACAATATTTTCCCTTCTCATTGAATATATATTGTTTTCCAGGATCACCGTTCCTACCACGACCATCCCCACCTACCAAACATGTTGTTAGGTCAGTTCAGTGCTGACTATATACAGATGTTGAGGAGAGAGAGAGAGAGAGAGAGACAGGGAGATAGAGGAGAAAGGGACATATATATATACATACATATATATATAAATATACACACATATATATATAAATACATATATATACATATATATATATATATATAGAGAGAGATGTTTTGCTTGCTAGCAACACAAAGAAGTAGCAATGTTTATACATTTGGTATTAGCTGTTGTTGGAGGTAAGCCAGGCGAGGAAGAGGAAGAGTTGGGAAGTACATCTTGTTTAGGACGTATTACTATGGAAAGAGAGGGGGGGGGGGAGGAGGGAGATATATTACCATGAAATGAGAGAGAGAGAAAGAGATATTACTATGAAATGAGAGAGAGAGAGAGATTACTATGAAATGAGGGGAGAGAGAGAGAGATATTACTATGAAATGAGAGAGAGAGAGAGAGAGAGAGAGAGAGAGAGAGAGAGAGATTACTATGAAATAGATTGTTCCAAACAAAATAAATTAACGCATTTTTTATAAGATAAAAACTTTATCAAACAGCTTTTGTTGACATTTACAAAAGCCAATGTTTTACAAATTTTTTACAACACGATTGAATGACTGAATAAGAAAAAACAACAAAAGGTTTTAAAAACCCTTTTGGTATCAAAAACAGCTTGAAATTACAACGGGGGTTTTTAACCCTCTGAAACTGCCACGAGTTCTATGATAAGAGAAAACTGTTTTAACACTTTTGATACCCAAAACTGCTTGAAACCTCCCCTGGTTTTATGTTAGAAATACCTGGTGTTTTAATCCTTCTCTTTTGATACCCCCAAACCACCTGAAACTTCCCTTGGTTTTATGACAACAGTTAACCTTTTTGATATCAAAAACTGCATAAAATCTTCCTTGGTTCTATGTTAAAAATACCTTGTGCCTTAACCCTTTAGCATTCATATTACTCTATATATACTATTATATTTTCCTGGTAAAGGCTTTACCTTACATAATTATCTCACATAACATTCATATTACTCTATATATACTATTATATTTTCATGGTAAAGGCTTTATCTCACATTATTATCTCACATAATATCGAATCTATGAGATTTTGAAAGTATTTATTTTGAGGACAATACCTTAACATCAGTTTGAGTGACCAATTACAGCCAGTTTCAACAGAAAGAGGTAGAGAATTCTGGCCAGTTTTGGCCGGTTTGAACATTAAAGGGTTAAATTCTGGTTTTTGATATCAAAAACTGTCTAAAATCTTCCCTGATTCTAAGATAAAAATCATTCTGGTTTGAACCCTTTTAATGCTTGAAATAACTTCATGAAACCCCCTCTGGTTCTACAATTAGAATTCTTGTTTTAAACTGTCAGAAACTGTCAAATGCCGTCAGAAATCACCCCTGGTTCTATGATAGAAAAATATTTGTTTGAAAGTGTGCATATTTATCTAACAACCTTCCATCATAATTTTATGTAAGAAACTAGGAGGCCAGCTAAGCCTGCATAGGTGTGAGCTGTAACAACAACAATAACAACAGACACACGTATGCACACACATACACATATGATAAGACTGGGGACTCTATCATTAGAAAACCTGAGAAACCTGGGATATACAACCATGGGTTTGAGCTATAACAACAATACATAAAATACCCCTACATGATCCCCCTCTCACACATGGGTGGCATCAACTTAACTTATTAGCCCTGCCAAGGATTTACATTCCTTTCTGCATATGCTACAGAGATGAACATTACTTCCACTTCAGTTCCCTGTTTTGTTTCAGTGAGTTTTTAAATGATGATAAGGTCCACCAGCTGAGGTACATTGTTTTCCATACAGGAAGAAATGCCAAAGAGACCATAATCGGCAACATTTTGTCCATGGCTGAAATGATGACTTCTAAGGCCAACTTTACTGAGGTAAATCTGGCTACACACATTGCATATAGAGTCATTTTGAGCATCTGAAAATCCAGGTAAAGTAATACATACAAACACACACAGTCTCACACACACACATACGTACACACAGACACATTACACATACCTACACACATATGGTGGCTGCCAACTCGTTTTCGAGTACGGCCACTACTTTATATCCATGTAGGAGAACCCCTACCGATGCACTGAACGAGTGTGACTTTTTAGTCCAGCCAGCGACTTGAAAACTCTGGTACAAACACTACACCTGTGACAATTATTGACACAGTGCTGGGCCCATGGTACCATGTGATGACAAGTGCAGAGAGATCTCCAGATATAAAGCAATGCTTGTGCCATGAAGCTTTTAT
>OZ024762.1:6510201-6522701 GCA_964016885.1 Eledone cirrhosa
ATGTTTAACCCCTTCATTACCATATTTCTAATGAAAGACACTGCCTATGTTTAACCCTTTCATTACCATATTTCTAATGAAAGACACTGCTTATGTTTAACCCCTTCATTACCATATTTCTAATGAAAGACATTGTGATTTTCAAATCATTTGGAAAATAATGAGCAATTTGGAGGAATTTAGTAAAATAATACATTTCTTATTATTAATCAATTGTTTGGAATGTCACTTACCAAAGGTTCAAACATAAAATTATTATGGAAGATGAATATAAATACTTCAAAATAAACAGCTTTATATAATAGAATCAGAGGTGTTTGGAACATAGCTTAACACAGGTTATTATATAAAATTATGATGGAATTTTTTAGATAAATATAAACACTTTAAACCTTTTGTTACCATATTTGTAAAGAAAGACACTGTCTAAGATTTTTAAATAATAAAAAAAATAATAAAGTATTTAAAGGGATTTAGTAACATAACTAAATTTCTTATTAATAACAAAGTTTCTTAGATAAATGGTGATAGGAAGGGCATCTTGCTGTAGAAAACTTGCCAAACAAAGGGTTGGGAAAACTCTTCAGACATGCCAAGGACATGACAACTTTCCTAGTGTGGGTGCTAAAATAAAATGAACATGGTAGGGGACAAGATCGTATGTGGGGGCCCACTGGATCACCTGGAAGTCAAAGGCTCTGTCTGAGTACTGGTTGTCCAATCTTAGCCAGCTAGGAAAATGGATATTAAACAACAATAAAGATGATGATGATATGTGTTAAACAAACAGCTTTGTATAGTAGTGGACAGTTATAGGCAGTTTCATATCAAAAGGGTTAATGGTAACTATTTGTCTAATAATGTTCTGCCTTGCTACCTTTATTGGTTCTTCATTGTTATTCTAATCTTTTGTCTTTTAGCCAGCATCTACAAAAAAAGAAGTCCTCTTTCCTTTTCTTGTTTCGTTGCTAAAGTTGGCATCAGTACAGAACTATTTACTGATGGTTTTTGAAGTTCATCAACAATCCTATATCATTGAAACCCTTTTGTATTTTTGGTGTATTTTGTTTCTTCTTCTTCTTCTTCTTCTTCTTCTTCTTCACCTCCACTTATTCCTGGGAAGGTTGAGGGGGGAAAAGGCTTCAGACACACCTTCCAGAATGTCTTATTGGAAGCAACTGTCTCTACATAATCCAGCTGGATCCCCAAGCAAATCAACCAAGCTCATGGATGCTATCCAATCATCTTGCTTGTGGTCTACCTCTGGGTCTCCCGCCGGTTAGTTTTGCTCATAAAATCTGTCCTGCAATTCTTTCCTTAGACATTCTAACTACATATCCATAGTAGCAGAGCTGTGATTTCTAGAGTTGGTGAAGTTGCAGTTCTACCTGGAGTGACTCTCTGATCAAACATGAGGAAACTATTGGAAGAGATGGGG
This sequence comes from Eledone cirrhosa, assembly GCA_964016885.1. Lineage (NCBI taxonomy): Eukaryota > Metazoa > Mollusca > Cephalopoda > Octopoda > Eledonidae > Eledone > Eledone cirrhosa. The sequence continues at coordinate 6,511,640 of OZ024762.1, forward strand.
CAATGGGTGGCACTTGTTGTGACTCTCTGATCAAACATGAGGAAACTATTGGAAGAGATGGGGCAATGGGTGGCACTTGTTGTGACTCTCTGATCAAACATGAGGAAACTATTGGAAGAGATGGGGCAATGGGTGGCACTTGTTGTGACTCTCTGATCAAACATGAGGAAACTATTGGAAGAGATGGGGGCAATGGGTGGCACTTGTTGGTTCTCAGAGAAACACTTGCAACCTAGCAAAGTAGATATGATGAGACAAGTAAAGGTCACCCCTAAAAAAAGCTTAGACTTCATGGATCTGAGAAAAACTGCAGAATGGTCAGACTGAATAAAAACAATCATATCACACCATTCTTCATGCAGAATGATGACACATTCAGGCTTTAAGTAGAGGGACTCATTTGAAAAAATATATCACAGTAGGAATCTAATGTCAAAAAATGGGCAATGGGCCTGTGACATGTCCTGGGTGACATAGGGTGGCAGTAAAAAGGTTGCACATCCCAGGGCCCCTGACAGGGTCCAGAAGGGAGCACAAGTTAATGTATTTACCAGGAATCTGGTAATTATAGGCTAAATGTAGAACTTGGCATATCTAAAAGTCATTACATTTCAGTAATTATAAGATAAAGAGTAATTAATCCTGAAATAATTAGGTGTACTAATTAACATAAACTTGTAAGCTGTAATAATTGTTCTATGTAAGCTATATAATAATTGTTTTTCCGTTATACAACAGTTCAAAGTGGTAGGTTGTTAGAGTACATAGCTACATGATGATGAAGGGTGTGCAGTTCAGTGGGGTGTAGGGCACATGATTGATGTCATGGCTTTGATTCCTGAGTACATAGCTAACTGATCATCAAGGGCGTGCAGATCAGGGGTTGGGTGTTGGACCTGTGACTGTGATGTTGTGGATTTCATTCATGAAGCAGGCACCATGATGCGTTCTTGAGCAAACTACTTCATTTCATTTCACTTTACTCCTGTGTACTCAGCTGGAAATGTGTAGCAACAACAGCATTACCACTAGCAGTATTCCATTAAAAATACATGTGTAGGTGGAATATTCAGCCACTTACAATTCAATATAATGAGTACGCTGATCTGTAGATATAATAAATATAACACTCATCATTGAATTTTAATGGAGGTTCAGTTGCAGGTCATATATTTAACCCCTTTTGATGCCAAAACAATTGAAACCATTCCTGCTTCTATGATATAAAACTTTATTTTAAAGTGTTTATATTTATATAGATACCTTTCATCTTAATTTTATGTAAGAATCATTGTTAAGTTATGTTCCAAAGACAAGCTTAATAATGAGAAAGTTTGTTACATTACTAAACCCCTCAAAATGTTTCTTTGCCTTTCATCCTTACGGGGTCGATAAAATAAAGTACCAGTAATGTACTGGGTAATTGCTGGCCTTGTGCCTAAAGTAGAAACAATTATTTTAAAAAGGATTTGAAAATCATAGGCAGTGTTTTTTTTTATCAGAAACATGGTACTGAAAAGGTTTATGCTTCTATTTATCTAAAAATTATCATGATTTTATGTAGGAACCTTTATTTAACCATTATTAAATCTCTCCAAATTTTTGATTATTTAAAAATTTGAGAAAGTTATTATATTACTAAATCCTTCCGAATTCTTGGTTATTTAAAAAATATTATTTGAAAACTAGAGAAAGTCTTTCAAATATGAAATATGATAGGGAAAGGTTAATGAGTGCAGTTTATTTGGCATAGTGCCGCTTGGGTGGAAAGTTAAGCAGGTGTAAATTACCAATTGAACTTCACCACTTCCTATGTTTAAGGAGCCATCTCATATATATATATATATATAAATATAATATAATATATATATATATATATATATATATACATGGATGTAAAACAGTGATGATGATATACATACATATATATATACACACACACACACACACACATAATATATATACATATATACACACATATATGTATATATATGCATACATATATATATACATACAAATATTATATATATATACATCGTTTCATCTTCATTGTAAATATAAACATATATATTATATACACACATATATGTGTGTATATATACATATCTAGCTACCCATACACACACACACACACACATACATATGTGGTTGTTTCACTGACTGCTCTTTGCATTTATCTAGTCTGACTGAGCCAGTCGTCTAGAACAGTATCATATATATTGTACTTAAGTGAACCTGTAAAACAAAACTTCATCATGACACAAGATAGAGAGCTCTAGAGAGCTGGGGAGCTAGAGAGCTCTAGAGAGCTGAGGAGCTAGAGAGCTCTAGAGAGCTGAGGAGCTAGAGAGCTCTAGAGAGCTGAGGAGCTAGAGAGCTCTAGAGAGCTGGGGAGCTAGAGAGCTCTAGAGAGCTGAGGAGCTAGAGAGCTCTAGAGAGCTGAGGAGCTAGAGAGCTCTAGAGAGCTGAGGAGATAGAGAGCTCTAGGGAGCTAGAGAGCTCTAGAGAGCTGAGGAGATAGAGAGCTCTAGAGAGCTGAGGAGCTAGAGAGCTGAGGAAATAGAGAGCTCTAGAGAGCTGAGGAGCTAGAGAGCTCTAGAGAGCTGAGGCACAAGGCCAGTGATTTTGGGGGAGGAGAAAGTCGATTAAATCGACCCCAGTGCGTGACTGGTACTTTATTTTATCGACCCCGTGAGGATGAAAGACAAAGTTAACCTCGGCGGAATTTGAACTCAGATCATAAAGGGAAGTAACTCTATGCTTAAAAGCGTGGCGTCCGACCCTTACCGATACTGCCAATCCACCGCCCTCATAATAACCACCAACATAATAATGGTTTCTTTATTTATTTATTTAATAATGAGAAAATTAATGACATTACTTTAAAATTCTGGATTATTTTCAAAATTATTTTAATCATAGCCAGTGTCTTTCATTAGAAATATGTTAGTGAAAGGATTAAAGTGTTTATATTTATCTAAAACCTTTCCAACATAATTTTATATAAGAACCTTTGATAAATTATGTTCTAAACACCAGCTTAATAATGAGAAAGTTAGTTGTATATCACTAAATCTGTTCTAATTGTTGATTATTTTCAAAATTATTTGAAAATAAATAGGCAGTGTCTTTCGTGAGAAATATCTGTATTTTGTCTTAAACTGGATTTACTGAAAGTTGTAGAGAATAGAATCATATCTTCTAGACAAAACTAACTCTTCATTGATTGATTCTCAGAACTGGGAGATAATCTGTTGTTGCTGTTGTTTCTGCTGTTATTGTTGGTGTGTTGCAACTGTTGTTGTTGTTGTTGTTGTTCTGGCTGTTGGTGTCGCTGCTGTTGTTGTTGTATTTATTTCTATAGTTATTGTTGTTGTTGTATTTATATTTCTATAGTTATTGTTGTTGTATTTATTTCTATAGTTATTGTTGTTGTTGTATTTATTTCTATAGTTATTGTTGTATTTATTTCTATAGTTATTGTTGTTGTTGTATTTATTTCTATAGTTATTGTTGTATTTATTTCTATAGTTATTGTTGTTGTTGTATTTATTTCTATAGTTATTGTTGTATTTATTTCTATAGTTATTGTTGTTGTCTCATTAAATAGTAAAGATAGCGGAAAAGGTAGGGGAGGGGGGCAGGGGAGATGGGAGGAAAATATGATAAGATTTCAAAAATAATGGAAATTAATCAGAAAATATGTTTTTTCAAATTTCCATGAATATATTATAGAAAGGAAAAGATGAGAGAAAGAGAAAGAAAGAGAAAGAAAGAGAAAGAAAGAGAAAGAAAGAGAAAGAAAAAAAAGAAATAGAAAATAGAAGAGAGAATTGAAGGGAGAAAAAAGAAAAAGAGAGGAAGAGAAAATGGAGAGAGAGAGAGATATAGAATGAGAGAGAGAGAGAGATGGAATGAGAGAGAGATGGAATGAGAGAGAGATGGAATGAGAGAGAGAGAGAGAATGAAGTGAAAGAGAAAGAGAGAGGAGAGAGGGATAGTGGGAAACAGAGGAGAGGCGGAGAGATAGACAGTAGGTGATAGAGAGAGGGGGATACAGAAAGATAGAGAGTAAGAGATAGAGAGTGTGGAACATAGAGTAATATATATATACCACTGCCATCACCACCACCACATTCATCACCACAACCACCACCACCAACACAACAGCCACTACCACCACCAGCTCTCACCACCACCACCACCACCACAACAGCCACTACCACCACAACCGCCACTACCACCACCACCAGCTCTCACCACCACCGCCACCAGCACTACAACCGCCACCCCACCACCACCACTACCATCATTCACACTGCCACCACCACCACCACCACCAGCACAACAGCCACTACCACCACAACCGCCACCAACACAATCACTACAACCACCACCACCATCACCGCCGCCACCAGCACAACTGCCACTACCATCATTACCACCACCACCATCACCACCACCACCACCACCGCCACCACCACCGCCACCACCACCACCACCGCCACCACCACCAACACCACCAGCTCTCACCACATTTGGCCAGGTCATTGTTGGACATCTATCTTCCTCTAGTTGTAACTATCCATGTTGTCACAAAGGAGACAGAGACACCATGGCAACCTTCCCCCTCCAGAACATCCAACATGTGACAGCTTGAAGGAGAGAGAGAGAGAGAGAGAGAGAGAGAGGGGGGGCAGCACTAGCACTGAGCTGGTACTTTATTTATCAACCCCACAAAAAGATGAAAGGCAATAATGACCTCAGAACTGAGAAGGTAGAGAGCTAGAGCAAGTGTCCACTATTTTACCAACTCTGCCAGATTGACTGACCTTATCATAGATCTGATTTAGGCACAAGGCCAACAATTTCGGGGGAGAGGCAAAGCCAATTAAATCAACCCCACTGCATTACTGGTACTTTGATTTATTGGCCTTGTAAGGATGAAAGGCAAAGTTAACTTTGAAAGGATTTGAAATCAGAATGTAAAGGGCCATAACTTAATGCCATGAAGCATGGTGTCTGATGGTCTACCCATACTGCCAATTCCCCTAATAATAATTGTTTCTACCTTTGGCACAAGGCCAGCAATTACCTCAGTGCATTACTGGTACTTTATTTTATCGACCCCGTAAGGATAATAATAATAATAATAATAATAATTTCTGGTTTCTAATTTAGGCACAAGGCCAGCAATTTTGCAGGGAGGTAAGTGGACCTCGGCAGGATTTGAAATATCCAAAGTCGTAATGGCTGTCAAATTAACAACAGTAACGACAGCAACAACAATGACAACCACCACCACAACAACAACAACAACAACGATAACAATAACATGACATCAACAACAGCAACAGTAATAACAACAGCAGTGTTCAATTGATGATAAAAAAACGTATGGCCTACCTTCCAGCAAGTTCTTTATCGAGATATTTTGCTGCCAACCTCGCTCCATACACTTCACTCTGCAGGGCCAAGATGTATTGACGTAACTCATGGTTTTCTTTCTTCAGCTGTTTCACTTCAGCTTCTACTCTGGATACTTGCATCACCTCTTGGCTGCGTTTTGTCATCTCATCCTCCTGAAATTGACCCATGACGTGATCATAAATACTCAGTAAAATCTCTAATGACTCACAACAAACAACCATTTAAAGTTTATTTTCCATCTTTCTCCACCTCTGCCTTCACTTAAATCAACAATAAAACACAAAATGTACACCATTTTTTAAACAAGTTTTATCTTATTTATTTATTTCATTCTATTCTAGATTCTCCCTCTCAACTCCCTATAGCTGACTCTGCTTATCTTGCCCTGAACTGTACACACTATAAAAATCTATGCAACCCACTGTACATATATAGAGGTGACTGAAAGAAATATAGGCAATCTAAGGATTAAAGAGGCCATTTTCATCAGCTGGACAAAACCAGAGATAAATAATAGGTCAGAAATGCATGAGGAAGGATGGTCACTATAGCAACCCCAAACCCATAGACCAGTTAGGGAAGAAAACTCTGATCGATCGTTTTGTTTTGTCTTGGACTGTTTCAGCTACACATCTGAAAAGAGGGTAATAACCCTGAAATATATCTATTTTTCCATGATCACATATGTTGAGTCCTCTCCAAAACTGCATCACTACTTGTGTTATTCCTTTGTCATTTCCTCTGAGGCTTCACTGTTTCTACTTCATGTCTTTCTCCTTGGTCTTCCTCTTCCATAGCTCCCTTCCACTTGGAACTCCCGGCAACCAGCCAACAAACGACCACCATCACCACCACCACCACTACACATACACTACCACCGCCACCACTACCACCGCCACCACCACAACTACACACACAACCACCGCCAGTACCACCACCACCATCACCACCAATACACACATCATCATCACCACCACTACACCCACCACCATCACTGCCACCAGCACACACACATCACCACCTCCACTATCACCACCACCACCAACACTACCAACACCACCACCAACACTACCACGACCACCACCACCACCACCAACACTACCAACACCACCACCACCACCACTACCACTACCACCACCACCACCAACACCACCACCACCACACCACCACCACACCACCACCACCACCACCACCAACACTACCACCACCACCACCACCACCACCACCACCAACACTACCAACACCACCACAACATACAGGTGTCATGCCATGTCATAATGGAATTATGAGAACATTTATTGAACTTATTCTTCCATTTCTGTTTTATAGAATGAAAGATAACGAGTTTAATCTCACACATTTAATTAGGGGGTGTATATATAGAGAGAGAGAGGGAGGGAGAGGGAGTGGGAGAGGGAGTGGGGGAATAGATAGAGGGAGAGTGGGGGTAAAAAGACAAAGAAAGGAAGAGAGGAAAATAAAGAGACAAAAATAGTGAGAGAGAGGGAGAGTGAAAGAGACAGAAGAGAGAGAGAGGGAGAGAAAGAGAGAGGGAGAGTGAAAGAGACAGAAGAGAGAGAGGGGAAGAAAGAGAGAGGGAGAGTGAAAGAGACAGAAGAGAGAAAAAAGAGAGAGGGAGAGTGAAAGAGACAGAAGAGAGAAAAAAGAGAGAGGGAGAGTGAAAGAGACAGAAGAGAGAGAGGGAGAGAGAAAGAGTGAGGGAGACAGAAGAGAGAGAGAGAAGGAGAGTGAAAGAGACAGAGAAAGAGAGAGAGGGAGAGAGAGAGAGAGAGAGAGAGAGAGAGAGAGAGAGAGAGAGAGAGAGAGAGAGAGAGAGAGAGAGAGGAAGAGAGAGTGAAAGAGAAAGAGAGAGAGAGGAAGAGAGGAAGAGAGAGAGAGGAAGAGACAGAGAGAGGAAGAGAGAGAGAGAGAGAGAGGAAGAGAGAGAGAGAGACAGAGAGAGGGGGAGAGAGAGGAAGAGACAGGGGGGGAGAGAGGAAGAGACAGAGAGAGAGAGAGAGGGGATGTTAATACTTGTAAAGTTATTAACATGTGATTTGAAACAAATTAGATAATAGGAAATAATCAATGTGTCATAGAAATCAAATTTTTCTATCAGATCTTTTGGAAACAACACTAAAATATTGATCTCGCCCAATCAACACTAATAACACACACAAATATACATACAGACACACACATACATATATATATATACATACACACACATACATACATATATATACATACACATACATACATACACACACATACATATATATATACATACACATACATACAGACACACACATACATACATATATATACATACACATACCTACATACAGACACACACATACATACATATATATACATACACATACATACAGACACACAGATACATACATATATATACATACACATACATACATATATATACATACATACATATATATACATACAGACACACACATACATACATATATATACATACACATACATACATACACACACATACATACATATATATACATACACATACATACATATATATACATACATACATATATATACATACACATACATACAGACACACACATACATACACATACCTACATACAGACACACACATACATACATATATATACATACACGTACATACATACACACACATACATACATATATATACATACACATACATACAGACACACACATACATACACACACATACATACATATATATACATACACATACATACATACAGACACACACATACATACATATATATACATACACATACATACATACAGACACACAGATACATACATACAGACACACACATACATACACACACATACATACATATATATACATACACATACATACAGACACACACATACATACATATATATACATACACATACATACATACACACACACACACACATACATATATATAGACACATACATACATATATACATACATCATCATCATCATCATCATCACTCGTCGACTACTGTCGAGATGATGGATCTCACTCTCATGCCCCAGAATCCCCTGTCCCCCATTGCTGCCCCCAGGTCCTGTCTACTGATTCCCGTATCCCTAGAGATAACGTCAGGGAATGACAGCTTCCTACTCCTAGTCAGGCTGGAGTCAGGGTTCCAGAGCAAGAGAGCGGATATGATTTCATTGCTGGCACGGTGACAGTGGCCAGCAAATTGAGCTCTCCGGGATTTTAGAAGGGCAGAGGCTCGAGGGAGTTTGCCATAGATTTTAGACAAGGTGGGATGTCGTTTCCAGGATAGGTTTTGCACTCTCATTAAGAGGCGGGTATATGTGCCATCCAATCTCCTCTCAGAGTCAGGGTTCCAGAACAAGAGAGGAGATATGATTTCATTGCTGGCACGGTGACAGTGGCCAGCAAATTGAGCTCTCCGGGATTTTAGAAGGGCAGAGGCTCGAGGGAGTTTGCCATAGATTTTAGACAAGGTGGGATGTCGTTTCCAGGATAGGTTTTGCACTCTCATTAAGAGGCGGGTATATGTGCCATCCAATCTCCTCTCAGAGTCAGGGTTCCAGAACAAGAGAGGAGATATGATTTCATTGCTGGCACGGTGACAGTGGCCAGCAAATTGAGCTCTCCGGGATTTTAGAAGGGCAGAGGCTCGAGGGAGTTTGCCATAGATTTTAGACAAGGTGGGATGTCGTTTCCAGGATAGGTTTTGCACTCTCATTAAGAGGCGGGTATATGTGCCATCCAATCTCCTCTCAGAGTCAGGGTTCCAGAACAAGAGAGGAGATATGATTTCATTGCTGGCACGGTGACAGTGGCCAGCAAATTGAGCTCTCCGGGATTTTAGAAGGGCAGAGGCTCGAGGGAGTTTGCCATAGATTTTAGACAAGGTGGGATGTCGTTTCCAGGATAGGTTTTGCACTCTCATTAAGAGGCGGGTATATGTGCCATCCAATCTCCTCTCAGAGTCAGGGTTCCAGAACAAGAGAGGAGATATGATTTCATTGCTGGCACGGTGACAGTGGCCAGCAAATTGAGCTCTCCGGGATTTTAGAAGGGCAGAGGCTCGAGGGAGTTTGCCATAGATTTTAGACAAGGTGGGATGTCGTTTCCAGGATAGGTTTTGCACTCTCATTAAGAGGCGGGTATATGTGCCATCCAATCTCCTCTCAGAGTCAGGGTTCCAGAACAAGAGAGGAGATATGATTTCATTGCTGGCACGGTGACAGTGGCCAGCAAATTGAGCTCTCCGGGATTTTAGAAGGGCAGAGGCTCGAGGGAGTTTGCCATAGATTTTAGACAAGGTGGGATGTCGTTTCCAGGATAGGTTTTGCACTCTCATTAAGAGGCGGGTATATGTGCCATCCAATCTCCTCTCAAGTTGTGATGTTAGTGTCCAAGTTTCGGATCCATAAAGTAATATGGGCTTAATGGTTGCTTGGAATATTTCCAGTTTTAGCTTGTTGGTAAGTTGAGATGTCCATATGGCGTGCATGTCATTGCACGCTGACCATGCCATACCCTTCCTGGTTAGAAAATCTTTTTTGGAGGAGGAGATATATGAGCCAAGATACTTGTAATCTTCCACCTGCTTAAGGGTGGTACCATTAAGGGTTCTGATGGGGTAGTTTGGGCTGTTTGCGCATCTGTTCACACACTCAGTCTTGGATTCGTTGAGGTACAGTCCAACACAGTTGGACGCTGTATGTATGTATACATACATACAGGCACATACATACATACATACATACATTCACACAGATATATATATACATACAGACATATATACATACAGACATATACATATATACATACATACAGATATACATATACATACAGACATACACATACATACATACATACACACAGATATACATATACATACAGACATATATACATATATACATACATACAGATATACATATACATACAGACAGACATATACATATATACATACATACAGACACATACATACATACAGACAGACATATACATACATACATACATACATACATACAGATATACATATATACATACATACAGATATACATATACATACATACAGACATATACATACATACATACAGACACATACATATAGATACATACATACAGACACATACATACATACACATACATACATACAGACACATACATACAGACATATACATACAGATACATACATACAGACACACACATACATACACATGCATACTTACAAACACACATACAGACACACACATACAGACACATACACAATTTCCTATCTCAGTCATCTTGCTACAATCATCTATGATAATATAGTATCGGTAGAGGGTCGGACGCCATGCTTTGACGCATAGAGTTACGGCCCTTGCCATTCTGAGTTCAAATCCCGCCGAGGTTAACTTTGCCTTTCATCCTTACGGGGTCGATAAAATAAAGTACCAGTAATGTACTGGGTAATTGCTGGCCTTGTGCCAAAAGTAGAAACAATTATAAAAGAAACAGTTTAGTATCATAAAACGAAGGGAAGTTTCAGGTAGTTTCATATCAAAAGTGTTAAATAACTTTGAGACATGTCAAAATAATTTAATTAACCCTTTAATATTTAAACTGGCCAGAATTCTCTGC
>OZ024762.1:6525201-6540201 GCA_964016885.1 Eledone cirrhosa
GTACCAGTAACACACTGGGGTCGATTTAATCGACTTTTTCCTTGCTCAAAATTGTTGGCCTTGTGCCCTAAATCAGAAACCATTCTGAACATTCACTAGATTACGATGACCTCATTTGTCAGGTCACATGCCAAAGGTCAAGGAAGTAATACCAAATGTTTGGCAGAACTTTTCAATAGGTTCTTAAATTAGGCAAAAGAATGAAAATAATATGTTATTAAAGAAGAGAGGTTAGCTTGGCAAACTGTTTCAAATGCTAATTTGAGAGTTGAAAAGAAAAGCTTGGAGCTGAGCCAACATTTGTAAAATGGGAAAGTTTATATAAATTAATTTGAAAACTGGTGAAGTGTACAATGACTTAGCATCATACACACACACACAAACACATACAATCATTTAACCCTTTCATTACCACATATCTCATGAAAGACATTGCTTATGATTTTCAAAAAAAATTTTGAAAATAATCAGGAATTTGGAGAGATTTAGTCATTATTAAGCTTCTATTTAGAACATAACTTAAAGGTTGTTACATAAAATTATGATGGAAAGTTTTTAGATAAATATAAACAATTCTGTCACCATATTTATATTTTGAAAATTAACAAGAATTTGGAGGGATTTAGTCAATATTAAGCTTCTATTTAGAACATAACTTAAAGGCTCTTACATAAAATTATGATGGAAAGTTTTTAGATAAATATAAACAATTCTGTTACCATATTTATATTTTGAAAATTAACAAGAATTTGGAGGGATTTAGTAATACAATTACTAACTTTCTCATTATTAAGTTGGTGTTTGGAACATAACTTAATGTTTCACTATGATGAAACGTTTTTCAGATAGACATAAGCACTTTAAAATAAACAGCTTTGTACCCAAGAATCATGAGCAGATTCAGACAGTTTGATATCATCAAAAGAGGTGAAAATAAGAAAATAAAATCTATTGGTCTGTGTGTCCATCAGACAGTTGCTATGGTGATGTAGAAATGATTCTCTTCAGTCCTGTTGTTATCCAACTAAATATACCACCCACATAGATCTCGAGCAAGAGGAGCCCTCATTAGTGTTAAGGGATAAGAGAACCATTTTACATTCTATAGAGTTTTAGGATAGCTAGTATGTTTGTATATATATATATATATATATATATATATATATATATATATATATATATATATATATATATATATATCATCATCATCATCATCATCATCAACGTTTAACGTCCGTGTTCCACGCTTGCATGGGTTTGGACGGGGGTAGTCCCACTTGAGGCAAGAGTGATTGTCTTGCTCGCATAGGACTGTCTGGCAGGTTTTCAACAGTTGGATGCCCTTCCTAACACCAACCACATTTACAGTGTGTGTCTGGGAGGTTTTTACCGTGTTGCCTACACGGCCACATTACAGCGTGGACCGTGTGTTTTTTTGTCGTGACACCTACACGATCTCATTTGTTTCGGCCTGGATGGCGCTGCACCAACATAACTTTACATAGAACGGGGTGGTGTGGATCGGGTGGGGGTGTATATATATATATGGAAAACAGACACTAAATGATGATGATGATGATGATGTCATTAGTGCTAAGGGATAAGAAACAGCCCTTTCCCATTCGACAGGTCTTCTTTTTTTATTCTGAAGAATGAAAGAAGAGAGATAGAAGGAAGAGAAACCAAAGACAAACAATAGATTCTGAGACCAGAGGATGATGATGATGATGATGGTGATGATGGTGATGGTGGTGATGATGATGGTGATGATGATGGTGATGGTGGTGATGATGATGGTGATGGTGATGATGATGAGATGGTGATGGTGAAAGAAGAGAGATAGAAGGAAGAGAAACCAAAGACAAACAATAGATTCTGAGACCAGAGGATGATGATGATGATGATGATGATGATGATGGTGATGATGGTGGTGACGATGATGGTGATGATGATGGTGGTGATGAGATGGTGATGGTGATGATGATGGTGACATGATGATGATGATGATGGTGTTGATGAGAAGGTGATGGTGATGATGATGGTGATGATGATATGTCAAGAAAATAAACCCATGAGAGTATTCGGTTTATTTTCTTGACATAGTGTCCAGGCATGCAGTTTTTCCACGATTAGGTCTGTTGGCGGCCCGCGTTCCAAAATACCTTATCCCGTGCAACACCGGGTACCACTGTTAGTGATTAGTAATAATAATAATGATTTCTTTAACAAATATTGAAAAATAAACTTCCGACAGGAACATTGTATAAAGAAGACATGAAATTCCTTTAAGTCTAAAGAGAATTTCTTCAATAAGATCAAGGAATAATTACAGTTTCTGATATTGCCTTAAAAGTGTTGATATTGCATGTAAGAACCTACATATTGGTTCTTTGAAATCTACTGATCTCTCAGATCAAACCATATATAGATATATCACCCGCTGGAATATTGCTGTGGAACCTGGATATCAATAGAAATTTAACAATATCAATAAGAGAGGGCAGGCAGAGTGCACAGAAATATCTGAAATATAAATGGCATGGCTGTGTGGTAAGTTTGCTAGTTTGCTTTGTAACTATGTGGTTTGAGGTTCAATGTATGCAAAAAGTAAATGGAAACAACAAAGCAATGTACAAAACACTGTACAATGAAGAAATATATTAGTTTAACACTTGATATAGTAGGAAAAGAGTCGCTACATTTCGGGCACTATATTATACATATATATATATCTCGTGAAATAGTCTTTTTAAGACTATATAGAGCATTTGTAGTTTTTCCAAATTGAAGGATAAGTATTTAACCTTAATTTTATTCTGAGTTAAGACTATTGGTTTTTTCCCTGGATTTCACAAAATCTGTGGATAAAATTTTTGTCTTGACTTTTTTGGGAATTGAGTTTGAATTATTTTTCCATATCTTATGTTAAATATTTTCTATCTTGACGTTATAGTCACTTATATATTATGAAATACTGTTGGCTTCTTGCTCACATTAATTTCTCTATTTTCATTTATATATATATATATATATATAGAAGTGGTTACACAACAGTTAGTTCAACATACCGAGAACAATTGTTTCACCTTAGCGGATCCTTAGCTCGATTACAAGCTGAGGATCTGTTAAGGTGAAACAATTGTTCTCGGTATGGTGAACTAACTGTTGTGTTACCACTTCTACCTAACTCGTCCCATGGACTGAGTGCTCTACCACTACGGATATTACCTTCCAGTGTTCCACCACTATATATATATATATATATATGCATGTGTAAGTGTACGTGTGTATGTATGTATATACTCATGTTTGTATATATATATATATGTGTACATACATGGAGGCACATGGCTTAGTGGTTAGAGCATTGGCCTTGCAATCGAAAGGTTGTGAGTTCAATTCTCAGACCGGGTGATGTGTTGTTTCCTTGAGCAAGACACTTTATTTCACATTGCTCCAGTTTACTCAGCTGTAGAAATGAGATGATAGGGACTGGGGTCCCTATCATTCCACTGCAAAGTGGTCGTGGAGGTGCCACGGCAAAAAAGCACCCAGCACTCACTGTAAATGAGGTTGGTGTTAGGAAGGGCATCCAGCTGTAGAAATCAAGCCAGAACCAGTTCCCGTCCCACCCTTGCAAGCAGGGAAAAGCGGACGTAAAATGATGATGATGATGATGATGATATGTGTGAGTATAAGTATATGCGTGGGTATATGCTTATATATGTATGTGTATATTTTTATATATATATACATATACATTTATTATTTTCCCCTTTACATCACGTCCGTTATTTTATTTCAGCTTTGCTTTCAATTGTTGTAGACTTTGTTTTGAAATCCAAATCTCACATCCATTTTAAATAAATTTTCATTCTGGCGAACGATTTCAGATGACTGTGTCAAGCTCATCTGTCTTCGTGAAACCTTTGGTAAATGGAATAATTGTCTTATGTTGTTTATTACATAGCTATATATATACATCTATCTATATCTATATCTATATATATATATATATATAGGCATATATATATATATAGGCACATGGCTTAGTGGTTAGAGCATTGGGCTTGCAATCGAAAGGGTATGAGTTCAATTCTCAGACCGGGTGATGTGTTGTTTCCTTGAGCAAGACACTTTATTTCACATTGCTCCAGTTTACTCAGCTGTAGAAATGAGATGATAGGACTGGGGTCCCTATCATTCCACTGTAAAGTGGTCGTGGAGGTGTCAATTTAGCAGAGTCATTCAGGGACAATAAAAAAAGATGCAACCCAATGCTGGAAAAACCATCTTTCTGCACTCCGAATTCTAATCCTACAGTAGTTTTCTATAAATATTTTTATAGGAATTGTTCTTATCAGCTTTTCTCTTTGTTGCCTCATCTTCACGAGTTTAAACGGAGTACCAAATTTGTGGTTATGTCTTATTTCTTTGCGGTTGAAGTTTCTAAATGCAATCGCAAATTACATTCTGATAGTTTCTTCCTTCCCCCAACCCACTTTTTGGAATTCTCTTCCAGCTTTCCTGACCACAACAATTTGAACATTTCAAAAGCAACATCATCATCATCATCTCTCTCCTTGAATTGTGTTTTCTTTGTCTTCTCTTTTCCCTTTCTCAGTAGCCCCTAGCATTTTAGTGGCTTTATTGCCTTGCTTGGGGTCTCACCTATGGAATTCTTCTGCATTCTTGGACAGTACAATTTGTAAAATTTCAAAAGCAAAATCAACCATCGTCTTCTCTCTTCTTGAATTATATTTTTTCCGTCTTGTTCTTCTCCCTTTTCAGTAACCTCTAGCATTTTAGTGGCTTTAACCCTTTAGTGTTCAAACCGGCCCAAACCGGCCAGAATTCTCTACCTCTTTCTGTTGAAACTGGCTGTAACTGATCGCTCAAACTGATGTTAAGGTATTGTTTTCAAAATAAATACTTTCAAAATCTCATAGATTCGATATTATGTGAGATAATTATGTGAGGTAATTATGTGAGGTAATTATGTGAGGTAATTATGTGAGGTAAAGCCTTTACCATTAATATATAATAGTATATATAAAATAATGTGAATGCTAAAGGGTTAATGTCTTGTTGGACTTACGATAATAATGTTATGGGTTTAATTCCTAGACTGGGTTGTGTGTTGTGTTCTTGAGCAAGACACTTCATTTCACATGGCTCCAGTATACTCAGCTGAAAATGAGTACCAACAATAGCTGGAGGTTTAACCCTGCGATCGATTGGAAACAGGGATAAGCATTGTCCTGGCGAGCCTCCAGGCTTGAAACAGACGTTAGACTTAGATTGTTTTGCTTGGGGTGAGTAAATTGATGGATGGACGGATGGATGGTAGAGGTGGCGTAATGGTATACAGCATTTTGTGGGTCTTTTTAAGCCTGGCAGACCCCCATCCCCTCTCCAGGTCTAAACACAGCAGATTTCGTCCAGAGAAGGATAGAAGGTGACAAAGAAATGTAGAAGAATTGACCCCAGTACTAGACTGGTACATTTTTTCATCGACCATGAAAGGATGAAAGGCAAAGTTGACCTCGACAGGATTTGAACTCAGATAGCCAAAATGAATACTGCAAAGTATCCTATCTGACGTTCTAACAACTCTGCCAATTCGCTGCCAAAATTAAAAAAACAAAAGTCCACTTAGCTTTTCATTGTTTTGGGGTTGATAAAGAAAGTAGCAGCCCAACACTGGTGCATCCCTCCCTTCCAACTATCACATCAGGTAACAACCTCATGCTAGATTGCAACTACTGGCAGCTCATGTTGACAATAGGTAGCATCTGCTAACAACCTAATGCTAGATTTTCACTGGTTCTGCCCTACAATTCTTACCAACATTGCTGGCATATCTTGCTCTCGTTTCTCCCCTCTCTTTCCTTGTCTCTCTCTAGTCTCTCTTTCTTTCTTGCTGTCTATCTCTCTTTCACTGTCTCTATTGCCGTGTCTCTCTATCTCTCTTGCTGTCTCTTTCTATCTCTTTCTCTCTTTCACTGTCTCTCTCTATCTCTCATGCCGTATTTTTCTATTTCTCTTGCTGTTTCTCTGTCTACCTTTCCCCCTCTCTCACTGTCTCTTTTTATCTCTCTCTCTCTCACTTTGTTGTCTTTTGGAATGAGCTTAAAGTTGTTTCTCGGAATGAAGATGGTGTGGCATAGAAACCAAAACGATAAAGATAATTGTGTCATGTCAACTAAATACTTTTCTAATGTCTTTTAGATTCATAAAGTAAAGATTTCTAAAGCAAGTTCACCTAACCTTGTTATTCTGGAGAGAAGAATGTCATGATCTCAGTGGTATATGAACCGATATCTTTTATTCTTGTATTCCTTTAATAGTTTCTGTCATTAGACTGTGGCCATGTTGGGGCACCACCTTACTGGTTTCATATATGCTGGCCTCCCACACATACCTGTCCTTGTACGTAAGAGGAGAGTAAGATTTGCTGGCCACTGTCATCGTGCCACCTATGAGGCTGTCAGATCTGCATATTAGCAGACCCACTGACCAGCCAGATTTGCATATCAGCAGACAGGCCAGTCAGTGTCATGTACACGAGCGATTAAATGCCATATTCAAATAACTAAATTCTCAATGCATCTTTTATCACTCTACATGGCTGAATACAAGAAATGTAAATCAGTCACTGTAGTATATTCCAGAAAATATCATATATTTTCACTAAATCTGACAGTTGGCAGGTAAACGGTGTACGGTACTGATGAAGGATAATAACCCAGAAACATTAGTGTCTGCAGTTCTGTTTACATGCCAAGACAAGAGCAAGAATGATGGGGTCATTCTACTGACATGGCTTAAGAGGCTGTTTGCATAATTGCAAATGAATCGAATATTATTATTAATATTCGGAAAACTCAGATTTACATTTCTCGTTTTCAGCCATGTAGATTGATAAAACTATTTGTTAGTTATTTGTCTATGACAAAGCCGGCCATTAATCACACGTATACATAAAACTGATTAGATATTAAATTTATATATTTAAACAATCAATAAAATCTCAGACCTTGCTGAGTGGAATGGAACTAGTGAAATTGAACCAAGGAAACAATGTTTCCATTGGTCTCTCCATTACTGATACTATCTGCTGGTTGCAGCTCCTGGCAGATTAAAAAAAATCAGTTTTGTATCAAAGAAGCAGGACTAATTAGAGGCAGTTTGGTCCCGAAATGGTTAATTTATCAAGATCTGAAGTCAAAATTGAACACCTTTTTATCTAAAACATAACTGATGTTTTACTAATTACAATTTACCAAAAGGAAAGGGGGTGGTGGAGGCAAGGAAAGAAATTCCAATTAAGATATTTTAGCTAAAAATAATTATAAGTTTACATAAATGTATGTGTGTGTTTACATGTTCATGTATGCACTTTTGTGCATGCATGCATGTGTGCGCATGTGTGTGTATTTGGTGCATAGTGAAACATAAGCCATTTTCTAAATTCCTAATGCATCTTATATCAAGAGAGAGAGAGAGAAATGGATATATATATATAGTGAGGCGGATAGAGGGAGAGATTTACACACACACACACACATATATATATATATATATATATATATATATATATATATATATATATATATATATAGTTAGACGGAGAGAGGGATAGATTTACACACATATATATATATATATATATATATATATATATGCGTATATATATATATATATATAAAGAGAGAGAGAAAGAGAGAGATGATAGAGGAGAAACCGAGAGAAGATGTAAATATATTTATAGCTAAGATTAAATAACTGTAGATGTACATAGCAATATGTTATTGGAATCAGAAGCGGATAGCAATAGTGGAAAATAACTCCACTTAATAGTATATCTGAAAAGTAAACAATATTCATTAGAAGAGTTTATTAGTTCTTATGTCAGGTAAGAAATTCTTCAGAGTCTGCTAGTGTAAGCTTAAAACTAAAACAACTTAAGTGTGTATGTATGGAGGAGGGTTATTTTTAAACATTAAATATATATATATATGGAGGCACATGGCTTAGTGGTTAGAGCATTGGCCTTGCAATCGAAAGGTTGTGAGTTCAATTCTCAGACTGGGTGATGTGTTGTTTCCTTGAGCAAGACACTTTCTTTCACATTGCTCCAGTTTACTCAGCTGTAGAAATGAGATGATAGGGACCCCAGTCCCTATCATTCCACTGCAAAGTGGTCGTGGAGGTGCCACGGCAAAAAAAAAAAAGCACCCAGCATTCACTGTAAATGAGGTTGGTGTTAGGAAGGGCATCCAGCTGTAGAAATCAAGCCAGAATCAGTTCCCGTCCCACCCTTGCAAGCAGGGAAAAGTGGACGTAAAATGAAATGATGATGATGATGATGATGGTGATATATATTTACACACACACACATGCGCACACACATGCACACACGCATGCACACATACACATATGTTATAGAGTGGCAATTGTAGAAAATTATTCCACATAACTCATAACAGCCTTTAATGATTTAGCAGAAAATATCTTAAAATGAGTTTGTTAATTCAAATGTTTATAGTACCTTATCAAGTGGGTAGATTGTTGTGAACATTTGTAGTATTATCTCAGAACATCCTTTAACCTTTTAGCATTCACATTACTCTATATATACTATTATATTTTCATGGTAAAGGCTTTACCTCGCATAATTATCTCACATAATATTGAATCTATGAGATTTTGAAGGTATTTATTTTGAGAACAATACCTTAACATCAGTTTAAGCGACCAGTTACAGCTAGTTTCAACAGAAAAAGGTAGAGAATTCTGGCTGGTTTGAAGATTAAAGGGTTAATGGTCTAGCAGAAAATATCTAAAAAATGAGTTTCATCATCATCATCATTTAACATCCACTTTCCCTGCTAGCAAGTGTTGGATAGGTCTAGATAGACCAAGTTAGCACTGAAGTAGGACTACTGACCTTCCAAGACAGGTTGGGAGGGGTCTGCCACTGATTTATATACAGTCTCACGCTCTACTGAGTGCAGAGGAAAGGCTGTCATGTCTTTGACACAACTGACGGTACCCCCCCCCCCCCCCCAGCCCTTTGTTTGGCAGTGGATGCCCTTCTTATCATCAACCACAGCATGTACTGGGTATTTTGATTGTGTAGATCAACACCAGGGAGGCTGTCATGTCTTTGACAAAACTAAAGGGTCTTTACTCTCTTCCCTCCCAACCCTTTGTTAATTCAAATGCTTATAGACAGATTATTGTGACAATTTGCAAGTATTAGAGTAGAGGCTTTTATTAATATTCAATGTGATGTAGTTGATTATGGTAAAACAATGATGTGTATGTATGGCTGGTAATTGAATCTTAGCATATTGAATTGATTTGGCAAAAATATATAAAAAAAAAAACAGGTTTGTTAATTCAAATGTTTATTAAATCTTAACTAGTGGACAGGTCATCATAAACATTTGCAGGATTATCGTTTAACATCTGTAACCATTTAACAGAAAATGCCTATAAAAGGATTTGTTAAGTCCAAATCTACTTGAGGATAGATTGTAGTAAAATTTTGCATTATTTGAAGAAAGGAGATGATTTTTTTTAATGTGATGCAATTATAGTGCTGTTTTGTACTTTTTAAGGATGCCTTGCTAATGTGCTTTCATGTAGTTTGTTAATTCAAATGTTTATAGTATCTTTATTAGTGGACAGATCACAGTCAAAATTTGCAGTATTAGAGTAAAGACTTGAATTTTTAATGTGAT
This sequence comes from Eledone cirrhosa, assembly GCA_964016885.1. Taxonomy (NCBI): domain Eukaryota; kingdom Metazoa; phylum Mollusca; class Cephalopoda; order Octopoda; family Eledonidae; genus Eledone; species Eledone cirrhosa. The sequence continues at coordinate 6,534,954 of OZ024762.1, forward strand.
GCAGTCATAGAGCTGTTTTGTACTTTTCAAGAATGCCATGCTAATGTGGTTTGTTAATTCAAATGTTTATAGTATCTTTATTAGTGAACTGATTGCAGTATTAGAGTAAAGACTTTAGTTTGTAATGTGATGCAACCATAGGATTGCTTCGTACTGCAGTTTCTTGCAGTACAGGATGTTAGGAGTTAATAGTTTATCTGAAAAGTAAACAATATTCATTAGAACAGTTTATTAGTTCTTATGTCAGGTAAGAAATTCTTCATAGTCTGCTACGGCAAGCTAAAAAACTAAAACAAGCTAAGTGTGTACGTATGGAGGGGGGTTATTTTTAAACCTTCAACAAATATCTTGTTCTAGCTTCATAGCACAGAGTTTATAAAGGAATGCTGGTAACTAGGTATGTAAGTGTGTGTGTTAGTAGAACAAAACACAAGCAACAAAGTTGATAGCTTTATATATATATATATATATATGCGTGTGTGTTTATATATATATATATATATATATATATATATACATATATACATACAAGTATATTTGTATATATACACACACACACATATATATATATATATACATATATACACACACACATATATATATATACATACAAGTATATTTGTATATATATATATACACACATATATATACACACACATATATATATATACACACACACATATATATATATATGATACATTAGCCCTATTCTCGATGTAAATGGTGAGATAGTGTGTCAATGGAGTACATAGAGAGGTAGATATCAATTTTGGTGGTAAGTACAGCATGAAGACACATTGTCCTGACTATGTGGCACACACACACACTAACACACACATATAGACACACTGTCCCGAGTATGTGGCACACACACACACTAACACACACATATAGACACACTGTCCCGACTATGTGGCACACACACACACACTAACACACACATATAGACACACTGTCCCGACTATGTGGCACACACACACACTAACACACACATATAGACACACTGTCCTGACTATGTGGCACACACACACACTAACACACACATATAGACACACTGTCCCGACTATGTGGCACACACACACACACTAACACACACATATAGACACACTGTCCCGACTATGTGGCACACACACACACACTAACACACACATATAGACACACTGTCCTGACTATGTGGCACACACACACACTAACACACACATATAGACACACTGTCCCGACTATGTGGCACACACACACACACACTAACACACACATATAGACACACTGTCCCGACTATGTGGCACACACACACACACTAACACACACATATAGACACACTGTCCCGAGTATGTGGCACACACACACACACTAACACACACATATAGACACACTGTCCTGACTATGTGGCACACACACACACTAACACACACATATAGACACACTGTCCTGACTATGTGGCACACACACACACTAACACACACATATAGACACACTGTCCTGACTATGTGGCACACACACACACTAACACACACATATAGACACACTGTCCTGACTATGTGGCACACACACACACTAACACACACATATAGACACACTGTCCCGACTATGTGGCACACACACACACTAACACACACATATAGACACACTGTCCCGACTATGTGGCACACACACACACTAACACACACATATAGACACACTGTCCCGACTATGTGGCACACACACACACTAACACACACATATAGACACACTGTCCTGACTATGTGGCACACACACACACTAACACACACATATAGACACACTGTCCTGACTATGTGGCACACACACACACTAACACACACATATAGACACACTGTCCTGACTATGTGGCACACACACACACTAACACACACATATAGACACACTGTCCCGACTATGTGGCACACACACACACTAACACACACATATAGACACACTGTCCCGACTATGTGGCACACACACACACTAACACACACATATAGACACACTGTCCCGACTATGTGGCACACACACACACTAACACACACATATAGACACACTGTCCTGACTATGTGACACACACACACACACACTAACACACACATATAGACACACTGTCCTGACTATGTGGCACACACACACACTAACACACACATATAGACACACTGTCCCGACTATGTGGCACACACACACACACTAACACACACATATAGACACACTGTCCCGACTATGTGGCACACACACACACTAACACACACATATAGACACACTGTCCCGACTATGTGGCACACACACACACTAACACACACATATAGACACACTGTCCCGACTATGTGGCACACACACACACTAACACACACATATAGACACACTGTCCCGACTATGTGACACACACACACACACACTAACACACACATATAGACACACTGTCCTGACTATGTGGCACACACACACACTAACACACACATATAGACACACTGTCCCGACTATGTGGCACACACACACACTAACACACACATATAGACACACTGTCCCGACTATGTGGCACACACACACACTAACACACACATATAGACACACTGTCCCGACTATGTGGCACACACACACACACTAACACACACATATAGACACACTGTCCCGACTATGTGGCACACACACACACACTAACACACACATATAGACACACTGTCCCGACTATGTGGCACACACACACACTAACACGCACATATAGACACACTGTCCCGACTATGTGGCACACACACACACTAACACGCACATATAGACACACTGTCCCGACTATGTGGCACACACACACACACTAACACACACATATAGACACACTGTCCCGACTATGTGGCACACACACACACTAACACGCACATATAGACACACTGTCCCGACTATGTGGCACACACACACACACTAACACACACATATAGACACACTGTCCCGACTATGTGGCACACACACACACACTAACACACACATATAGACACACTGTCCCGACTATGTGGCACACACACACACACTAACACACACATATAGACACACTGTCCCGACTATGTGGCACACACACACACTAACACACACATATAGACACACTGTCCCGACTATGTGGCACACACACACACTAACACGCACATATAGACACACTGTCCCGACTATGTGGCACACACACACACACTAACACACACATATAGACACACTGTCCCGACTATGTGGCACACACACACACACTAACACACACATATAGACACACTGTCCCGACTATGTGGCACACACACACACACTAACACACACATATAGACACACTGTCCTGACTATGTGGCACACACACACACTAACACACACATATAGACACACTGTCCCGACTATGTGGCACACACACACACTAACACACACATATAGACACACTGTCCCGACTATGTGGCACACACACACACTAACACACACATATAGACACACTGTCCCGACTATGTGGCACACACACACACTAACACACACATATAGACACACTGTCCCGACTATGTGGCACACACACACACTAACACACACATATAGACACACTGTCCCGACTATGTGGCACACACACACACTAACACACACATATAGACACACTGTCCCGACTATGTGGCACACACACACACTAACACACACATATAGACACACTGTCCCGACTATGTGGCACACACACACACTAACACACACATATAGACACACTGTCCCGACTATGTGGCACACACACACACTAACACACACATATAGACACACTGTCCCGACTATGTGGCACACACACACACTAACACACACATATAGACACACTGTCCCGACTATGTGGCACACACACACACACTAACACACACATATAGACACACTGTCCCGACTATGTGGCACACACACACACACTAACACACACATATAGACACACTGTCCTGACTATGTGGCACACACACACACTAACACACACATATAGACACACTGTCCTGACTATGTGGCACACACACACACTAACACACACATATAGACACACTGTCCCGACTATGTGGCACACACACACACTAACACACACATATAGACACACTGTCCCGACTATGTGGCACACACACACACACTAACACACACATATAGACACACTGTCCTGACTATGTGGCACACACACACACTAACACACACATATAGACACACTGTCCTGACTATGTGGCACACACACACACTAACACACACATATAGACACACTGTCCCGACTATGTGGCACACACACACACTAACACACACATATAGACACACTGTCCCGACTATGTGGCACACACACACACACTAACACACACATATAGACACACTGTCCTGACTATGTGGCACACACACACACTAACACACACATATAGACACACTGTCCCGACTATGTGGCACACACACACACTAACACACACATATAGACACACTGTCCTGACTATGTGGCACACACACACACTAACACACACATATAGACACACTGTCCTGACTATGTGGCACACACACACACTAACACACACATATAGACACACTGTCCCGACTATGTGGCACACACACACACTAACACACACATATAGACACACTGTCCTGACTATGTGGCACACACACACACTAACACACACATATAGACACACTGTCCCGACTATGTGGCACACACACACACTAACACACACATATAGACACACTGTCCCGAGTATGTGGCACACACACACACACTAACACACACATATAGACACACTGTCCCGACTATGTGGCACACACACACACACTAACACACACATATAGACACACTGTCCCGACTATGTGGCACACACACACACTAACACACACATATAGACACACTGTCCCGACTATGTGGCACACACACACACTAACACACACATATAGACACACTGTCCCGACTATGTGGCACACACACACACTAACACACACATATAGACACACTGTCCTGACTATGTGGCACACACACACACTAACACACACATATAGACACACTGTCCTGACTATGTGGCACACACACACACTAACACACACATATAGACACACTGTCCCGACTATGTGGCACACACACACACTAACACACACATATAGACACACTGTCCTGACTATGTGGCACACACACACACTAACACACACATATAGACACACTGTCCCGACTATGTGGCACACACACACACTAACACACACATATAGACACACTGTCCCGACTATGTGGCACACACACACACTAACACACACATATAGACACACTGTCCCGACT
>OZ024762.1:6550201-6560201 GCA_964016885.1 Eledone cirrhosa
TCTTCTTCACCATTTTTTGTCTGCTCTTCCATGCTTGCATAGGTTGGATGGGTCATTTTCAGTACAGCATCTTTTCTTTTATCACATTCCTTTGTCATCTCCTCAGTGAGCTATCTACCACATCTATGGGTTCTTCCTGGGATTGGAAAAGGTTTATTTCATAGATGCCCTTACTATCAACTATCCTTGTGCATTTGTCACATACAAAGCTTACCTTTTCTGTTAGTCTGCCTGCTATTCCACTACACATCCTGTGTACCTAAGATGTATATTGTGTACATCATATAGAGTTTCTCCCTACTCCTTTCCTACATATTGAGCTGAGCCACTTCCCTGAAGGGATCAGGGTCTTGTCTCCTTTCCTAGTCAATAAAACTTTTTTTCCAAGTTTACTCTTAGTTTTTTTTAAATTCTAAATTCTGTTTCCACAGCTGGAACTTGTATAAAGAAGTTCCCATGGACAGCAAGTCTAAAACTCCTCTCTTATGACCTGGGAACTATATTAAACAGAAGTGGGTTGAGGACGAACCATCTTCAAAACCACCAATACCACAACACCACCATCAATAAACCCCCACCCCACCAACACCAGAATTGTCATGGTTGTCAGAGGTAATGCAGATGTCATTCCTTCATAAATATTTCTAACTAATCCAAAATGGCTATCAGAAGTATTAGAATAGTTTGGCTTGTTTCAGTTCTCAGAAAATATAATCATGAAGATAAAAGAAAATGGAAAAAAAAGAGAAAACTGAAAAATCTATGAATTCTACATAGAATTTCCAAAGTTTGAAGATAATGTTGATTAGTGTTAAAAAAAAAAAAGAGAAAAGAAAAAAAAAGGGTGGGTAGTGGCAAAAGGGAGTATTTTAATGTGCAGTAGTGGTCTTTATGTGTTTGATATATATGTGTTTTTGTGGCCTTTATGTGTTTGATAAGGTTCTCTTTTGTAAAGTAATAAAAAAACAACAGTTGCGTTTATATGGACAGCAAAACAACACCCACCATCTGTAGCTAGGAGCTGGTAAATGTAGCAGCAGAATCTCTGATAGAAGCATAAAATAATTGTTTCTACTTTTGGCACAAGGCCAGCAATTACCCAGTGCATTACTGGTACTTTATTTTATCGACCCCGTAAGGATGAAAGGCAAAGTTAACCTCGGCGGGATTTGAACTCAGAATGGCAAGGACCGTAACTCTATGTACTAGGTACTGTATATATATATTATATAGAGTACCACAGGACTTACAAATATATACAACATACAAAAGATAGCATTACTAGGTACTACACACATATTACGAAAAGTACTATCAATACAATAGAAATAACATCAGAAAAAACTACACTGCACATACCCAAGGTACAGAGCTGTGCTCGGTAAAGCAGTAATGATGCACAATAAAAATAATAATGGAAATAATGATAATAATAATTGTTTCTACTTTTGGCACAAGGCCAGCAATTACCCAGTACATTACTGGTACTTTATTTTATTGACCCCGTAAGGATGAAAGGCAAAGTTAAATTTAGCGGGATTTGAACTCAGAATGCAAAGGGCCGTAACTATGCTGCAAAGCATGGTGTCCGACGCTCTACCGATATTGCCAATCCACTGCCCTAATATTAATAATGCTTTCTTTATTAACCACAAGGGTTGACACAAAGTATAACATTAAAGACAGCACAGGATGGTACAAAAGGCTGTTTTTGCATGTAAACATATACCTATAACAAAAAAATGAAACAAAATTCCCCAATAGGGGGGAGACTTCCGAGGATCATTCGTGGAAAAAGCCCATTAAAAAAGCCACGGTGACCCTGACCACCAGGGCAAATGCCCTCTCCCAGTTTTCCACCTCTAATCTACAGATGCATACTCAGAGCAGGTCCATTCACTTGGGCCATGCTTGCCTCTCTCACCCATCTTTCAACAAATTGCTGGGAAGGGAGCACTTCCTTCTCCCCCTTGATTTTCCTTTTCAAATAAAATTTGAAAAGGTTATTCAGGGTATCACCAAGATAAGTGCTTATCTTCAGCCCTTTCAAGCGCGTCTACCACACAACCCCTTTTGCCATGGCCACCAGGCAGATAAAAACTGTCTGCCCATCACGAGTAAAGGAAGGTGGCGAGGGAATCCCCACAATGGACTCAGCTGATAGCTGAATCCATCCTACACGCGACATAAACCCAAAGCATACCTTGGTAGGATTTCAACTTAATATTAATAATATAATGGAGGAACTTTATTGACTCAATATATTAGAATCTGTTTGGGGTGAGGGAGAAGGGGGGGGGGTGTTTGGGGTGAGGAAGAAGGGGGATGTTTGGGGTGAGGGAGAAGAGGGGTGGGGGGTGTTTGGTGTGAGGGAGAAGGGGGGATGTTATAAAGATTGCATGAAAAGGTCAAATATTTGAAGTAGCAGTGAGAAGTGTGTGTGTGTGTGGGAGGGATAGGGGAGTATGTGATGTGGGGGTGGTGGGGTATGTGACATGAGGTGGAAGTAAGGTAGGTGACATGGTAAGAGGTGGTGGTGTGTGTTTTAATGGAACATTTATATAAATTACTGACAATCATAAGACAAACACCATATAGCAAGAATAATGGTTTAGTTTTGGTGGTGGTATGTTTAATAAATCACTGGAATTGGTAAAATGAAAGACTGGAGAATCTCTTTGATTAAATGTATGTCACTAATACAATATTGCCCGGGCATCCTTCCCAACCACCCCTCCATCACATGTTTTAACCCTTTCATTACCATATTTCTAATGAAAGACAGTACCTATGTTTTAACCCTTTCATTACCATATTGCTAATGAAAGACACTACCTATGTTTTAACCCTTTCATTACTATATTTCTAATGAAAGACACTGCCTATGTTTAACCCTTTCATTACCATATTTCTAATGAGACACTGCCTATGTTTAACCCTTTCATTACCATATTGCTAATGAAAGACACTACCTATGTTTTAACCCTTTCATTACTATATTTCTAATGAAAGACACTACCTATGTTTTAACCCTTTCATTACTATATTTCTAATGAAAGACACTACCTATGTTTTAACCCTTTCATTACTATATTTCTAATGAAAGACAGTACCTATGTTTTAACCCTTTCATTACTATATTTCTAATGAAAGACACTACCTATGTTTTAACCCTTTCATTACTATATTTCTAATGAAAGACACTGCCTATGTTTAACCCTTTCATTACCATATTTCTAATTAAAGACACTGCCTATGTTTAACCCTTCCATTAACATATTTTTAATGAAAGACACTGCCTACACGTGGTATTATGGGGTGGTACATACTATATATATGCTTCAGCTTTGGCCTGTGCTTGTGGGAAGTCAGGTCTTCTGTATTACTGCGTAACACCAGAGATCTCAGTCCTGTGTCATTGCCTTTGAGAGGTGCAATTTGGCAAAGTTAGCTTTTATCACCTCATCCGAAGTCTTCCTGGGTCTCCCCACTCCAAGCTTTCATCGACTGAACACTCTGCACCTTTTTATGCAGATGTTATCCTTCATACATATCACATGTTCATACCAATGTAATCTCTCCTGTACACAGAATTTGATTCCTCTTATGTCTAGTTTCTTTCTTAGTTCATTTATGCTTTGCCATTCACGTATATTACTATTACACATCCATCATAGCATGCAAGCTTCATTTCTTTCCAATCTATGCATGTCTTCTGCACACAGCGCCCTGGTCTCACTACCATGCAACATTGCTGTTCATATGCATGCATCATACAGTCTGCCTTTCATTTTGAGGGAAAAGCCTCTTCTAGCTAACAGTGGCAGTAGCTCCCTGAACTTCTTACATCCTGTTCTAACTCTGGCTGCTGTACTTTCAGAACACCAAACTCCGCTGCTAATTTGGTCACCTAGGTAGCAGAAGCTGTCTACTGTTTCTACAGAGTCCTACCAGAATTTGGTAGTGCTTGTTTCCTGTGGTCCTTTGCTGCTTACTGTCCTGGGGCAACTGCTGCATTTAAAGCCTACATTCTTAGCTAAACTTCCTGAGATCCCACTACATCTCTTGTGTACCCATAGTTTGCATTTGAGACAGAGGATGGAATTTCTACCTATGTCTTTCCTACATACTGAGTAAGGCCATTTCCCCGAGGCGATTAGGGTTCTGTTTTCCCTTCTACTTACAATATATATCTATATATATTAGATAGAGTCAGAACCCGGTGGCTGAGCTCTTGCCATTTCAAAGCTAATTTCATTAGCTGCTAAAATGGCAAGAGCTCAGCCATCGGGTTCTGACTCTGAATAATAGTCTTACTAGTTAAAAACTGGTAAAATCCAGATCACCCTCTCCCTCTCTCTGAGAGCGTCATGAGGAAAGCATCACTGGCTGTGTAGTTAGTTACTATGTTGATATATATCTGTCTTTCACACACAGCCTCTCTCTCGCAATGTATTTCTCTCTCAAAATTTCCTAAAGGAAAAATAGTTTTGGTTTACAAACATTTCACATGAGTAACAGCCATCAGGAAAGAATTAAGTTTATGAAGTGAGGTTCTATTGTTAATATATCTTATAAATAAAAAAGATTAAAATGCCATATTGATCTTTAATAATTGGCAGTTGTTTCTGTTGAACCTATAGACAGAATAAAATACAAGATGAAATAAATAACAAGAAATTCTTACCAATTTCTTCTTGATGGCATCAGAGTCTACATTGAAACCCTTGCTAGCTTGCAGTTCAAGCTGAGATGAGTGCAGCTGAAGTAACAGATTGTGCACTTCCTTCTCTACACTGCACTTGGCGCCTGATACTTTGGTGATCTCTGAACGCATTTCTTCCAACTGGTTCTGAAGAGAATACAAGAAAAGAATTCATGTTTAAAACTGTGACAGAAGTGGTGTTGGTGTTGGTGGTGGGAATAGTTAGTGGTGATGTAATGCAATGGCGGTGGTGGTGGTGGGAATAGTTAGTGGTGATGTAATGCAATGGCGGTGGTGGTGGTGGTGGGAATAGTTAGTGGTGATGTAATGCAATGGCGGTGGTGGTGGGAATAGTTAGTGGTGATGTAATGCAATGGCGGTGGCGGTGGTGGTGGGAATAGTTAGTGGTGATGTAATGTGATGGTGATGGTGGTAATAGTGTTACTGCTGGTGGTGATGGTGTTGCTAGTGATGATGGGAATGATGGTGGTGACAGTGCTGCTGGTGATATATATATATATACACATATTTTACTGTGTCTCCTATCCTTGCCATGTGTATCCTGGTTTTTAGAATAGGTACACTGTATGCCCCCCCCCCCACTGCATGTTGTGAAGAGCCCACTAAAAGAATTGGTGTCAGGAAGAGCATCTAGCTGTAAAACATACTCTCCAGCCATCCTGTCCAAACACATACCAGTATGGGTGATGTATATATAAGGTAAATTATATGAGCTGTATGTATTTGTAAGTGTGTGTGTGTATATATATATATATATATATATATATATATATATATATATATATATATATACGGCTCTGCTCCAAAGCATAGAGCTAATTATTATGCTGCCAATACCTTAATGGGACACGGGTATACAATACCTAACTCCTATTAACCTAAGTATATATATATATATCTGTATATATATATATAAAGACGAAGTTTTCTGTATATATGTGTGTGGACAATATTTAATGAGGGCTCATATATTCTAAACCATTCATGCAATTTCTTTGAAATTTTTTACAGAGCTTCTCCTTGCACAAAACCTGTACATGATCTACAAAGGCTTTAAATAAAATCGATATTGTGGCCTTTGGAGAGATTTAAAAAGTTTCGGTTATTTGTGTGAATTTGCGTGATTAAGTAAGACAAGAGTTATCTTTCGTAATTCGGGTAATTCGGATTTTAATTTACTCTTTGTACTTGAAACAAAAGGTACACTTCCTTGAGACTAACAATATCATTTTGTATATTACACAACCAGCAATTTCTAACAGATTACTAAGTTAAGTTATAGATTTGACATTGTATAATTTATCGTTTCAGAAGAAGAAGAAGGAGAAGAATGTTTTCAATTTATTTGAACACACAAGGAAAGAAATATATTTAGATTCCTGGGCAGAAATTTATTGCAAATCTTCAGTTTTACTACTACTCATGAAGGTGGCAACGAAGTTACACAGTCATTAGAATGTCAGATACAATGCTTTGGGTATCTGTTCCCACTCTCTGTGGTCATGAGTTCAAATCCTACCAATGTCAACTTTGTCCTTTCTTCCCTTCAAGGCTGGTAAATATTTAAATATTAAAAAAAAAAAAAAAAAAAAAAAAAAGCGGATCATGAAATTGAACCAAGGAAACAATATTTCTGTCGGTCTTTTCATTACAGAGAGGGCTGGGTGTAGTTTATCATGGCATCTGGTTGGATTTGAACTTAAAACATAAATAGCTATAAATGAAATATTGCAAAGTATTTGACAGGATATTCTACTGATTCTGCCAATAACTATACCCTCTAATTTAGGCACAAGGCCAGAATCTAAAGAGCCGTGACTAAATATTTCAAAGCATGTTGTCTGCTACTCTTCCAAATCTGCCAATAATAATAAAAATAATAATAATAATAATAAGAAGAAGAATATTTATCAAGGAAATGGAGAAACTATCCAAATATAAAGATCTAGAGATAGAAATAATCTGAATGTGGATGATGAAGACAGAAACAATACCCATAATAATAGGTGCTCTGGGAATGATAAATAAACACACAGACAGATACGTAACCAAAACTCCAGGACTCACAAATATATAGCACTAATAGGCACTGTATACATGTTATGAAGAATACTCTCAATACAACAGAAATAACAACACCTAAAACACTAGGGTCACTTGAAAGATGCCTTTCTGGTAGTGTATTGTATCATGTATGTACGTATGCATGCATGTACGTATGTTTGTACGTATGTATGTATTTAATCATTTTACATCTGTATTGATGCAAAGATGACAGTAAATAACCTTAACAGATGTTTAAATGACAAAGGAAAAGTTGACAGAAAATTTTTGAACCGCAAATGAAGACCCCCCCCCCCCCCCCCTCCCAACAAAACAAAAAAAACACAACAAACAAACATTTCAAAATTGTTTGAAATCTAAATACACCAGGAAAATTCATTGGTCTTTGAAGATCAACATCAAATAGATACAGGCTCACATCAAACAGATATAAATTTCAATATCTTTAAAAAAAAAAAAAATTAATAATACTAAAGCTTTAGTAATCCTTTTTTTTCTTTTCCATTTTTAGCAAATTAGTTTCCAAGAAGAGTTCTAGAAATTCTGCATAAATTGAAGGTAAAGGCATGACATTGTTAACTAATTTGTGTGACTAAAGCCATGGGTTTAATAACTGTATATACTTGAATATAAGCTGAAGAATATGTGACCAAAAAAAAAAAAAAAAATCAATGGTAAAATGGGGCATTGGCTTATATTTGGGGTCAATATTGTGACGATTTTCACCAACTTCAAATTCTACATAAATAAGGTGCTAAAACATCTGGAGTGATTATTTTACAATGAAACACTGTTTTTCAACATTTACTACATTGTTATGAGTGTTATTTATGCATTGCTTGAAAAATATTCCACCAAAATTTTATAATTTGAACTTTTTAATACATAAATATCCCACACACTCACAACCAAACATGTTTTTCTCTTACAGTATTTTTTCTTTCAGTCTTACTTCTGATTTGATTTTATTACTTTCCCTCTCCCTCCCTTCTCACTCACTCCTCTCTTTTTCTCACTCTGCCTCTCCTCGCTCTCACTTGCTGTCTCTGCCTCCCTCTTCTATTCTATGAATCCCTCTACAAAGTTCTCTTATTCAAACTCTTGTTCTCAACTACTCTCAGCATGTTAATGGCCAGAAGGAAACAAAGATTCAAGAGACTTGTTGAAACTTAACACAATAGAACCTACGTAATGGAGTTGTGAAACAAAAACTATATTCTAAACGACATTTAAAACATTTTAAACATTAAAATTTCATAAATACATTTTACACTCATGAGAATTTCACCACGCCATCTAAACATAATGTGTTGATCACCAGCCTTGGCTTCAAACACTGCCCCTTTCTCAAACCTGAAATTGGGGAGGGGGTTGACTTATATTTGGATCAGCTTGAGTATATATGGTAATTGATGGGACAGACATCATCATCATCATCATTTTATGTCCGCTTTTCCCTGCGTGCAAGGGTGGGACGGGAACTGATTCTGGCTTGATTTCTAAAGCTGGATGCCCTTCCTAACACCAACCTCATTTACAGTGAGTGCTGGGTGCTTTTTTGCCGTGGCACCTCCACGACCACTTTGCAGTGGAATGATATGAACCCCAGTCCCTATCATCTCATTTCTACAGCCGAGTAAACTGGAGCAATGTGAAATAAAGTGTCTTGCTCAAGGAAATAACACATCACATGTCTGAGAATTGAACTCACAACCTTTCGATTGCAAGGCCAATGCTCTAACCACTAAGCCATGTGCCTCCACATGTCTAACTAAATCTGCTGTACTCAGGCCTGGCGAGAGGGTCGGCTCCGCCAGGTATAAATATGCCCTAAGAAAAGCCGTATGTCAATATGGTGACCCTATAGCTCCCTCAGGAGCTATCAGTCCATACCATACTGAAAGTTGGTATTTTGAACTGTTTTAGTGTTTTTTCACATGCATTAGTTCTGATGATGAGTAATCCCTAGATATGTGTACCTTTAACATAGGTCTCAGGAAGATTCAGTGTGACACGGCTTGAGTATTTCACAGACACATGAACCTTCAACATAAGTCTCAGGAAGATTCAGTGTGACACAGGTGTGACATGGCTTGAGTATTTCACAGACACATGTACCTTTAACATAGGTCTCAGGAAGATTCAGTGTGACACAAGGTGTGACATGGCTTGAGTATTTCACAGACACATGTACCTTTAACATAGGTCTCAGGAAGATTCAGTGTGACACAAAGTGTGACATGGCTTGAGTATTTCACAGACACATGTACCTTTAACATAGGTCTCAGGAAGATTCAGTGTGACACAAGGTGTGACATGGCTTGAGTATTTCACAGACACATGTACCTTTAACATAGGTCTCAGGAAGATTCAGTGTGACACAAGGTGTGACATGGCTGTCCCTTTTGAATTACAACTACAACACATTTTTATTTTGCCAGCTGAGTGGGCTGGAGAAACATGAAACAGAGTGTCTTGTTCAAGGACCCAACATGCTACTGGGAATCAAACTGTCAACCTTGCAATCATAAGGCAAACATCTATAAGCCCTCCACCTTCACACATTGTAAATTACAGGAGACAGAAGACCAAGCCTATACATGTATGGAGCCTATACATCAGTTCTCAGAGGCTCCTAAAACATAATCTGGAGCGAACACAAGACTCTCTGAGAGAGATATAATGGTCTGCCGCATATAAGTGATGTTGTACATAGAAGGAGGGTGAGGTTTGTTGGCCATTGTTATCGAGCCTCAAATTAAGCTGCGTCCTCTTTGGTGCTTTGGAAACCTGCATCTGTCTCAAGACGAAGGGGTTGCAGCAAGTTCTCATATCCAGATGTCATAGCCAAAGGATGCTGGTGTTCACATTCAGGACCTAACTACTGCCATGGACGACAAACCCATGTGGAGATCTATCATTGAGCCTATCCTGGCTGAGGCCGTACGATAATGATGAAAGATTAAAAAAAAAAAGAAGATTTTTGTGTGAAAATCGTTTAGTAACATCAACTTGAAATAGGGAGATATTTGAACCCCCAACCTTAACCACTAAACCCACGCACCTTCCCATGTTACCACACTGCAACATTAACAACAACAAGAACAACAACAGTACCAGCTACCACTACCACAACACCGCCACCGATACCACTACGACCACCACCACCACCACTACAATTACTACAACATCACAACCCTTCACCATCAC
>OZ024762.1:6565201-6585201 GCA_964016885.1 Eledone cirrhosa
AGCAGCACTAGAGAAGTTGTCTTACCTGATTGAAGGGTCTTCTCTACCCTGCATTGGTTTATATTAAGAGTGACTGCTCTTCTAGACAGGTTGTCTCCTCCATGGCTTACGAAGACCATGTCTACCCAATGCAGTTGTATTATATTTAGAGTGACTGCTCTTCTAGACAGGTTGTCTCCTCCATGGCTTATGAAGATCATGTCTACCCAATGCAGTTGTATTTTATTTGGAGCCATGAGATTGATAAAATAAATAAAATAGCAGGAGATACTGGTGCAATTTCTAAAACGTCTCAGATGAGATGCCTTCTAGTTCCAGTTGTTTGCGTTCTGTGTGCAAATCCTGCTGTGAGCTACTTAAGTAGCCGACTCAATTTGCACCTAATTTAAGCCTTTTGATGCCAAATTGCCTGAAACTTCCTCTAGTTCTACAATTCAAAACTGCTTATTTTGAAGTCTTCATATTTATCTAAAACATTCCATCATAATTTTATGGAAGAACCTTTATGTTATGTTACAAACACAGCTTAATAATGAGTAAGTAAGTTATATTACGATAATTCTCCAAATTCTTATTTTCAAAATGATTTGAAAATCATTGGCAGTATCTTTCATTAGAAATATGGTAATAAAAAGGTTAAAGTGCTTATATTAATCTAAAAACTTTCCACCATAATTTTACGTAAGAACCTTTTTTTATGTTATGTTCTAAATAATAACTTAATAATAATAAAGTTATTATGAAATCTTTCCAAATTCTTAATTATTTCTAAACGATTTGAAAATCATTAGCAGTGTCTTTCATTAGATATATGATGAGAAAATGTTTTAAACCACCACCTGACTGTTGGCTTCCTTTAATGTTGTCTATGATGTTGCACACATTCAAGCCAGGGTCTCAGTCTGATTTGAATCTTCCTCTCTTTCTTTACCACCAATCACAAAGGTCCTGAAAAGGGTTATAAGTTAGGTGCTAAACTTCCTTTACTGACAAAGCAATGAAAGGAGCCAATCATCAGATAGGACCAAGGAAACAGTGTTTCCAATGGTCTTTCCCTTACTAATACTCTCTATTAGTTGGTCACAACTCCTGGCAGAAGAAAGAAGCTGATCATTAGATCAGACCAAAGAAATGGTGTTTCCACTGGTCTTTCCATTGCTGATAAAATCTGTCTGTCACAACTCCTGGCAGAAGATTAGACCAAAGAAACAATGTTTCCAGTGCTGGTACTGTCTGTCACAAATCCTAGCAGAAGATTAGACCAAAGAAACAATGTTTCCAGTGCTGGTACTGTCTGTCACAAATCCTAGCAGAAGATTAGACCAAAGAAACAATGTTTCCAGTGCTGGTACTGTCTGTCACAAATCCTAGCAGAAGATTAGACCAAAGAAACAATGTTTCCAGTGCTGGTACTGTCTGTCACAAATCCTGGCAGAAGAAAGGAGTTGATTTTCAAACCAAGGAAAATATTTCTATTGATCTTTTTATTACTGATACTATCTGTCAGACACAACTCCTGGCAGAAGGGGGTAGGATTTGAACCCAGAATCTACACTGACAGATCAGATACAACAGAGCAGCTTGTTTGACCCTGAACTGGTGCTTTATTTATGTTGTGACCTTGAAATGATGAAAGGTGGTGAAGAACTAGCAGAGTCACTAAAATGTCACATTAAAACACTTCCATGTTTCTTTTGGCTCTCAGCATTTCCAAGTTCAAATCCCACCAAGGTCAACTTCGCCTTGCAAAGCAGCGAAACAAACTCACATAAAAAACAATAAAAATAAACAAACCAACCCTTTTTTTTCTTTATTTTCTTCCTCAAGTAAAAGTGATATTTTGGGTTTTAGAGGCAGTTAAACTGTTAAATCTAAGAAGTACATTGATAGTATATTATCTGTATTCATGTAGAAAACAGATGAGAGGAGGTGGTAATAGCAGCTAATTACTGTAAACAGGATCAGAAAATTGTTTTAACAGATAAAGAGTTTATGTTGAAAGATATTAGGATGCATTTAGGTGCAAATCTCCACATCCTGAAGCATATCTCTGCTCAGATATTAAATATCTTTCAGCTAATCGGACCTAAAAGGTTAGGCTAAAAAGGTAAGATGATAAATTAAGACCTTTATCATTAGCAATGTAAGCAGGTATCAATTGTAATATGAAAACACTCCTTAAGCCTGTTGAAGAGATACACGTAGCTATACATAGCTAACAGAAATTATTAATATCAGATATTTGGTGTGTTCAAGTATATTCCATTAAAATTTTCCTTGCCACATTTCTTCTATGATGCAGGAAATACTGGTTTATAAATTAGGCCCAAGACCAGCAATTCTCGTAGGAGGGAAAAGTTGATTAACTCTTAACATCCTGTAATGATTTAATAGAAAATGTCTAAAAATGGGGTCCCTTAAATAAAATGTTCATAGAATCTTTATGAGTGGACAGATAATTTTTATGTGATACAGTCATCATATTAGTTTGTGCTATTCAAGAATGTCTAGCTCATATGATTTCATGTGATTTGTTAATTCAAATGTTTTGCATTATCTTTATTGGTGGACAGATTGTTGTAAAAATTTGCTGTATTAAAATAAAGACATTTTTATATCATGTTTTGTCCTTTTTAAGAATGCTGCTAATGTGCTTTCATGCTGTTTGTGGACAGATGTTAGAGTAAAGACTTTAATTTTAAATGTTATACAGTCATAACACTGTTTTGTACTGTGGTTTATTAATTCACAAGTTTATAGTATCTTTACTAGTGGAAAGATTGTAGTGAAAATTTGTAGTATTTTCTCTTAACATCCAATAAAGATTTAGCAGAAAATACCTAAAACCTGGTTTGTTAATGCAAACATTTATAGCATCTTCACTGGACAGATCATTATAGATATTTGCAGCATTAGAGCAAAGATATCAATTTTTAATGTGATGCAGTCTTGCTCACATGGTTTCATGTACTGTACAAACCAAGGAAACAATGTTTTAATTCGTCTTTGCTGGTACAATCTCTCAATCAGAAGAAAGGAGCTAATTATCATACTGTACCAAGGAAACAATGTTTCCATTGGTCTTTACATAGCTGTTACTATCTCTCAGTCACAACTCCTGGCAGAAGAAAGGAGCTAATTGTCATACTGGACCAAGGAAACAATGTTTCCGTTGGTTTTTACCGTTGCTAATACTAACTATCAGTAATAACTCCTGACAGATGAAGCAATATTAAATATAAAAAAAAAAACTTTGCTGAAGAACACAACACAGCAGCCATTGCAGGAGCTGAACACATGTTCTAATGATTGTGAGTGCAACACCATTTCCACCATGACAACAACATTAATTAATACTACCAGTAATTAATCTGGCTCCTCTTCCAATTCCTAATGAACAGTTACTTCTTCACACTAACCCACCATGGTTCAATGAGCAAGGATTCTTTACAGAACAGAAATATACTTTGGTGCCTGGCACTCCTTACACACACTGACATACACATACACAGACACACACTGACATACACGTACACATACACACACTGACATACACATACACACACTGACATACACATACACACACTGACATACACAGACACACACTGACATACACAGACACACACTGACATACACACACACACACACACTGACATACACATACACAGACACACACTGACATACACAGACACAGACACACACTGACATACACATACACACACAGACATACACATACACACAGGCAGACACAGATACACACTGACACACACAGACACACACTGACATACACATACACACAGGCAGACACATATAGAGGCACACTGACATACACATACATACAGGCAGACACAGATACACACTGACACATACATACACACAGGCAGACACAGATACACACTGACACACACATACATACACACAGGCATACACATACAGACACACACTGACAAACATATACACAGTCACATACAGGCAGACACATAAACACACATACACAGACACATACTGACTTACACATACACACACAACATACAAAGACATATACACAGACACACACTGACACACACAGGCATACACATACACACACATACAAACACATATACACACATATGTGTGTGTATATATGAATGCCTGTGTGTATATACCCATACACACACACATAAGTGTGTGTATGTATATATGTATGTATGTGTATAAACAGACATGTTTACCTGTGTGTGTGTATGTGTGTATGTATGTATAAATGTATGTACGTATGTGTGTGTAAAAACAGACATATTTACCTGTGTGTGTATGTGTGTATGCATGCGTGTATGTATGTGTGTGTGTGTGTGTGTGTATGAATGTCTGTGTGTATATACCCATACACACACACATAAGTGTGTGTATGTATGTATATATGTATGTATGTGTATAAACAGACATGTTTACCTGTGTGTGTGTATGTATATATGTATGTATGTATGTGTGTGTAAAAACAGACATATTTACCTGTGTGTGTATGTGTGTATGCATGCGTGTATGTATGTGTGTGTGTGTGTGTATGAATGTCTGTGTGTATATACCCATACACACACACATAAGTGTGTGTATGTATGTATATATGTATGTATGTGTATAAACAGACATGTTTACCTGTGTGTGTGTATATATGTGTGTATGTATGTGTATGTAAAAACAGACATATTTACCTGTGTGTGTATGTGTGTATGCATGCGTGTGTGTGTGTGTGTGTGTGTGTGTGTGTGTGTGTGTGTGTGTACTATCTGCTGATGTCTACATCCTAACCAAACCCATCTAGTTATAGCTATATACACCATATATTTCAATTAGTCAGTCTTAACATAATAAACACCCTAAATCTTAGTGAATATTTATATATAATGTATACACACACACACACACATATATATATAATGTATACACACACACACATATATATATATATAATATATACACACACACACACACGCATATATATATATATATATAATATATACACACACACACACATATATATATAATATATACACACACACACATATATATATATATATATAATGTATACACACACACACATATATATATAATATATACACACACACACACATATTATATATACACACACACACACACATATATATATATATATATATATATATAATGTATACACACACATATATATATACACACACACACACATATATATAATATATACACACACACACGCATATATACACACACACACACACATATATATAATATACACACACATATATATATATATATATATATATATATATATATATAATACACACACACATATATAATGTATACACACACACACATATATATAGTGTTGTAGGTGTTGGTAGTGCTGGTGGAATTGGTGTTGTGGGAGTGGTAGTAGTGGCTGGCAGTGTGTGTGTGTCTGTGTCTCTGTGTGGCACTACACCACTACACCACCACACCACCACACCACCAACACTAACAGTGTTAGTGTAATAGTGTCGTGTTGGGTGTTGGTAGTGGTGTGGTGGTGTAGTGGTGTGGTGGTGTGGTGGTGTACTGTTGGTGGTGTGGTGGTGTAGTGGTGTAGTGCCACACAGAGACACAGACACACACAGCCACACAGAGACACAGACACACACACACTGCCACACAGAGACACAGACACACACAGCCACACAGAGACACAGACACACACACACTGCCACACAGAGACACAGACACACACACACTCACTGTTACACACATACATGCAAACAGACACGCAGATATATATATATACGCATGCATGCACACACTCATAAACATACAAACATACACTCGCACGTGCCCGTACATACACACCCATTCACACAAACACAGACATATGCACACACACACACATCCACACATACACACACACACAATACATAAACTATTTAGGTGTCATTTAGTGCAACATACCTAGATTCAGGAACTAACAAAAATAAATAAAATATAAATTCAAAAATGATGAAAAAAATATGAAAGAATAAAAGTAAAAATAATCCCTCATATTAGGTTTTGATGAGTTTGCATGAGAGGTGCACCTAAAATGTTGATTATTGTGATGGTGCGAGATGGTATCAACAAGTTTAAAGTCTGTCATAGCCCCAGAGGCTCATCAAGCTGGTAGTTACCCCAGTTTCTGTGTCTTTAGACTGAAAGTACAAGACACACCCTGAACAGGACACCAGTCCATTGCAGGTGAAAATCTGGGACGGGGTGATAAAAACTGACCTTGCTCACTTACACAAGTGATGTTGTCTCTAAGACAATATCACTGGATCGAGATCTTTGGCGCTATGCAGTAATACAGAAGACCCGCCTACCCTTACATACAAACTTTAAATCTACAGTCAGGAGAGGCGGTTACGCTGGTATGGACATGTGATGCGTATGAAGGATGACAGCTGCATAAAAAGGTGCAGAGCACTAGAAGTTGATGGAAACCGCGGAGTGGGGAGACCCAAGATGACCTTACCCAACTACACCTCTCAAAGTCAATGACACACGACCGTGACTTCTGGCGTCACGCAGTAATACAGGGTACCCGACCTCCCATGGGTACATGCTGAAGCATATAAACAATATACCCCCCCCCCCCCACCCCCCACTGCAAGGTGGTCGTGGAGGTGCCACGGCAAAAAAGCACCCAGCCCACACTGTAAAGTGGACGTGTAGGCGCCACGAAAAAGCACCCAGCACTCACTGTAAATGAGGTTGGTGTTAGGAAGGGCATCCAGCTGTAGAAATCAAGCCAGATCAGTTCCTGTATGAGCAAGGCACGGTCAGCCGACCAGACACTGCCCACAACAGGACAATCCGTCTAACCCATGCTAGCGTGGAAGAACGGACGTAAAACGGTGATGATGATGATGATGATGAGTCAGTAGGCACCTCTTAACCCAATATACACCCCACTCCACACACCCTGCTGCCCACACTACCTTTTCTCTGTGAAGTCATGTCGGTACCACAGGACATCCAGTCCACACTAAAGTGGTGGTGTAGGTGTCACGACAAAAAGCACCCAATCCACACTGTAAATGATGTTGGCGTCAGGAAGGGCATCCAGTCATAGATAACCACCCAGATACAGTTCTATATAAGCGAGATATGGTCACCCGACCAATCTTGCCTCAAGTAGGACAGACCTGTCTAACCCATGCTAGCGTGGAAGATGGACATTAAATGATGATGATGATATATAAATATATATATATATATATATATGTGTAAATGAAGTAATTCCATCGGAAAAGTCCAGGAAAAAAGAGTGCTCTATGTAGGCAACAGAGCTTAATTATTATTATTATGTAATAAACAACATAAGGCAATTATGGTAAATGGAATAATTGCCTTATGTTGTTTATTACATAATAATAATATATATATATATATATATATATATATATATATATACACATATATGGATATAATATGTTTCTTTATAGATAGAGAGAGAGAGAGAGTGTGTGATGGAAATGAATGTGGAAAGAAGTAGAGAAAGAGGAAGACCAAGGAAGACTTAGTTAAAGATAAAGGAGGAGAAAGTGAAGGAGAAGTTTTGGAGGGAATGCAGAGAATAGGAAATAAAATGGATAAGTTTGCGATAATGCCTGCTTTAGCAGGGGGAATGACCTGAAAATGGTTGTTGTTGGTTTCATTGTTGTTTGTAGTTAATAGAGTTGAAATTTGGAAGAATATTTCTGGTACAATAGTTTTTTTTCCAGAGGAACTGAAAGATATTGTTAAATGTTTGCAATAATAATAATAATAATAATAATTGTTTCTACTTTTGGCACAAGGCCAACAATTACCCAGTGTATTACTGGTACTTTATTTTATCGACCCAGTAAGGATGAAAGGCAAAGTCAACCTCGGCGGGATTTGAACTCAGACCATAAAGGGCCGTAACTCTAATAATAATAATAATAATAATAATAATTGTTTCTACTTTAGGCACAAGGCCAACAATTACCCAGTGCATTACTGGTACTTTATTTTATCGACCCCGTAAGGATGAAAGGCAAAGTCAACCTCGGCGGGATTTGAACTCAGATCGTAAAGGTACGTAACTATGCTGGAAAGCATGGCGTCCGACCCTCTACCGATACTGCCAATTCACCGCCCTATATATATATAGTAATAATAGAGTTTCTACTTTTGGCACAAGGCCAGCGATTACCCCAGTGCACCACTGGTACTTTATTTGAACTCAGAATGGCAAGGGCCGTAACTCTATGCTGCAAAGCATGGCGTCCGACCTTGTACCGATACTGCCAATCCACCGCCTCGATAATAATGGTTTCTGATTTAATTTGATGATAATTTCTTTATTGGTCACTAGGGCCTACATAAGGGGACAATACAAAAAGACAAATAATAATCAAAATTTTTTCTATTTTCATTAAGTATAATATTTAAAAATATTTAATGGTACCAGTCTATTTTCACCTAAATGACTGTTACTTTTTCAAGTGTAATTCCTGCATAGAATGGCGCAGGAAATGGTTTACAGAAGCACTGAGATGGAGTAATTATAGAACTGTGCTACTGAATTATTACATGGAGAGATGAGTGGCTTAGTGGTTAGGGCTCATGGTAGTGGAGTTATGGGTTTCATTCTTGAACTGGGCAGTCTTGTGTACTTTATTGAGCAAAACACTATATTTCACATCACTCCAGTCAACTTGGCTGGCATACTAGTTGGAAGCTAGGTGGACTGAGGCAATTCTGGTCCATCTACTTGACAGTTAAGTGGACTGAGGCAATTTTGGTCCATCTGCTTGACAGCTAGGTGGACTGAGGCACTACGGGTCCATCTACTTGACAGTTAGGTGGACTGAGGCAATTTTGGTCCATCTACTCGACAGCTAGGTGGACTGAGGCATTTCTGGTCCATCTACTCGACAGCTAGGTGAACTGAAGCAATTTTGGTCCATCTACTCGACAGCTAGGTGGACTGAGGCATTTCTGGTCCATCTACTTGACAGCTAGATGGACTGAGTCTTGAATAGCAGCAAGTTTAGTTTATTATCATCCATTCTTCATTCTTTTTCTCTACCAGCAATAAGGACAGCTAACAACCTCTCCCTCTCCAGTCCTTCCTATAGTTATAGTCTTGATAGTCTATTGAAGTAAGAATAACCCCCCAAAAAGACATTTGTAAGTTCTTGGTCCCCTGACCACCTCCCTATTCTCTACTATTGGGAGTAGAGTTAGCTACCTATAGGAGCATGTTACACGAGTTGGAATAACTATTCCAATGTGTCTCGCTCACCATCCTCCAGGGCAACATTTTCTCATTTATGCTATTGCACTGGAACATTCTGCCAACTTAACCTCTGACTTTCTCTTTCACATTTACTCCAAATGGCCAAAACAGAGGAGTATGAAAAGAAGGGGCTCAACAATATTTCTATGAACAAAGCACGTAGACAGCTAAACTGTACTTTCAACTTCTTAATTTTCTGCAAATAAAACAAGTTTCCTGTCGGTATATTTTCGCGAGTTTTTAACAGGCACTCACAAATAAACGTTTCTCATTGGAGGTGCTATTACCAATGTTCTTACCCGTGCAACGCCGGGATACACTGCTAGTAGAAACCAAAACTAGAACTGACCTGATTGGCTTTATAGATGTTAACAGTGATAGTATTGGTGGTGGTTGTGGTGTTAGTAGTGGTGTTGGTGTCAGTGGTGGTGTGGTGGTGATGGTGGTGACAGTGATGGCGGGTGTTTGGTGTGGTAAAATGGTGGGTGGCAATGGGCATGTCACAGGAGAATGCATGCATCACAGTGAAATTTCAAGATATATATATCTATATATATCTATATATATCTATCTATCTATCTATCTATCTATATATATATATATATATATATATATATATAGAGAGAGAGAGAGAGAGAGAGTGATGGAAAGAGAGATAGCTAGAAGCTATGGAATTTCCTGAAGAGATAGGATGTCATCACATTAGCAGACAGTAAAGATTAACTGCAAAGTGGGGAACCACCAGCACAAAACTGAGTCTAAAGTGATAAACTAAGGTAACAGTTATTTAAGATATATGATAGTTTAAGTGAGGCCCCTTTAAATATTTTACGCACTCACTGATAGCCTACTTCACGAATATATATATATATATATAGAGAGAGAGAGAGACAGACACCCACTCAAATACATATATGTATGTATAGAATCTTATATACACTCACATATGATGATGATGTATATATATATATAAATGATCATAGTATAATAAACTTTTCAAGGATTTACACCAGTCCAGCCTCCTGTTATATATATATGTGTGTGTGTGTATATACATATATATATATATATATATATATATATATATATATATATATATATATATATGTATAGTCCAGAATTAGCCGTCGAAACGGCTTGAGCTCAGCTGTCGGGGTCTTACTGGTTCCTATTACCCACTCTACTACCTCAAGTATTGAGTACTTTGGTGCGTTATGGTCCACCTGGTTCCTTACCACATTTCCTTCGTTATATATATATATATATATATATATACATATTATTCAAAATGTTAATAAATGAAAAATATCCTCATAATCAAAATATATATTTTATTATACATATTTCAAAGGTACAATGGTGTTTAAGTACGTTTTCATCAGACAAAATATTTGATTTGATAGGTGACATACCGCTACGGTTTTGATTATTCAATTCCAGTATTGGCAGTGGTTTATTTCAACAAATCTCAACGTTTTTACACTATATATATATATATGGAGGCACATGGTTAGAGCATTGGCCTTGCAATCAAAAGGTTGTGAGTTCAGTTCTCAGACCGGGTGATGTGTTGTTTCCTTGAGCAAGACACTTTATTTCACATTGCTCCAGTTTACTCAGCTGTAGAAATGAGATGATAGGACTGGGGTCCCTATCATTCCACTGCAAAGTGGTCGTGGAGGTGTCACGGAATAAAAGCACCCAGCACTCACTGTAAATGAGGTTGGTGTTAGGAAGGGCATCCGGCTGTAGAAACCAAGCCAGAATCAGTTCCCATCCCACCCTTGCAAGCAGGGAAAAAGCGGACGTAAAATGAAATGATGATGATGATGATGATGATATACAACTTTGTTAGGTTTCGGCCAGTATTGGCCCAGGCCATGTCTGGCGAAGTCTTTCAAATCAGGATTTGGACACCATGGCCCACTCAAGTAGAGAGTCGTTGTTTACAGAGACATATCCGGGTGTAGGAGGTTTATGCGGGATTTCTTGAAGGAATTTGTCCAAAGACTTCTGGAATTTTATCAAGTCTGTTTCTGTGTTAATGTGTTTCGGTGTAATGTTAAAGAGAGTGGGTCCAATTGAGGTGAAATAATTGTGCCGTATTGTTGATGAGATGCGAGTGAGATATTTGTCGGGGGCAGATAGCATGGGATCCAAGCCTTGGGTGTACACTAAAGGTGATGCCAACATCATTTGGGCAATGCTGATGGAATATTTTCCACATCATGTAGATAATATAGTGCCCACG
Source organism: Eledone cirrhosa (assembly GCA_964016885.1). Classification (NCBI taxonomy): domain Eukaryota; kingdom Metazoa; phylum Mollusca; class Cephalopoda; order Octopoda; family Eledonidae; genus Eledone; species Eledone cirrhosa. Next base: position 6,576,760 of record OZ024762.1, read on the forward strand.
GCGACGTTGGTGGGATTGGGCAAAAGTGGAGAAGAGAAGGATAACAGTGTGGATATCTCTCGACTGCAAAGTTCTGAGAATCCAGGAACACATTCCGCGGGCCATGTCAACTTTGCTGTTTATATGAGTGGCCCAGCTTATGTAGTTGTCCACAATTTCTCCCAAGTCTCTGATGTTGTTCGATGCCATGAGAGTTTCACCTGAAAGAAGGGATTATAACTCAAATTTAGCATATTGTTCTTTCCACCCATTAGATAACAACCAGTAGATCTGACTGAAGCCATATCCAGTCACCCGCTTCATTGATGACCTTCTGGAACTTGGAATCATCTGCAAAGATTCTTATGTGTTTGTGCTTGATGATGTCAGTAATGTCATTAATGTAGATGATGAAAAGAAGTGGACCCAACACAATGCCCTGCGGGACATCACCATTTAACATTCATTTTTTCACACTAGCATGGGTTAGACAGATTGTCTTATTGTGAAATAATTCAGATTAAATGACCATGTCTGGCTCTTACAGAATTGTTTATGGTTTGGTTTCTATGGCTGGATGCCCTTCCTAATGCCAACCATAATTACAGTGTGGACTGGATGGTTTTTATGGTGTCACCAACACGATTACATTACACTCTTGACTGGGTGCTCTTTTGTTGTGTCACGAACACGACCACTGTACATTATATGGAGGTTTTTCAAGATTACAATTATGAGTGGAAAAACATTCTAGACATGAAAGGCAGAAAGTTCAAGATGAAACCTAATAGCAGCCCCATTAGGAATTAAACGCTAGAAAAAAATAAAAAATTATTTATGGCTATTTTCAAACAAAATGCCCAACTTTTTGAAAAAGAAATAACGTTTGCGCCAATTTTTATTAAAAAAAAATTTATCTGGCAATTCTGTTCTTGTGGACAGTAAATATGGAATTAGTAGTAGCACTAATGAAAGTGGTGGTGGTGGTAGGTGTAGTGGGAGAGGCAGTAAGAGATGACAGTCAAGCTGGTTTACAAGATAAACATTACATGGAATCCTGGTGTAATTAAGTAGAAAGCATTTAGTAATGCGCGAGGAGTGGTGGGATGATTCTTAAATGAATACAGGCCATTCAATGAACATAATTAGGGACAATTAAGAGAGTTAATGAGACAATTAAGATTATATAATAACTGATATTTCTGGCTATTTCCTTTACCAATTTCAATACTTAACTGGAATTGTCTTTCTTTTTTATCAAACCATGTTTGTTGTGTAGAAAAATAAGTGGAATATATTGCTATTAGTTACACCATGTGTGTGTGTGTGTGTGTGAGTGAGTGAGTGAGTGTGAGTGTGGGTGTGTGGGTGAGTGTCTGTAGGTGAGTGAGTGTGGGTGAGTGAGTGTGTCTGGGTGAGTGTGTGTGTGTGGGTGAGTGTGTGTGGGTGAGTGAGTGAGAGGACAGACAGTGAACAAACTGTGAACGAACTATGAGCAAACATTGAACATGATGCTGATTATTCCACAGAGTAGACAGTGAGTGAAATGAATGAACAGTGAACTGTGGACAGACAGTGAACCCTGAATGAACAGTGGATAGTCAGTGAACAAACAGTGAACGAACTATGAACAAACATTGAACATAATGCCAATTATTTCACAGAGCAATTAAGAAATCGAAGAATGTTATGAAAAACGAAGTAGCAGGTTGTGTGTATGTAAAGTGTTGTTCTATTAAAACTCTCTGTAGAAATTAAAAGACATACAAAAATAAAGAGGAAAACTTAGTAAATGAGTTTCGTTAATTAACAGAACAATTAAGAGAATGTCTAAGGAAGTGTTACAACTACAAGAAAGTATTTTAATTAACATGAACTTAAACGAACATCTCATCATGATATCACAGGCATCTTTGAAGATTTTGTGTTACACATTAAAACATGACATGACATACATAGGGTGTGTGTGAGGGGATAGGTGTGTGTTCAACACTGAACATGACATGGCATACATGAAGTGTGTGTGTGTGTGTGTGTGAGGAGATGTGTGAGTGTGTGAGGGGATAGGTGTGTGAGTGGATGTGTATGTTCCACATTAAACATGAGATGGCATACATGGTTTGTATGTGTATGTGTATGAGGGTATGTATGTATGTGTGTGTGTGTGTACATGTGTGTGAGGGGGATGTATGTGCATGTGAGGGGATGGATGTATATATTCCACATTGAACATCACATGGTGTGTGCGGATGTTTGTTGATGTGCGGCTAGTCCAAGAATTGAACGTATAACCTTATGATTTTGAGTCCAGCACCCCAAACACTAAGCCACCCTTCCACACATACTCTATCAAAGATGAAAGGTAAATTTGAAATTTGAACTAAGGATGTATAGAGCTACTTGTATCTGGGATTATATTCTTTTGGGGTTTAGAGTAATGTTACTCTATAGAGTGCGTAGCTCGGAGATCAGGGAGTCACTCCAGGTAGAGACGCTACTTCTCCAAATTGAGAGATCACAGCTGGGGTTCCTCGGAAGGGTCTTTGGAGTAATGTTACTCTATAAAGTGAGTAGCTCGGAGATCAGGGAGTCACTCCTGGTAGAAACACTACTTCTCCAAATTGAGAGACCACAGCTCTGATACTATGGGCATGTGGTTGGAATGTCTCAGGAAAGAATCGCTGGACAGATTTTATGGGCAAAACCAACTGACAGGAGACCCAGGGGTGGAACCCCGAGCAAGATGATTGGATAACATCCATGAGCTTGGCTAGTCTCTGGTTTGGGGATCCAGCCGGATCAGTTGGAGATGGTTGCTTCTGACAGGACCCACTGGAGGGAGTGTTTGAGGACTCTGCCACCATCACCCTCTCAGGATTAAGTTGGCAGAGGAAGGATGATGAGGAGGAGAAGAAGAAGAAGAAGAAGAAGAAGATGCTTAGCGCTGAAACAAATACCACAAGGTATTCTATTTGATGCTATAATCCAGCCTCACCCATTCCTCATCTCATCATATGAGATATCTATCCATACATTTCTCCCTGTTGATAAACGGCCTGAAGGGTAGCAATGGTAAAAACATCAACTGAAAGGGAAGTACTTCAATCTATACAGACACACGTTAACACACATAAACATACATACATGCACACACACACACACACACATGCATGCACACACATCAACATACACACACACACATCAACATACACAACACACACACACATCAACATACACACACATCAACACACACACGCAACACACACATCAACACACGCATCAACATTCACACACACACATCAACACACACACACATCAACACACACACATCAACATACACACACACATCAACATTCACACACACACACATCAACACATACACACCAACATACACACACACACATCAACATACACACACACATCAACATCAACATACACGCGCACATGTGTTATGTTATGTTCCTGTTGAATAAGTTTATCAAATGTCTTTAATAAACTTATAACAATACTGAACAGGGGGTGAGGTGGTGGGGTGGTGACTGGGGGAAGGAGATGGGGTGTGAAGGGAGGGGATAGGGGAAGGAGAGGGGGGATAGGGGGAAGGAGAAGGGGTGGAGTGAAGGATACTCCCCTCCCCCCGCTAATACAACAATAACAACACAAATATTTGAAAAATCTAAAAATTAAAAGTGAATAAAAATGATTATTTCAAGTGAAACAACAACAACAACAACAACAACAACAACAACGACAATAGTGATGAGGGTTGTGATAATAGTGGTGATGATGAAGGTGGTATGATAGTGGTGGTGGTGGTGGTGGTGAAGATAAGGGTGATGATGATGATGGTGATGTTGATGGTGGTGATGATGATGGTGGTGATGATGGTGGTGGTGATGGTGATGATGGTGGTGATGGTGATGATGACGGTGATGATGATGGTGGTGATGATGATGATGGTGGTGATGATGGTGGTGGTGATGATGACGGTGGTGGTGATGATGATAATGGTGGTGATGGTGGTGATGGTGGTGATGGTGATGGTGGTGGTGATGATGATGATGATGATAATGGTGGTGATGATGATGATGGTGGTGATGATGATGATGATGATGGTGATGGTGACGATGATGAGGGTGATGGTGATGATGGTGATGGTGGTGGTGATGATGGTGGTGGTGGTGGTGATGGTGATGACAGTGATGGTGGTGGTGGTGATGTTTTAATATATTACAAATGGTTTTATTGAAGCAGGAACGGGCTCCACTCCATTATACGGCTGAACAAGTTGAACATAAGTTGGAGCGGTGAAGCTGCCATGTTAATTGGATGTTGGGAGATGTTGGGAGAGATCGCTTTCCACAGGTTTGCACACATGGGGGGGGGGGGTGGAGGGAGGGAGGGAGAGAGAGAGGGAGAGACGGTGAGAGAGATGTGGAGACTGAAGGAAAGAGACAGACATATATATATATACATATACACACATATATATATATATATAGAGAGAGAGAGAGTGTGAGAGAGGGGGGATACACATACACACACAAACATATATATATATATATATAGATAGAGAGAGAGAGAGAGGGATGGGGGGAATACACACACACACACACATATATATATATATATAGAGAGAGAGAGGGATGGGGGAAATACACACATACACACACACAAATATATATATATATAGAGAGAGAGAGGGATGGGGGGAATACATACACACACACACACATATATATATATATATATATATATATATAGAGAGAGAGAGAGGGATGGGGGGAATACATACACATACACACACACACATATATATATATATATAGAGAGAGAGAGGGATGGGGGGAATACATACACACACACACACATATATATATATATATATATATATAGAGAGAGAGAGAGAGGGTGAGGGGGAATACACACACACGCACACACACATATATATATATATAGAGAGAGAGAGGGATGGGGGGAATACATACACACACACACACACAAATATATATATATATATATATATAGAGAGAGAGAGAGGGTGAGGGGGAATACACACACACGCACACACACATATATATATATATAGGGAGAGAGAGTGAGAGGTGGGGCATGGGGTGGAGGTGCCTATGCTACTTATATTGGACTGTTGTTAGGTATCTACAGTTTGTTTTCATAATAAGATGACTGACAGAAAAAAACATTAAATAATCAGATTGCCAAATACATGAAAGTAAAAAGAAATGTAACTCCCTCCTCACCATATTCCTAATGACATACACTCAATTTCAATTAATTAATTTTTAGGGATTTATTAAAATTATTAATTATTGCATTATAATTAATATAGGAACTACAATTTAAAGTTTATACAGAAACTTGCTCAAAGATAGTTACGAATTGCAGGACATTGCAGAAGTCAGAAGTGATACACAAGTTACTATATATATATATATATATTAAGAGAGTAAAACAAAGAATCCTTTAATACATCAAAAGTTTTTATTAGCCAACAATGTTTCGTCCTATTAAGGACTCATCAGGGCAATCAAAACAACAAGAAGTAATATCGGCAGATACAAGCCGGAAACTCTGAAGAATATGGAGTGTGCATACACTAAAGTCTTACAAAAATATATGATAATAAATATATATATATATCATCATCATCATTTTACGTCCGCTTTTCCCTGTTTGCAAGGGTGGGACAGGTCTTATTAAGCACAGCATCTCTCCACTTGTCACGGTCCTTCGTCATCTCCACCGTGAGCTTCAGTGATCTGAGGTCTGCTCTCACCACCTCCGCCCATGTTTTTCTGGCTTGATTTCTACAGCCGGATGCCCTTCCTAACACCAACCACATTTACAGTGAGTGCTGGGTGCTTTTTTTCCGTGGCACCTCCACGGCCACTTTACAGTGGAATGATAGGGACCCCAGTCCTATCATCTCATTTCTACAGCTGAGTAAACTGGAGCAATGTGAAATAAAGTGTCTTGCTCAAGGAAACAACACATCACCCGGTTTGAGAATTGAACTCACAACCTTTCGATTGCAAACCCAATGCTCTAACCACTAAGCCCCGCGCCTATATCTATATCTATATCTATATATATTATATATATATAATATTAGTCTCATACCAAAACCAATACGAAAAGAATACATTATATACATACAGGACATACTTTAACTGGTGTCAACACATTACAGATGAAAGTTTCTATGGAATACTTGCTCCAGATGGCAAATAAAAAGATGGTTACGATTTGCAGGACATTGCTGGAGAAGTAAACAGGAAGTTATACACAAGCGGCTGCTGTGGGAACCAACTTGCAAGAGATAGATTAGGGGAAGACTTGTTTGAACATTCATACATGAACTCTCAGACAATACAAATCTCAGCAGGAAGCAGTTGTCAGGAGCAACAGAGAGTTGTGAATTGTGGAGAGACTTTGTTAAGGATGTTTGACTGAGGTTACAATGATCATCATGATGAAGATAAGAACTTAACATATGGCTCTTATATAAAATTATGTTGTAAGATGTTAGTTTTGTTTTATAGAAACAGATCTTGGTACCAAAATGGTTTAAATAGGAACCCCTTTAAAATTGGTGGTTTTGTTTCATAGAGCCAGGGCCAGGGCCAGTTTTGGCTGGGTTGGTAACAAAAAAGTTAAATAGGAACCCCTTTAAAATGGGTGGTTTTGTTTCATAGAGCCAGGGCCAGGGCCAGTTTTGGCTGGGTTGGTAACAAAAAAGTTAAATAGGAACCCCTTTAAAATGGGTGGTTTTGTTTCATAGAGCCAGGGCCAGGGCCAGTTTTGGGTGGGTTGGTAACAAAAAAGTTAAATAGGAACCCCTTTAAAATGGGTGGTTTTGTTTCATAGAGCCAGGGCCAGGGCCAGTTTTGGGTGGGTTGGTAACAAAAAAGTTAAATAGGAACCCCTTTAAAATGGGTGGTTTTGTGCCATAGAGTGTGGGACTGAGGTGCGTGTGTGTGTGTGGGGGGGTTACACAACAACTCTGGATTGATTTGACTGTGAGAAAGATGGCTAAACAACCTTTTACCCCTACAAGGCGTGTAGGGAGCCAAAGAGGATGTGGGATCACACACATCATCATCACCACCACCACCACCATTTTACATGTTGGCATGGGTTGCATGGATCATCAGGAGTTTTCAACTCGGATGGTCGGTAGAGCATCCGTTGCATGTGTATTCCATTTTTGGCATGGCCTCATGCACACGCTGACGCCCAAAGATTTGCACTATACACACATACACACATACACACTTAGACATAGACATATTCACACAAACACACATACCATTTACACACACATACACAGGTAGAAACAGACACACACACACATGCATAGGCACATACACAGACAGCTACACACATACACATACACACACAGAGACAGCTACATCCCCACACATACAGACAGGCAGCTACACACACAGAAACATATACATATACATTGACACACAGACAGCTACACAAATACACAGACAGACCCCCTCCCTCCACACACACTGATACACACACACAGATACACATACACACAGATACACACACAGATACACACACACAGATACACATACACACACAGATACACACACACACACAGATAAACACACACACAGATACAGACACACATTCTTCAAGATAATTAAGATTAACAAATGAAACATTTAATAATTAAAAGAAAACATGTTGTAATTAGAGGGAGGAGTGTATGGATGGATGTGTGTGTATGTGTGTATCTAGGTGTGTGTATGTGTGTGTGTGAGTATCTAGGTGTCTGTATGTATGTATGTGTGTGTATGTATCTAGGTGTGTGTGTGTATGTGAGTATCTAGGTGTGTGTGTATGTGAGTATCTAGGTGTGTATGTGTGTGTCTAGGTGTGTGTGTATGTGAGTATCTAGGTGTGTGTGTGTGTGAGTATCTAGGTGTGTATGTGTGTGTATGTGAGTATCTAGGTGTGTATGTATGTGCATGTGAGTATCTAGGTGTGTATGTATGTGCATGTGAGTATCTAGGTGTGTATGTATGTGTGTGTGTGTATGCATTTTTTAACGTTTGTGTGTATGTGTTTTTAGATTTGTGTGTGTATATATGTGTGTATATGTGTGTGTGTGTCTAAGTTTGCGTGTCTGTATGTCTGATGGACAAACTGTTCTCTGGGAGTGTGAAGAGTGAGACTAGAAAAGAGGAGTAAATACAGAGAAAAAGAGAGGAGTAGTGAGAGTGATGAGAGAGAGAGAGAAGTAACCCCTTCATTACCATATTTCCAAGTGAAGAGAGGGGTAGTGAGAGTGAGGATTATGAAAGATGAAGAGAGAGAGCGAGAGAGAGGTAACCTCTTCATTACCATATTTCCAAGGAAAGGCTGCCTATGTTTTGCTAATAATTTTGGAAATAATCCAGAATTTTGAGGGATTTAGTGATACAC
>OZ024762.1:6590201-6617701 GCA_964016885.1 Eledone cirrhosa
AAGATGGACATTTAATGAAAATGATGATGATATATATATATATATATATATATATATATATATATATCATCATTTTCATCATCATTTCATTTTACGTCCGCTTTTTCCCTGCTTGCAAGGGTGGGACGGGAACTGATGCTGGCTTGATTTCTACAGCTGGATGCCCTTCCTAACACCAACCTCATTTACAGTGAGTGCTGGGTGCTTTTTTGCTGTGTCTCCTCCACGACCACTTTACAGTGGAATGATATGGATCCCAGTCCCTATCATCTCATTTCTACAGCTGAGTAAACTGGAGCAATGTGAAATAAAGTGTCTTGCTCAAGGAAACAACACATTACCCAGTCTGAGAATTGAACTCACAACCTTTCGATTGCAAGGCCAATGCTCTAACCACTAAGCCATGTGCCTCCATATATATATATATATATATATGAAATTATAAGTTTGAAGAATAGTCAGACAAAATTTATCCAATTTTTTCTTCTTACTCCGTAGAAATCAACCAGATAAATAATCAATTAAACGGAGCTAAGTTTAAAATGTAACTTTGAAGAAATAACAGATAAATGTTATTGATATTACTCTATCAGGAACAGTCAGATAAAATTTACCTAGTCTTTCCTCTTAGTCCGTAGAAATTAACTAGACAAATAATCAATTAAACGGAGCTAAGTCTAAAATGTAAGTTTGAAGAAAAAATAGATATATATGATCTAACCATCAACAGCACAAACTTCAGGAAACCAGCCAACAACCTGATCTAATATCAATCAGGTGAATACACAAGCCAAATTGATTACTTACTTGATAGACAAGACAATCAGACTTTAATAAAGATTATGGCCTTCCCTGAGGAAGAATGCACTGCCCAGCACAAGTCTGTTATTAATGACATCAAAATAAACAAAAGACAGAACAAGACACATAGGAAAATATGGAGACGAAGGGTATGGAAACTAAAGGACACCTCTGATAAATATAGGTTTAGAAAGGCCTTAGAAACACACAAGATCATTAAAAGTAAAAGGCAACCCAAATCACTCAAATATATTCTCACTGGAACAAATATACACAAACCAATCTCCAGCCCTACGGTAACAAATTGTGGTACATGCCTATATATAATTGAAGGATAAAAATTCACATTCAAAACATTCAAAGATGGCCAAACTTTTACAGTGAAAAACAACTTCACTTGTAACCACATGTAGTGGATGTAGACATAACTACATAGAACAGACGTGTATTTCATTACGCAAAAAAAAAATTGACCGTCCATTGCCAACAAATCCGAGACGTAAATACTAGAAAAATCCCCTTAAGTAGCCACATCGCAGATTGTGCAGGAATGACCTTACCCAACTTTAAAATCTCCCCCCTTTATAAGTGCTCAGATTCTTTCACTCAACAACAAAAAATAAATAAATAAAAACTATTTCTTAACAGTAATAAACAAAAATTAAATATGTAATCAGCTCCATTAGATTATTCATAAGGACCTATTGATTAAGCACATACACAGATCGATACTTTTGCCCACATACACGTGTGTGTGTGTGAGTATATATATATACTCACACACACACACACACCACTACAAAAACAAACACACACATATATATACACAATATACCTAAAAACTCCCATTTTTCTTTCTTTCCCTCCCAAATATTTCTCTAAGTTTTGATCCCATCAGACTTACAATAAGACACACACACACATATATATATTTATATATATATATATATATTGGAATCGATCATATACACACTCACATACACACACTCTTACTCTCTACAACCATATTCCTAAAATAAAATTTCTTTTACAATTCTATACTTTTGATAATCCCATTTATCTCTCTTCTCCCATATAGAATTTGTCTCTAGCTTACATTTCGCCTCTTTGCCACCCCCATCTGGACTCTTGACCAGTCCTTTAACACAATTGAGATATATACACACATATATACAGAAAAATATCCTCTCCCTAAAAATAATTTTGCTCTGTGAAAAGACACAACTCCCACCACTACTAATACTACTACTACTACTACGACTACCTATCTCTCACTCTATATATATGGTTCCATTTTAGACCCAGTCTTCTTCTCAACAAGAACAGACCTTCTTCAACACTTAATTTAAAATTTTTCATTTTTTAAATTCTTTTTAATTGTAATATTCAACATTTGATAAGATAGATAACACATATACGTTGAAACCAGTTATATTATATATATTTTATATACATTATAAAATTACTTTAAAAAAAAAAAAAAAAAAAAAAAAAATTGTTCCTCTGATTTTTTCAATAACGTCACTTTGATGAATCAAAGAAGAAAAAAAGAAAAACAGATCCTTTAAATATATTTTCCGTGTTATTTCCAATTCCACTTTTCCTCTCTCTCTCTCTATATAAATATATTCATTAATTAAGCAAAACAAGACCACAAATTTCACAAGGAAGGCATTATTAAAAGATTGTCAACATATTTTAGTTTGATGTAAGGAATGTAGAGAATAATAATAATAATAATAATATTAATAATAATAATGTCCGTTTACAATTGTTTTGCTACTCCATATAATATTTCTGGATCAGATGACTATATATCATAATTGATCTGGTTCAGTTGAAAATAATTAACATATTATCCTCTCATATCTCCATCTCTCTCTTTAAGATTGGTTACTCTTGAACTATGTCATCATCATCATCATTTCATTTTACGTCCACTTTTCCCTGCTTGCAAGGGTGGGACGGGAACTGATTCTGGCTTGATTTCTACAGCTGGATGCCCTTCCTAACACCAACCTCATTTACAGTGAGTGCTGGGTGCTTTTTTGCCATGGCACCTCCACGACCACTTTACAGTGGAATGATAGGGACCCCAGCCCCTATCATCTCATTTCTACAGCTGAGTAAACTGGAGCAATGTGAAATAAAGTGTCTTGCTCAAGGAAACAACACATTACCCGGTCTGAGAATTGAACTCACAACCTTTCGATTGCAAGCCCAATGCTCTAACCACTAAGCCATGCGTATATATATATATATATATATATATATATATATATATATATATATATATATATATATATATATATATATATATATATATATATATATATATATATATATATATATATATATATATATATATATATATACTGGCAGCGATCACTTTAGAAATGTTAATCCTAACTGAGGGAGTCTCTTGATAAGCTTGAAGCCTCATGGATAATGCAATGATTAGACACAAAGTACAAGCAAAACTATTGATAGTCGGGACTAGAGGACTATTGGTAACATTTATCAATTATTTCTTCAAACTTACATTTTAAACCTATCTCTGTTTAAATGATTATTTGTCTGGTTAATTTCTACGGACTAAGAGGAAAGATTAGGTAAATTTTATCTGACTCTTCCTCATAGAGTAATATCAATAACACTTATCTGTTATTTCTTCAAAGTTATATTTTAAACTTAGCTCCATTTAAATGTTTATTTAAACATATATACATATATATATGCTCACCATCCATCAGTTTGTTTACAGCTCTGCTCCCACTGACAAGGTCAAGGAATTGTAAAGCTACACATTGCAACATATAGAAAGTCAAAGTCCAAACCATCTAACTCTGCAGCAACACTTTCATGGTTTTTAAGCACTTCCAAGCTGGGTTTTATGTGATGGCTTGCATATTTGGTTTATTCCCACCACCAATCACTTAAAACGGAAGATTCCATGTTGTAAACAGCTATAGGTTTTTATGATTTTCTTTTGTGGTAGTGGTGGGGTTATTTCTGTCTTGCTGTCTGTTATTTTACAGGATTAACACAGAACTATTAAATAAGAAAGCTATCTAGTAAACATATTTTTGACTCCAATTCAAAGCTCTAAGAATCATGTCTCTCTCTGTGTTTATATATATGTGTGTGTGTGTGAGTGTGTATATATATGTTTATATATATTTATGTGTGAATATATTCATATATAGACACACACACATATATATACATATATATATATATATATATATATATATATATATATATATATATATATACACACACATAAATACATACTTACATAAATATATAAACATACATACATGCATATAAATACACATGTACGTACATGTATACTCACACATACATATACATACACCTAAATATATATAAACACTGTTGCATGACAGTGGAATTCTCAGGAATTCCCTAATCTTTCTAAAACACACAAAAATACAAAGAGAAACATGAAAATGAACAAAAAACCCCCATTTTTTGCTGGCAGAAAATCATCATCATCATCGTTTATATATTTGCTTTCCATGTTGGCATGGGTTGGATGGGTTGTCAATTTTTCAGACCACACAGGTCGGAGTGACCTCATCATCATCATCATCATTTAATGTCTATTTTCCATTCTAGCATGGGTTAGACGAGTTGTCTTATTGTGAGACAAGCCAGGTAAGATGACTGGATTCTGTGGGACCACGGAGTGAATGAGAAGGAAAATGAGAAAGTTGAGACCAGGAACTGAAGAGAGAAATCAGGAAACTGTGGAGAATCAGACACATAGAAGTGGTACCAATGGTGGTTGGTGTACTGGGAGTAGTTAGTAGGTTAGACATGTAGAAGTGGTACCAATGGTGGTTGGTGTACTGGGAGTAGTTAGTAGGTTAGACATGTAGAAGTGGTACCAATTGTGGTTGGTGTACTGGGAGCAGTTAGTAGAAGGTGTTAGAAAGTTGAAGAAGGAATGACCTAAAAGAACTTTGGCCATTGTCTATGGCTCACTCTATTGGTATAGTGTGAGGATAACATCTGCTAGAGTAAAAGAGTTACTGAATGATGATGGTGGTGGTGGTGATGATGGTTGTGGTCGTGATGATGATGATGATGATAATGATGATAATGATGATGGTGATGATGTGGAGAAGAAAAAGAAGCAGCAGCAGCAGCTTTACTTCATTTTTCATATTGCTTTTCTGAAAGAAATCAGCAGACATTTTTAAAATAGCTATTGTTTTAGTGACAATATTTGGTTAGTAGTGAACATTTGATTGGCTGTTTGTTCTTCACTGTTCTTTATACCTTTTAACCTTTTTATAGATTTAGCTGGTTTTTACAGACAAATCTATGCCAAGTAAAATCACTTACTAATTCAACTGCAATAACTAACAAAAGCTTCTTGCTTCAGTCCATTTAGATAGCTTTTCACATGAACACAAACAAAGGAAATAAAATCATTAGCAGCAGCACTGTTTAACGTCCATTTTCCCCACTAGTATGGGCTAGACATACCGTTGTGAGACAAATCAGATCAGATGACCGTATCTTGTTCAAACAGAACTATTTCTGGTTTAGTTTCTACAGCTGAACGCTCTTCCTAATGCCAACCACATTTACATCATGACTCCTACATTACCACTTTACAGTGTGGACTGGATACTTTTTATTGTGGCACCAAAGTGACTACTTTACAGTGTGGACTGGATACTTTTTATTGTGGCACCAAAGTGACTACTTTACAGAGTGGACTGGGTGCTTTTTATTGTGGCACCAAAGTGACTACTTTACAGTGTGGACTGGGTGCTTTTTATTGTGGCACCAAAGTGACTACTTTACAGAGTGGACTGGGTGCTTTTTATTGTGGCACCAAAGTGACTACTTTACAGTGTGGACTGGGTGCTTTTTATTGTGGCACCAAAGTGACTACTTTACAGTGTGAACTGGGTGCTTTTTATTGTGACACCTAGACAATACTAGACTATAAAGTTCTCACTCTAGAAGGCTGGAGACAGAGGGTTTATGGGTAAATCTGCCTACGGTCTCATGAAACAGCTCTCAGTCTTTGGGATGAAAATGTTGAAAACTTTAAAGGAGCAGAAGGGAGGTGTTCCAGCTTGATCTGGTCAGGGATGAACATAAACGACCTCCATACTGTTTGAGGGCAATATGCTTTTATTGTAAAGTGCACTAAGGGGATTAATGTGTAAAGCCGCATGGTCTCATGGTTAGGATGTTATCATAGTTCTCAGGAAGATTCAGAGTGACACACACTGTGTGACAAGGCTGGCTCTCTAAATTACTCATTTTTGCCAGCAGGGTTGACAGAAACAACATGAAGTAAGTACCTTGCTCATTGTTGTTTTTAGCTAATTTTGAGGTGCTGATTTCAAATATAGCATCCATTTCCCCCTAACATATCAGGCTTTCATGTTTGTCTTTCACTCTGTTATCCCATAAACACAGGAAACATGGATATCCCTGTTCAACAAAATTTTCCTTTTTTTCTGTTAACCTAAGTTTGAGACCTGTTCTTGAGTAATTTGGGGCTGCTGAGTTTAAAAATGACAATACTTTTTTCTATCGGGTCAAGATATTTTTATCTATGGTCTGGTCCATATTGGCCCACCCATAGATACAAGAGATATCATAGCTAATAATAACACTGGTCAACACACGTATTGCTGACTTAGGTTTTGTTATTGTTTTTAACTAATTTTGAACGGCTGATTTCAAATATGGCATCCAATTTTTTCTTAACACATCAGATTTTCATTCTATGGCACATCCCTATTTTATTATGCACTCTATGAATAATATAATTTACCTAGGATGGATTACTAAGTCCTATAGTTTGAAACCATAAGTTATAATGTCAATAGAATCTGATATGATAGATGAAATATAAGATAACCTTTTATTCAATACATCTTGTTAATTCTCAAACAAAATAGATAAAGCACAATCGTACACTAACCAACATATTCAGGGAACAAATTTTCGCTTACGAGAGCACTTGGTGGGTTTCATGTCTACACAGTCTCTCTGAATACTCCAACAGTAGTCTGCTATCATGTGTGTGTTCCATCTACCTTGTTATATCTCCTCCATAACCTTGATGCAAGCGCTTGCCACCTTCATCGCTCACATCTCCAAGATTAGCAGGAAATTCATCGAGATGGCTTTTGAGGAAATGAATCTATATGATCATGCTGCAGCCTAAAAGATGAAAGCTACCAAGCAATGTCTCCACCAAATCCTTGTAGTTTGCAGCCTTTTTGCTGCCCCCAAATCCTTCCACAACAGACACAAATTAGGTGCAGTAACACATTAGGTGCAGTAACACAATCTCTCTCTTTCATTTAATGTTAATTGGAAACTATGTCTGGTCTGCTATGCTTGCTTGCATGCATGTATGAATGAGATGGTTGAGTCATGTGTTGGGGAATGATGAAAGTGACTGAGCGAGAGGTATAGAGCCCGCGTTGAATGTTGTGAAGAGTGTATAGGGTGGGCTGGGTTTATACTAAAGTGGCATAAGCACTACCACTTTACAGACTGCACTGGGTTATTTTATTGTAGCACCAACAACAGTGGTTAATACCAACACTCACAGACACACAGAGTCACACACTGACATACATACATACACTGATGTACACACATACACACACACATACACTGACATACAAAACACACACACACTGACATACAGACACACACAAATACACTGACATACAGAGACACACACACACACTGACACACAGAGACACACATAACACTGACCTACAGACACATATTCTAAGGGCTGAAGACATTCTCTGACACTGGTGATGGTGGTGGTGGTGGTGGTTGTAAGGTGAAGTGTGTGGTGATGGTGGTGGTGGTGGTGTCAGCCAAAAGAACCCCCATTCCCTCCTATCTCCACCCCGCCACTAAACTAAAAATAAACCTGGTGGTGTTTGTTGATGCAGGTATATTCTATGTACAGATATAGAACATAATCATCTCCCCCACCTACCCCGTGCTCCGACCCCACCACTGACACTGGGTTTCACAAGTATTTGTGGCACTTTGTTATGCTACCATCATAGAGAGAGAGAGAGAGAGAGAGAGAGAGAGAGAGAGAGAGAGAGAGAGAGAGGCTAATAATAGATATATAATTAGAACTTAACCAAAGAACAGTAAACACCCTCCCCTCCTACCTGGCATACACTGAAACATAGAGTGGTGGTAGGGTGGTTGGTGTGGTGGTGGCGGAGTGGTAGTGGAGGCAGTGGTAGAGAGGGTGTGGTGGTGATGGTGGAGTGGTGAGGTGGTAGTGGTGGAGTGGTGAGGTGGTGATGGAGTGGAAGTGGTGGAGTGGAGGTGGTATAGTAGAGTGGTGGAGTTGAGGTAATGGAAGAGGTAGAGTGGGGGTAGTAGTGGTGGAGTGGAAGTGGTTAAGTGGAGGTGGTAGTGATGGAGGTGTGGGAGTGGAGGTGGTGGTGGAGACAGAAGTGGAGGTGGTGGAGGCAAGAGTTAAGGTGGTAGTGGAGGCAGGAGTGGAGGTGGTGGTGGTAGTGGAGGTGGTGGTGGTAGTGGAGGTGGTGGTGGTGGTAGTGGAGATGGTGGTGGTGGTAGTGGAGGAGGTGCTGGTGGAGGTGGTGGTGGTGGAGGTGGTGGTGGTAGTGGAGGTGGTGGTGGTAGTGGAGGAGGTGGTGGTGGAGGCAGGAGTGGAGGTGGTGGTGGTAGTAGAGGTGGTGGTGGTAGTGGAGGTGCTGGTGGTAGTGGAGATGTGAAGGAACATGTAATCATGAAACTACAAGACATTCTGTAAAAGTAAAAAAAGCAACACTGCCTTACATTAACCCTTTAATGTTCAAACCGGCCAAAACCGGCCAGAATTCTCTACCTCTTTCTGTTGAAACCAGCTGTAACTGGTCGCTCAAACTGATGTTAAGGTATTGTTCTCAAAATAAAGACTTTCAAAATCTCATAGATTTGATATTATGTGAGATAATTATGTGAGGTAAAGCCTTTACCATGAAAATATAATAGTATATATAGGGTAATGTAAATGCTAAAGGGTTAACAAAGTATTTACTTTAGTGGGTTGCAAATTTTCACAAAGATTTGTTTACAAGTAAAGATACTATAAACATTTGAATTAACAAATATATTTCTAGATAACACATCTGAATCAACAACACCCCAGACACCATTCCCTTACCGAGTGAGGTGGAACTCATCAGACTGGACTGAGGAAACAATGATTCCATTGGTCTTTCCACTACTGATACTATCTACTTGTTGCTACACCTGGCAGAAGTAGCAACGTGAAATAAAGTGTCTTGCTCAAGGACATAACATATTGCCCAGACCTGGAATTGAATCTCGTAATCTTAACATTGTGGATCCATTTCTCGAAGCACTAAGGCATGTGCCTTCACTAAATCATTACAGGATGTTAAAAACTAATAATAGCTAGTTTAAGGAATAAACAGTGTGTAAGTGTGCCAAGAATGATTCCAGAGTAATTTATTAGTAAATATAGGTATGATAGTTTCTTAGCACACAAACACAACACAACCGCTCTCTCTCTCTCTCTCTCTCTCTGTATATAAATACGGAGATAGATTGATAGAGAAAGAAAGGAATAACGATGTTTAGTAAATATAGGTGTGATGGATTTTTAGCACACAAACAACACAGCACACGAATAAACAAATATATATATATATACAGGGTGTGAACGATATTTGTTCGCAATTTTCAACTGCTAATTTTATGCAAATTTTTTTTACTTCAGTTGTTACTCTTGTCTTCAAAAAAACAGTGACTATATTTCCATTATTTATTTTCAGAATAATTGATTATGAATAATTTTGAACCTCCAGATTTGTGGAAGAGACACGGAGTTCTTCTTGGAATCCACACCGGGAGGACAAATAAGGAAATTTCAGACTTTCTCAGCGTCAGCAGGAGAATGGTGGAAAAGGTCAGAAAGGAATATTGAAGATTCAGGATTCGACTACGAAACAACATCAGAGAGGAAAACACATGATCGACGATCTGACGCCTTCAGAATTCTGGCCGGTTTTGGCAGGTTTGAACACTAAAGGGTTAATATATAAAGCAGTTATGTTATTTGAAGCTTATGACAATGCAAAATGGACGGTAAATTTTGGAATAAAATAAAGGCAACAAATATGACGTTGTGTTACCTGTTATTTCATTTACCTATCCTAATATTTCAGGTTTAAAACCCTTCGTCAGAAGACTATAGTTGTTGCCTTCAATTTATTCCAAAATCTACTGTCCACTTTGTCATTGTCATAGACTTCAGTTAACATACTGTTTGATACACTAGCGTCTAACCCATGCTAGTGTGGAAGATGGACGTTAAACGAAGATGATGATGATGATGACACTAACACAATGCTCCAAGCAAACTACAGTGCCAACTTTATGTTTCTTATACAAATAAAATAATTATGTTGGAAGAACTATAATTTAAATAAAGGCCCTTTAAAATTGGGGGTTTTGTTTCATAAAATCAGAGCTGAGGTCTGAGTTGACATCAAAAGGGTTAAAGAGGTCAAATAAAAGAAGAGGGGGGGGGGGGGGGGTCAGATGGATGGGGGTAGGGATGCAGGGCAACCATTCTATTTATTATAAATTGTTGGGTGTGTTATGATGGAGTGGGGAGAGGGGGGTGTAGCAACAGTAAAGGAAGGTTCCCATTGTTTTAATACACACACTATATACATATGTATATAAGTATGTATATGTGTGAATGTGTGTGTATATATATATATATATATATATATATATATACTAATATACTATATATATATATATATATATATATAGTTGTGTTTTTTTGGGGTAATTATTTTGCTGGGGTCTGAAAGATTTCCAGAAACTTCCACCCTTCTTCCCAGGGAAAAATGCTGAAACAATAGAAAACAACAATAACAACAGTAATAACAACAAACATAACAAAAAGATGCAGATGGCAATGTTGAAAGGGGCTGCTGGGGGGATGGGGGGGGGAGTATTTCTATTTCTAATGTGTCTGTATATCTGTTTGTTTTTATTTGCTTTCAATTAAGTAATTTACTTTGTGAAAGGTCAAAAAACACAATATATATATATATATATATATATATATATATATATATATATATATATATGTATGTATGTATGTATGTATGTATGTATGTATGTATGTATGTATGTATATATATATATATATATTGTGTGTGTGTGTGTATTATATATGTATGTGAGTGTGTATATATATGGTACAAACTTGACTTCATTCCTGCTTAGAGAGATAGATATATATATATATATATAGAGAGAGAGAGGGAGAGAGAGAGACGGAGAAAGAGAGAGAGAGAAGTAACAGATTGACAGAATTACAAGGTTGGTTTGTTGTAATGAAAGCCACCACTACCACCATCACCACCATCACCACCATCACCATCACCACCACCATCACCATCACCACCACCATCACCATCACCACCGCCGCCACCACCATCACCATCACCACCATCACCACCACCACCACCACCGCCATCACCACCACCACCACCACCACATACCAGCCAGTAAAGTTGCTTGGTGACTTAATATGGAGGAGGAGGTGAAAGGTTAAAGGTAGTGAGTGAAATAGAGAAGAAGAAGAAGAAGAAGAAGAGTTAGTGTTGATTGATCCCCCTAAAAAAATCTGGACAGCAAGGGGCAGCAGGATTGGTTTACAATATGTGTTTCCTAAGCAGCGTGTGAACCAAAAGTTCACAGAGGTACTCATTCACAAGTCAACTTCAGGCATTGTTGTCATTCACAGATGAAAGAGGGGTGCCACGATGCAGTAGGGTGGGCTGGGAGATAAGACAGAGAGGGGGGGGGGGTTATAGAGGGTTGCCATGGTGGAGTAGGGTGGTCTGGGAGATAAGACAGAGAGAGGGGGGCGGTTATTACATAGATACTCCTACTCACTCCAGATTTCACAACAAAGCATGTTAACCCTTTTCTTACCTATTTCCAACGAAAGACACAGCCTAGAGATTTCAAATAATTTTAAAAATATTCAAGAATTCGGAGATATTTAGTAATATAATAAATTCTCATTATTAAGCTCAAGAGGATTGGCAGTATTGGTAGAGAGTCAGATGCCATTCTTCGCAGCATAGAGTTACGGCACTTTACAGTCTAAGTTCAAATCCCGCCAAGGTTAACTTTACCTTTCGTCTTTACGGGGTCAATAAAATAAAGTACCAGTAATACACTGGATTAATTGCTGGCCTTGAGCCAAAACTCGAAACAATTATTAAGTAGGTGTTTGGAGTGTCACATAACAAAGGTTCTTATATAAAATCATTATAAAAGTTTTTTAGATAAATATAATCACTTTAACCTTTTTGTTACCAAATTTTTTATGAAAGACACTGTCTATGGTTTTCAAAATAATCAAGAATTTGAAGAGAATTAGTAATATAACTAATTTTCTCATTATTAAGCTGGTGTTTGGAGCATAAGAAAGTTTCTGACAAAATTACAATAACCCTTTCATTACCATATTTCTAATGAAAGACACTACCTATGTTTAACCCTTTCATTAACATATTTCTAATGAAAGACACTGTCTATATTTAACTCTTTCAGTACCATATTTCTAATGAAAAATACTGCCTATGTTTTAACCCTTTCAGTACCATATTGCTAATGAAAGACACTACCTATGTTTAACCCTTTCATTACATCTAAACTATAATAAAGTAAGAAGCGTGGGACTGCGTACGGTTTATAAGTTTTTATCCCATTAGTAAAATAAATTGGATTACTTTGAATAAATAATGAATGAATATTACATAATTTATCTACTAAATTTTGTGGCTGTTTATTAAATATATTTTATTATTTATTTAAAGATTCATTTCTTTAAAATTTTCAAATGTCAACACTTCCGGTGGCGATCACTTAAATAAACATATTCATTTTCCGTCACTATTTTTCTCTTAATGCAGTTTATATATAATATCGTATTTTTTTAATGTATCATAGATTACGTTACTGATTACATAAGACACTGTAACACAGACTCTCTTCAATTTCTATGTATATTGTCAATCACGATTTTATTTGATGTATCATTTAGTATATTATTCTCGCAAGAATAATATACTAAATGATACATCAAATGATGGGTGGTTTTCTGCTAGTATTTCTAATGAAAGACACTACCTATGTCTTTAACCCTTTTATTACCATATTTCTAATGAAAGATACTGTCTATGTTTAACCCTTACATTACCATATTTCTAATGAAAGACACTTTTATTACCTTATTTCTAATGAAAGATACTGTCTATGTTTAACCCTTACATTACCATATTTCTAATGAAAGACACTTTTATTACCTTATTTCTAATGAAAGATACTGCCTATGAGTTTCAAATAACGAACATAATCAAGAATCTGGATTTAGTAATATAACTAAACCTTCTCATTATTTAAGTTGTGTTCAGGATGGAGGATTAGCAGAGGATGGAGAGTGTCAGATAGAATGCCTTATAATGTTCATTCTGGTACTCTGCACTCTAAGTTCAATTCCTGCCAATTCAATACCACTGAGTTTCTAGACCTTCATGCAAAAATTGTTCTATAAAAGTCTGCCCTTGGCATTGCTCATATACTCTACAAAGTACTATCCATCTTAGGACTTTGAGCTCTGACAGACAGTAAAGATCCAGTAACCATATTTACTGTGCAAATACATCAAGAAAAACAACAATAATAAGGGTTTCTGATTTAGATACAAGGCCAACAATATTTTGGGAGAAGGGAAAGTCGATTAAATTGACCCCAGTTTTTGTCCATCTGGAAGTCTGGTCCAAACCAGACCCCGAGTAATCTAACTAGTTCAGTCCGTCTAGTGCCCGACAACACTGCTGGACTGCATGGACATGCCTCACCAGGTGCCGAGCTGCAGGACCACCGACTTTCCTAGTTGATTTTTTTCTCTTGTTACTGCTTCATACTCCCTGAGAGTGGCGCTGATCATCTCAATACATTTGATGTTCGACACCACTATGGTGACATTGTCGGCATATGCTGACACAGATTTCCCACATCCTAGTTCACACTGGATGCCTTTCAAAGTCTCCAATTTGTGTCATAATGGCTCGAGAGTCAATACATACAAAAAGGACAAGAGCGGACAGCTTTGGCAGGCTGAGCGCATAATGTTGAATGGTTCTGAAAGGTGACTGTTCACTCTAACCACAAAACAGATATTGCTGTGCATGGCATCGATCCAGCTCCTGAAAACAAGTCTAAAGTCTGCTGCTTTGAGGACGGCTGCTAGATATTGATGGTTGACCCTATTGAAAGCCTTTGATTGATCTAAATTGATCAGGGCCCCACCTGTGCCAGGTTCTTTAGCCACGTTCTCTATGATGTATCGCATGAGGTGGGGGTTGTCGGGGATAGACCTGTCCGGAATGGCACATGTTTGCCCTTCCCCTACCAGACCACTGACAACAAGCATCGACCTCGTCCATTTCTGCTGCCAGTTGGCGTAGACATTCAATTGGATGTCACTGAATAAGTCTGGCATGTTTGTGTAAAGCTTGTAGGGTAGACCATCTAAGCCAAGAGATTTGCCCCTTGTGCAGTTAGCCATTGCGTCCCATATTTCCTCAGCAGTTATTGGTTTTTCGCAACACCCCGCCTGCCTTGCTGATAGCTGCGGTAGGTCATTGCAAGAGGCTCTGAAATCCATCCCTCGATCTCACCTGCCACTGCTCCTGAATATTTGAACGAAGTGTCACTGCAACACCTCACATATCTGCTTTGGATCAAGTACCATGCACCCGTTGGGGTCTGCATAATGCCGTTTTCTTTCTAAGCCAAGTGTCACATCTCTTAAGAGAAAGCTAGGGAAGCGCGGTGGGAGTAAACAGGTTGGGTGGTTAAGTTAATCTACTGATACAATCTCAGTATATTACAGATACCTATCTTATTGACCTTGAATGTATGTGATTTCAAGTGAGGTAATTAGAAGTAAAAGTTCTCTTGAGTGAGACATTGGTGGTGTCTGTCTGTTACACACACACACACACATATATATATATATAAAGAGAGAAAGGAGCAAATAAAAGACTTTTAAATATAGATACACTTTGGTAATATAGTGTGTAGATGTTAGTCTTCTCCCCCTCCCCCCACCCCTGGATGGAATGCCATCATAATATATGTCTTATCTAAAGTGATGATATATTTAATGTTGAGAATGAGCTTGAAAGATAACACCTGAAGCTTATTTTTTTTTTTTTGCCAAAACAATATATATATGTGTGTGTGTGTGTCTAATATATATGTGTGTATATATATATATATATATATATATATAAAATAAAAAATAAAAATTACACTTACAGAAAACTAGATTAAGTTGAAAAAGAGTCTACTACTACCACCACCACCACCACCACCACCATTACTACTGCTGCTTGCTACCTCTCAATGTCAGCAGATTCCTTGCCTCCTTCGTGTGGTGTGGTGCTGTGCCAATTGTGGTTTAAAGAGCCAGTTCATAGAACATCATAGAACGAAGACAGATGAGAAGTGAGCCAGGAGCTGATTAAAATCATTATTGTTACTTCTGATGATGTAGTAAATCTTCCAGAACTATCAAAGGATACGGATACATCAACATTGAATCTCTCCTCCTTCAAGTAGCCATACAGTGGAACCCCACTTCACAAACTTTATTCCTCAAGGCCATTCGTCACCAGAAATGTTTGTAAACCAAAACTATTTTTCCCATACAAAATATTGAGAGAGAAATACTGTAAGAGAGAGAGAGAGAGAGACTATGTGTGAAAGACAGATAGATATCATCATAGTAACTAACTACAAGTGATGCTTTCCTACCGATACTCCCAGCTTGTTGTCAACTGTTGTGGCTGGCTTCTGAGTTCGTTTCTTTAGACACCGTTTGTGGACCGAGATGTTTTATGTTTGGAAAAATTGTTTGTGAACCGATTTGTTCATGATGAGAGGTGTTTGTGAAGTGAGGTTTCACTGTAGTTTATAATGGATATCATATACGACCAGACTATGTTGTAACAGCTATATCACACAGGCAGAGACAAAGAATATCTTTCAAAGTTCAAACAGTTATGTATCACACAGGATATCATAGACAAAATAGGAGGTGACTTGACAGAGTCGTTAGAACTTTGGATAGAGTACTTTGCAAGTATTCATTTCGATTCTCTGCTCTCTGAGTTCAAATCCCGCTGAGGATTGAAAAGTTCCTAGAACTCATTTGTTTACCGAGTGGGATGGAACTCATCAAATTGGACCAAGGAAACAATGTTTCCATTGGTCTTTCCATTGCTGATACTATCTACCGGTTGCAACTTCTGGCAGAAAGAGCAACGTGAAATGAAGAGTAATGTGAAATAAAGTGTCTTGCTCAAGGACATAAAACATCACCCAGTCCGGAATGGGAATTGAACTCGCAACCTCACAATTGCGAATCTAATTCTCTAACCACTAAGTCATGTATGGCTTTCCATTGCTGATACTATCAACCAGTCGCAACTCCTGGCAGGAAGAGCAGTGAGAAATAAAGTGTCTCACTCAAAGACATAACACATCACGTGGTCTGGTCCAGGAATCGAACTCATAACCCCACAATTGTGAATCCAATTCTTCTTCTTCTTAACTGGTTTCAACCTGGGCTGCAGCGAAAAAGTCTCCCCGCCACACATCTTGTTCCAACATCACCACATTGAGGTCTTGGATGCAGTCCGGGCCAGTGTCTTAGATCAGGTTGTCAATGTAAGTGTAACAGTGTTTTCCTCTCCTTATAACTCCATGAAATGGGTTCCAAAGAACTTCCAGTCCAAGGTGTTGCACACAATCATCAGATACGTAGAGCTATCTTTGCCTGATTTTTTTTCACTGACTTTTGGCAGGTCTCCATAAATGTATTTATTTGTCATACGTTGCTGCCATTTCACATTAAGGGCCATTCATAGCAACTGTTTAGCCCACTTGTTAACTTCTCAGTCAGTGTCCATGTTTCACTGCCATACAAAAATATGGATTCAACAGTTGCAAGGAACAGTTTCATTTTAATCCTTCTAGGCAATTTGGGGTGCCACATTTTCTTTAGTTTGTGACAGGATGTCCATGTTTGCACCCTCCCCACTTTGTTACCTGCTTCAAGACTGTTCACCCAACTTCCTAGGTACCTGTTATTGACAGGTACCTGTTGGTTGACAGTCATATAGTTGGTTTACCTGACATGTGTATATAGTCCAATGTTAGCAGATGATGTTTCTACATTTCTTAGCAGCTCCTGACAACAACACTACATCATCAGTCCAAGTCTGTGATGGTTACTGCTGGAACTTCTCTAACCACTAAGCCATGCCTCTTCATATGTTACTATCTATTATTTATAATCTATGTCTGTTCCAGCTTCAGTTTGTTTCATTTTACGTCCGCTTTTTCCCTGCTTGCCAGGGTGGGACGGGAACTGATTCTGGCTTGATTTCTACAGCTGGATGCCCTTCCTAACACCAACCTCATTTACAGTGAGTGCTGGGTGCTTTTTTGCCGTGGCACCTACACGACCACTTTGCAGTGGAATGATAGGGACCCCAGTCCCTATCATCTCATTTCTACAGCTGAGTAAACTGGAGCCATGTGAAATAAAGTGTCTTGCTCAAGGAAACAACACATCACTCGGTCTGAGAATTGAACTCACAACCTTTCGATTGCAAGGCCAATGCTCTAACCACTAAGCCATGTGCCTCCTCAGTTGTCAGTTGTAAAAAGTAAAGTTGATTAGATGATAATGATGATGATGATAATAATGATGATGATAATGATGATGATGATGATGATGATGATGACGATGATGATGATGCCACCGCTGATGACGGCGGTGTGTATATCTAATGAAGAAGAAAGACAACAACAGCCTGTGGTACCATGTCTGTAGATATTGCACCATGAAAGTAGGGTAAAGAAATTAAGGTAAAAACCATCAACTGTTTAACTACTTATTTTGATTAGAATCTCTAGAGTGGGGGCTGGGGGACGGGTATTGTGTTACATCGATAACTGTGGTGGTATTGGTGGTATTGGTGGTGGTGGTGGTGGTGGTAGTTGTGGTGGTGATGGCAGTGGTGGTGGTATTAGCGGTAATTGTGCTAGTTATGGTTCTGGTGGTGGTTGTGGTAGTAGTAGTTATGGTGGTGGTAGTTGTGGTAGTAGTAGTTATGGTGGTGGTAGTTATGGTGGTGGTAGTAGTAGTTATGGTGGTGGTAGTTATGGTGGTGGTAGTTGTGGTAGTAGTAGTTAAGGTGGTGGTAGTTGTGGTAGTAGTAGTTAAGGTGGTGGTAGTTGTGGTAGTAGTTAAGGTGGTGGTAATTGTGGTAGTAGTAGTTAAGGTGGTGATAGTTGTGGTAGTTATGGTGATGGTGTTGCTAGTGATTGTGATAGTTATGGTGGTGGTGGTGGTGATATAGTGGTGGTGGTAGTGCTAGTTGTGGTAGTTATTGTGATGGCAGTAGTGGTGGTTGTGGTAGTAGTAGTAATGGTGGTGGCGGCAGTGGTAGTAGTGATACTACACTAATATAACCTCTCTTGTGTTGGGCAGTTAGATTCTTCAAATTATGGTGGAAGGTTTCTTTTTTTTTTTTTTATTTAAAAACCCCCAGACCCCTCACCCCCACCCCAGGGACATACAATTTTGGTGGTGATAAAAAATATGATAATAGTTCTGTGCTATCAGGGTGGAGTGGGAGCTAAACATGGTAATTAATTAACAAAGTAAACTGCTAATGAGCTAACACACCTATTCCACCACCAACACCACCACCACCAGCAATGTTGCACCCTTAGATTAAATCTACATCAGCAGTACATTTCAGTGCATTCTTCGCTGGTGCAATGTTGGTGCATGTATTGGATTACTGAGCAATGAAATGGCATCTCTTCTGCATCTGCTGCACTGCAGTCTTCGTTTACATAGGTGATACACCAGCATTTCAGCTCATTAAATTTGGGGTCTTCCAAAATTCTTTTGTTACACTGCCAAATATTCAACATTAATAGCAGAAATATGAATGCTGCGACATCCACATACATTAACACACACACACACATTAATATGTACACATCGACACACATTAATATGTACACATCAACACACATTAACACACACACACATTAATATGTACACATCAACACACATTAACACACACACATCAACATACATACCTCAACACATTATCACACACACATCGACACACAATAACATACACATTGATACTCATTATCACACACACCTAACCAATACCAGCTGGTTAGGTCTCTCTCTCTCTCTCTCTCTCTCTCTCTATATATATATATATATATATATATGTATATATATTAATTCAAAATATTAACAAAAATAGACATTCGTGTGATCAAGTATATTTTATTATACATATTTCAGAGGTACTGAGCTATCTTCAACAGTACGTCCTCGTCAGATAAAATAAGATGATGCATGACATACCCTGACTTAGTAGATGGTTAAGATTCAGTCATGGTAGTGAATATGATATGACAGGACTCAATATTTATATACCTTAAGATTGAGACATGAAAAAATTTACATATAATACAGAGGGTGCGTGTGAGAAAATTGATTTATTCATTGAAAATTGATTTATTCATTGAACCTTGTTTAACCTTTAAATATCATCATCATCATCATCATCATCATCAGGTTTAGCGTCCGTGTTCCACGCTTGCATGGGTTTGGACGGGGGTTTTCCCACTTGAGGCAAGAGTGGTTGTCTTGCTCGCATAGGACTGTCTGGCGGGTTTTCTACAGTTGGATGCCCTTCCTAACACCAACCACATTTACAGTGTGGGGCTGGGAGGTTTTTACCGTGTTGCCTACACGGCCACATTACAGCGTGGACTGTCTGGCGGGTTTTCTACAGCTGGATGCCCTTCCTAACACCAACCACATTTACAGTGTGGGGCTGGGAGGTTTTTACCGTGTTGCCTACACGGCCACATTTACAGCGTGGACTGTGTGTTTTTTGTCGTGACACCTACACGATCTCATTTGTTTCGGCCTGGATGTTGTGGGACCAACATAACTTTACATTGAAAGGGGCGGTGTGGGTGGGGTGGAGGGTGGTGGGACGGGGGTGTGTTTTGATAGAGATGCCTACTGACTGTAGTAGGTTTTTACTTTGTATTTAGGTAAGGCGGGTCTTCTCTATTACTGAGTACCGCCAAAGGTCTCGGTCCAGTGACATATATATATATATATATATATATATATATCAACATCATCGTTTTAACGGCCACTTTCCCTGCAGTACTGAAGCGAGGCTACTGAGCTCCCAGACAAGCCAAGGGGTCTGTATCCTGCTTACATACAGTCATATCAAGTGCAGAGAAGAAGAAGTTATGTTTTTTTACACAAACTGAAGGGTCCTCCAAACCCTTTGTTTGGCAAGCTTTCTACGGCTCGATGTCCTTCCTAACACAAACCACTTTACAGTATGTACTGGGTGATTTTATAGTGTAGATCACCAGCACTAGGGAGGCTGTTATAAATATAAATGAAAAAAATAATAGAAGTATTTACTTTTTGTAGACTATTTCACAAAGCAGTGTGAGATGGATTACATAACAATTCAGGTTTTGTAGGTGATTACAAAACTGTATTGAAATATATGTTAGAGACTCTATTGTATAATAATTGTTTCTTTGAACTTCACCAAATGTTGCCTCGTTTTTCCCTATATCCTGTTCATATATATATATATATATATATATATAAAGAATAAGAAGCACCAAAGAGTTGACATGTTGTCAAACTAACACAGGTTACAACCAGAGATTCACTCCGAGGATGTGAGATTATAAAATCAGAAATTTTAGAATTTTTTTCAGAGAGAATTTTTATCTGAAGTTCCCTTATGATTTTATACTTTGACATCGGGAATATGATCAAAATTGGTCTCATCAGAGTTTATTCACATAGGATATCAGTCTACATATAGATCAATAAATCAATATTAGAAGTGGTAACAATATCAATAGATATACAGAAAGAGTTACAAATGAAAGAGTTACAAGTTGCATTGAGCTTTAAACCCTCTGGTTAAGTCTATACCCAATAATAGCAAGACTTATTATTATTAAAGTTATATATATATAGATATATATATATAAGTATAGGTAGTGACCATAGCTAAACAAGGTACTCAATACATTGGTAGTGTATAAGCATCTTTATTTTATATAGAAATGACTTCTACAGGACTAGAAATGTTTCATTCTTATATAATCATCAGGAATCATCATCATCATTTTACAGCCACTTTTTCCACACCTGCATGGGTTGGACAGATCCTTCTCAGCACAGCATCTCTCTACTCACCATATTCCTTTGTCAACTCCTCTGAGACACAGTGATTTGAGGTCAGCTCTCACAACCTCTGCTCAGGTCTTTCTTGGTCTACCTCTACTGTGGCTGGTAATTCTTCACCCATTGATCATCATCCATGTGCATCACATATCCGTACTAATGCAGTCTTCGCTCATGCACAACATCTCGGATTCCCCTTAAGTTCTATTTCTCTTTCAGCTCATCCAAGCTCTGCCTTTCTCACACATTTACATTGCACATCCAACTAAGCATGGTTGCTTCATTTCTCTTCAGTCTCACAGCCCATGTTTCACTATCATGCAGTATCGCACTTAACACAACGGCGTCATACAGTGACCCTTTTGTATGTAGGGAGAAACCTTTTGTTATCAAAAGCATGACAAAAAAAAAAATATATATATATATATGGGTAGGAAACGATGATGGGATAGGTGGGGTAGCCATTTTACTGGCCGAGAAGTGGATCAATAAGACACTAGAGGTAGTTAGAGTCAGTAACAGAATCATTAAGATTAGATTAGCTGTAGGCAATAGACTGCTGACAATTATCTCTACCTATGCTCCCCAAGAGGGCCTAGGTAAAGAAGAGGACTGCTTTTACGAGCAACTTCTAGAGACAACCACAATGACAGAGGACAGAGACCTAGTTATACTAGCAGGTGACTTCAATGGTCATGTTGGACAGCTCCAGGATAGATACCCTGGGGTACATGGTGGCCATAGTTATGGCTCAAGAAACGAAGAAGGAGTGAGGCTTCTTGAATTTTGTGATGCAAGTGAACTAATCCTTTGCAACACTAACTTAGGTATACTTAGCACACAGGGAAGCTGAGAGTAGGAGGTTTGCCAATGTTCTGCGATGAGAAGATCAGAGGTGTGAGGTATTCCACATTGCAAGGCAGTGTGTCAGTGTAAATCAAGATGTTGTTGGAGATAAGTGTGTCCGAAATGATACCAGTGCACTTAGCATCACTGATGCTCAGAAAAAGGAGGCCTGGAAATGTCATTATGAGAGACTGATGAATGTTGAGAATGAATGGGAGAGAGAGAAACTACTCCCGGTAGACCAAACAGAGGGACATGACAAAAAGTGCCCAGTCCACCCTGTAAAGTAGTTGTGCTGGTGCTATAACAAAAAAGCACCCAGTACAAGCTGTAAATGTGGTTGGTGTTAGGAAGGGCATCCAGCCATAGAAACCAGATTTGTATGAGCAAGATCTGGCCACCTGACTGGTCTCATAATGTAACAACCTGTCTAACCCATGCAAGTGTAGAAAAATAGATGTATGATATGGGTGAGGTGGGAGTGAGAAATCAGCTTAAGTAGAGGGTGGATGGTGTGGAGGGGATAAGGGTGATGTTGGGGTGGGGTGGGTGGGGGTGGGGGTGGGGGTGAGGTATGAGTGAGGTGCCTGTTGTTTCGGTGCATCAATTTACAAATGTTAAACTTATTTTCATTCATAGACACTCATTTCATTAGATAATTGTGCGAGTGAGAATGTGTATGTGTATATGTGTGTATATATGTGTATATGTGTGTATATGTGTGTATATGTGTGTGTGTATGTGTGCTGATGCATGTCTATGCATTCTGCAATGAGTATGTGAGTGTCTGTATGTGCATATGTATGCATTCTTCAATGTGTGTGTGTGTCCGTGTTTTTTCTGGTATAGGTGTGCATATGTCATTGTGAAATGTGTGTGTGTGTTGTGTTGGTATATATGTATATATGTCCGTGTATAGTACTCTGTTGCGTGTGTATAGATATATATATATATATGCCAGTGTATAGTACTCTGTTGTGTGTATGTGTGGATGCATCTATATTATGTAAAGTTCAAAAGTTCACATCCACCCATGAAAATTCTAGCCTCCACCCTCCCACCTCTGTTTCATATTACACATCACAATTAGGGGTGGAGAGAGGGTGGAGGAGATAAAGAGAGGAAGGAGTGAGATAGTGTTGGAGAAGGAGAGCCACACGTTACACCTACACATATTTACATCATGTGAAGACACGTGGCTTTGTGGTTAGGGGGTTCAGCTGATGACCCTAAGGTGATCAGTTCAATTCTCGACACCATGTAACCTTCAGTAAGACACTTTATTTCACATTGTAGTTCACTTAACTGGAAAATATGTATCTGTAATTCAAAAAGTAAGCCTTGGCATGTTGAATCTTCCTATACACACACACACACACACACACACACACACACACACACACACACACACTATTAAGTTATGTTGGGAGGTGCATTCTTCACGAGGGAGGGACTTAGTGTTCATAACAGACAATCTGTCTCGTTTTCTAGTTCGGATAAAATCTATCTGACTGGTGTGCTCCCCTGATCTATAGGTGATCAAGTGATTGTCTCGTTTTTTGAAGTTTGTATTACAGATATATTTCTTTATTAGCCATAGGGGCACAAAAGAAGGGGACAAATACAAAGGGGGAAGTTTACATACAATAAAAACGTGTAAAATGTTATCACAAATGGAATTTAAAAAGTTAGTCGATTTTCCCCAATAGAGGGAGACCGTTTATATGGGTAACACATACCACCGAAAAAAAAATGTGCAACCCTCATCTCCAGGAGTACGAAGAGCTTGTACTCCTTTCCTCTCCTCCTCCTTTTCCTCAACCTACAGGCTGATATAGAGAGAAGGCCCATTCACTCGGGCCATTCTCGCCACTTTCACCCACCTTTCATAAAACTTGCTGGGGTACAGCACCTCTCTCTCCATCCTGATTCTTCTTCCAAAGTGGTATTTGAAAAAAAGAATCAGTTGTTGGCCGGAGAGAAAGGTGTCTGACCTCAGCCCTTTCAACCTTGTCCACCATACAACCTCTTTCGCCATAGCTATCACACAAAGGAAAACCGCCTCTCCTTCGTTTTTGAAGGAGGGTGGCGGTTTGATCATGACAATGGACTCGGTGGTCAAGTTTGTATTACAGATAGTTAGGTTATTTGTGTCACAGAATTCCAGGATTCTGAAGCCTTCCTCATTTCTAGTACCAAACCCATAGCCTCCATGGATTCCGTCATAGCCGTCACAATCTTGTCCAACATGACCATTTAGGTCACCAGCAATAATTATGTAGTCACTGTCGGTTATTTGGGAGGTAGTGAGCATTAGTGACTCATAGAACCTGTCTTTTATAACACCAGTCAGTCCGGATTAGGGTGCATAAGTGGATATTATTGACACAGTAGTTCTATTTAGGACTAGTCTTATTTTAATTATTCTGTCGTTCACTCTATTTACAGCAAATTACCTTATCTACCCATCTTTCTGCTAATATAATTCCAACATCACCCAGCCCGCTATCACATCCCACCCAGAAAATCTTATAGCATCGTTTCTTGCCCACAATGAATCTAGCAGACCCATCCCTCCATCTGGTCTCTTGAACACAACAAACATCAGCTTCCTTACGTTCAAGCATCTCTACAACCTCATTTCAGCGACCTTTCAATGTGCCTACATTCATGGTATCAACTCTGAAATTTTGGATTTCGCTGGGAGGGAGGAAGGGATGGGATGGGATGGGATGGGGGCACAGGCAGGGGTGTGGGAGACGGAATTATGTTGATCTTCCATGTCTGAAATAAAGAGGAGTGCTTGCATTATCACCTGGAGACGGGAGGTGAATTTATCTTCGTCACTGTCACTGTGGGTGTTCAGACTCTCCAACTCTGTAGTCCATTTATCACAACGAACAACAACCAGGTCTAAACTGAAGGAGCGGTGGCTTTGAGATGGAAATTTGTATTAGAAACCTTGCTATAAAACTGCTGAGTTTTGATTGGAGCCAATAACTATGGTGGTGAGTTGGGGTGGGAGGGAAATAGGTAACTTCTGGAGACAACGCACTTAACATGAGAGAGATTGAAGAACAAAAACAAAAACAACAATAGGTAAACGTAACGGATTTCCTAATGAGAAAACTTAATTCTAGAACAAAATGACAAAATGGAGGGAGAGGTAGGAGAGAATCTTGAAAGTTTTATATTACAGAATCTTCCAGAGTGCAGGAAAGCTAGATAAAACCCACTTCGGTTATACGACTGAAGTATACTCTACATCCACGTTCAGGGGGTGAGGGGGCAATGTCAATGTTATATACATATATATATATAAATCCCTTAAATGTATATATAAATCACACACACATGTCCAATCCTACATGTAATATAACCCCAATGTCTATAATGTTTACTGTATTATATATAACATGTCTGTTCAACCCTACATGTAATATAACCCCTATGTCTATAATGTTTACTGTATTATATACTAGCAGTGGTATCCGGCATTGCACGGGATAAGGTATTTTGGAAAGTGGGCCGCCAACAGACCTAATTGTGGAAAAACTGCATGCCTGGACAATATGTCAAGAAAATAAACCGAATATTTTGATGGCTGGATAATCTTTAAGATTTTCCTCGATGAAGCAGGAAAAATGCAGGTTTTCACCTAATGCGGACCCTAGGGGATCAAGAAAATTAATTTTTTTTATGTGCATAATATGCCTTGAAATTTCGGGAAAATCGGCTAGACGTAACGCCTCAAAAAAGGCATAAAAAGCTGAAAAAATGAAGTTTTTCACCTAATGCGGGCCCTAGGCCATAAAAAAGTTGGATTTTCTTTGCTCACGGTATGAAGAAGAGACTGACTAATACATAGTTACAATTTCAAGGAAATCGGTCTGATGTAAACGCCTCAAAAGACCCCTAATAATAACTAGACCCCCCCCCCCCCATGACCCATTGTGTTACGGGGGGGGGGGGGTCTAGTTATTATTATTATTATTATAGTAAATGAATACTTATCACAGCTGTAGTTGATTGTACATGATATTTTCAACATGTGTTGCACAATGTATGAGATATTGAGTACTACTTACCTAAAAAAGACAAAGAGAGAGAAAATAACAGTTAGGATAGAAAGAAACAACTGAAATGTGGGGAAAATTACTGTAAAAAATATAAAATATTTAGTATTTTGTAAAATGGGAAGCTGATAAATAATGGTGGATTAACTTTGTTGTATTATTCCGTGTTTTAGCAGGCTTCCCAACTTGAGCCTGTGGGGCTGGACCAAAGGGACGGCAAAAGGCCAGACGGCATGACAATCTTCCTATTCTGTTGGTGTAGGCTCCTCATTTGGGATGCTACATGTTATG
Organism: Eledone cirrhosa; assembly: GCA_964016885.1. NCBI lineage: Eukaryota > Metazoa > Mollusca > Cephalopoda > Octopoda > Eledonidae > Eledone > Eledone cirrhosa. The sequence goes on from OZ024762.1 coordinate 6,616,677, forward strand.
ACACCTTCTCTAGCAGCAACTTCATTTATTCAGCTACCAGCTGAGGCCAAAGAGAACACACTTTCAAAGTATTGGCTGCTTTTTTTTATAGATTAGTGGTGGAGCCTGTAGCAGTGGAGACTTCCTGTGTTCTTAAACCCTGGACCACATCTCTGCTCCTTTGATAGGTCTGTGGTAGAGTCTGTAGCAGTGGAGACTTCCTGTGTTCTTGGCCCCCAGACCACATCCCTGCTCCTTTGATAGGTCTGTGGTAGAGCCTGTAGCAGTGGAGACTTCCTGTATTCTTGGCCCCCAGACCACATCCCTGCTCCTTTGATAGGTCTGTGGTAGAGTCTGTAGCAGTGGAGACTTCCTGTGTTCTTGGCCCCTGGACCACATCTCTGCTCCTTTGATAGGTTTGTGGTAGAGTCTGTAGCAGTGGAGACTTCCTGTGTTCTTGGCCCCCAGACCACATCCCTGCTCCTTTGATAGGTTTGTGGTAGAGTCTGTAGCAGTGGAGACTTCCTGTATTCTTGGCCCCCAGACCACATCCCTGCTCCTTTGATAGGTTTGTGGTAGAGTCTGTAGCAGTGGAGACTTCCTGTATTCTTGGCCCCCAGACCACATCCCTGCTCACTACTATCAGAACAGAGCCTGCAAATGTGAGCCCTGCAAGGTGGAGTGGCTGTTCCAGTGCATCCCCCTTGCTCTCTTCCGAGGGCAAGGGAGATGCATAAAATTATGATGGAAGATTTTTAGATGAATATAAACACTTTGAAATAACCAGCCCTGGTGTTTGGAACATAACTTAACAAAGGTTCTTACATAAAATTATGATGGAAGATTTTTAGATGAATATAAACACTTTGAAATAACCAGCCGTGTAGGATAAAAGCCAGGGTGCTTTCAGGCAGTTTGGTATGAAAAGAGGTTAAGTGATGGGACAACAGAGGGTACTGGAGAGAATTTAAAGAGCAAACGATGATGAATCTGTGGCAGGAATTCCCATGGACCAATACACTAACATCAGAGAGCCATGATGCGTG
>OZ024762.1:6627701-6630201 GCA_964016885.1 Eledone cirrhosa
GAACTCAGACCATAAAGGGCTGTAACTCTTTGCTGCAAAGCATGGCGTCCGACCCTCTACCGATACTGCCAATCCACCGCCCATAATAATAATAATAATTGTTTCTACTTTTGGCACAAGGCCAACAATTATCCCAGTGCATTACTGGTACTTTATTTTATTGACCCTGTAAGGATGAAAGGCAAAGTTAACCTCAGCGGGATTTGAACTCAGAGCATAAAGGGCCGTAACTCCTTGCTGCAAAGCATGGCATCAATAATGAATCCTGTTTATCAAAGGTAAGAAAAATTTAAATCAATGTATAAATAAAATAAAAACTGAAATAAATATATAAATAAAATAAAAACTGAAATAAATATATAAATAAAATAAAAACTGAAATAAATATATAAATAAAATAAAAAGTAAATATATGAATAAAAGAATTTATTTTAAAGGATAGGACTCTTTGTTTTGTTTGGATTATTCCTCATTGAGAAATTGGCAATGGCTCTAGGGATAGGATATATTTATATGTACATATATATATTATATATACATACATATACACACACACAAATATATATGTATAATATATATATATATATATATATATACATATGGTTGTGTGTGTGAGTATATATATATTATATATACATGTGTATGTGTGAGTATATATATATTATACATATATAGTATATATATGTGTGAGTGTATATATATATATATATTATATATATGTGTGTGTGAGTATTATATATACATATGTGTATGTGTGTGTATATATATATATATATATATATATATTAAACAATGATGATGATGATGATGATATATATATATATTATACATATATATATTATACATATACAGTATATATATGTGTGTGTGTGTATATATATATATATATATTTTATATATATATATGTGTGTGTGTGTATATATAAATATATATATATATATATATATATATATATATATATATATATAAATATATATATATGTGTGTGTGTATATATATATATATATTATATATATATATATTTTATATATATATATGTGTGTGTGTGTATATATAAATATATATATATATATATATATATGTGTGTGTGTGTATATATATATTTTTGTATGTTTTCCATTTCTGTAAAATTCAACGTTTCAATTTATCAAGATATTCTTCAGAAACATTCAATATCACACTTGAAATGGCTTTTATCTTCTTTATTTCTATCTCCTTTACTATCACCATTATTATTATTGTTATTATTATTATTATTATTATTATTATTATTATTATTCCTCCTTCTCCTTCAGTTTTTTCTTGAATAGAAACCTGGGAGAAGGCTGACTTCTATAATAGCAGGATTTAATTTTTGGGTTGATGTGAATGGTTGCTTTAAAAAAGTATTCTTCAATATATATATATATATATATATATATATATATATATATATATATATATATATATATATATATATATATATATGTAGGAGGTGAGTTTTATTGTAGTACAATAAAGCAATGCAGATATCGGATAAGAAGCACTCTACAGTTTGTGGGACTGGAGTATGCATAATATAAGATCAAAAGATGGTTAAAGGAGTTCCATATATTTTATTATGCGCATTTCAAAAACAAACATCATCAAACAATAATATTTGCGTTTTCATCAGATAAAACAGGAGAACATGATATGAAGGCTAAAAAACACTTGTTGATAGTGCAGTTTTAAATCAACATATATATATATATATATATATATTAGAAAGTGAGGTTTTTTTTTTACAAAATGAAAAATAACCGAGGTGTCCTACACGAGTGAAAGTATAAAGAAAAAGAGATGAAATCGAAAATGCAACTGGAGTCTTATTTTTTTTAAAAATATATATATTTATTTGGTTCCTTTACCGGTTTCGCAGTTCTTCTGCTTTTCAAAAGGTGAGTTGAGATGGAGGGTCTGTGGTTTTTCTCACAGTATATCATCATCATCATCATCATCATCATCAACGTTTAACGTCCGTGTTCCACGCTTGCATGGGTTTGGACGGGGGTAGTCCCACTTGAGGCAAGAGTGATTGTCTTGCTCGCATAGGACTGTCTGGCAGGTTTTCTACAGTTGGATGCCCTTCCTAACACCAACCACATTTACAGTGTGGGTCTGGGAGGTTTTTACCGTGTTGCCTACACGGCCACATTACAGCGTGGACTGTGTGTTTTTTTGTCGTGACACCTACACGATCTCATTTGTTTCGGCCTCGATGGCGCGGCACCAACATAACTTTACATAGAACGGGGTGGTGTGGATCGGGTGGGGGTGGTGGGACGGGTGGGGGTGGTGGGACGGGGTGTATTTGTTAGAGTATATATATATTTGTTAGTATATATATATATATATATATATATATTTGTTAGTATATATATTTGTTAGTATATATATATATATATATATATATATATACTTTTGGTAAACATGTTCACTAATCAGGCTTGTGTATGCAATACACCAATCAGTGTAAAG
>OZ024762.1:6635201-6642701 GCA_964016885.1 Eledone cirrhosa
GATAGTGGTGGTGGTGATGGTGATGGTGACGGTGACGGTGATGATGATGATGATGTTGTTAGTGATGATGATGATGATGACAATGATGGTGGTGATGGCAATGATGATGATGGTGATGATAGTGGTGGTGGTGACGGTGACGGTGATGATGATGATGATGATGATGATGTTAGTGATGATGATGATGATGACAATGATGGTGGTGATGGCAATGATGATGATGATGATGATAGTGGTGGTGGTGATGGTGACGGTGGTGGTGATGATGATGATGATGATGATGATGATGATAGTGATGATGATGATGACAATGATGGTGGTGATGACAATGATGATGATGATGATGATGATGATGTTAGTGATGATGATGATGACAATGAGGGTTGTGATGGCAATGATGATGATGTTGATGATGATGATGATATATACTGTGCAACAATAGCCATGCAACTGTTGGAATCCTCGTCGGAGATGTCGAGGAAAGAATGTTTGTAATTAACAGCTGATTTCGGAATCAATCAGAGCTGTCACGAAATAGCATCGTTATCAATATAATGATCTGTCAACAAAGCAAATGTCATGGCATTAACTGGGTAAGTTGTTTATAGGGGGGGGGGGGAGGAGGGATGGGGGGGGGGGGAGTGTGTAACAAACATTGGCTTGTAGTGATTGTTAGTAACGAGGCCTCAACTTTAATGATGGCGACAACCATGACTACAAATGTCTATAACAACAACAACGACAACAACAACCATGACTACAAATGTCTATAACAACAACAACGACAACAACAACCATGACTACAAATGTCTATAACAACAACAACGACAACAACAATGGCTACAACAACAAACATCAATGACAACAACAGCTATGACAACAACAACAACATTTATAACAGCAGCAGCTATGACAGCAACAACAACAACAACAGCAACAGCAGCAACATTAAAAACAACAACAGTGGAGTGGCAGTATCAGTAGAGGGTCGGACGCCATGCTTTGATGCATAGAGTTACGGCCCTTGCCATTCTGAGTTCAAATCCCGCCGAGGTTAACTTTGCCTGGAGTCGATAAAATAAAGTACCAGTAATGCACTGGGTAATTGCTGGCCTTGTGCCTAACGTAGAAACAATTAATTATAGAACAAAAACAAAAAAAGGGCGGTGGTAGAGGGTCGGACGCCATGCTTTGAAGCTTAGAGTTACGGCCCTTTATCATCTGAGTTCAAATCCCGCCGAGGTTAACTTTGCCTTTCATCCTTACGGGGGTCGATAAAATAAAGTACCAGTAATGCACTGGGTAATTGCTGGCCTTGTGCCTAACGTAGAAACAATTAATAACAACAAGTCCCAAACAACAGTTTAATAATGAGACACTTATATAAAGCCACCAAATTGTTGATTATTTTCAAAATTATTTAAAATCCATAGGCAGTATCTCTCATTAGGAATATTATAATGAAAGGGTTAATGTCCTTATAGTTATCTAAAAACCTCCATCCTTATTTCATGTAAGAACCTTTGGTAAGTTATGTTCCAAACACCCCTAGTTCTATGATACCAAACTGTTTTAAAGTGTTTATCATCATCATCATCATCATCATCATCACCGTTTTAAGTCCGTTCCTCCATGTTAGCATGGGTTAGACGGGTTGTCCTGTTGTGGTCAGTGTCCGGTCGGCTGACATTGTCTTGCTCATACAGGACCTGATTCTGGCTTGATTTCTACAGCTGGATGCCCTTCCTAACACTAACCTCATTTACAGTGAGTGCTGGGTGCTTTTTTTGCCGTAGCACCTCCACGACCACTTTACAGTGAGTGCTGGGTGCTTTTTTTGCCGTGGCACCTCCACGACCACTTTACAGTGAGTGCTGGGTGCTTTTTTTGCTGTGGCGCCTCCATAACCACTTTGCAGTGAGTGCTGGGTGCTTTTTTTGCTGTGGCGCCTCCACGACCACTTTGCAGTGGAATGATATGGACCCCAGTCCTATCATCTCATTTCTACAGCTGAGTAAACTGGAGCAATGTGAAATAAAGTGTCTTGCTCAAGGAGACAACACATCACCCGGTCTGAAAAACCTTCCATCATAATTTCAAGTAAGAACCTGTGTTATTTTATGTCACAAAGACCAAATTACTGATTTAGGCACATGGCTAACATTTTATGGAAAGAGGAAAGTTAATTATATCACCCCTACTACTTTATTTCATCTACTATGGAAGGATGAAAGGCAAAGGTGAACTCTGTGGGGTTTGAATTCACAATGTTAGTTTTTGTAATGGTTGACAAGATCTCAGACTGCACATGTTTACTGAGTTGGGTGGAACTCATCAAATCAGACCAAGGAGACAATATTTCCATTGGTCTTTCCATTGCTGATAATATCTACCATTCAAAACACTCCTGGCAGAAAGAGTAATGTGAAATAAATTGTCTTGCTCAAAGACATAACGCATTGCCTGGTTCAGGAATTGGACAACCTCACGATTGTGAATCGAACTCTCTAACCACTAAGCTAATCAATCACCTTCACAGAACGTAAAGGGCCATAACTAAATGCCACTCTGCATTTTATCCCACTCTCTAACAACTTATCCAATACACCATCCTAAAAATCAACTTGTTAATAAGAAAGTGATATTACTAATGGAAGTGTTAACATTGAAAGACAATGCTTATGATTGCCAAATAGTTGTGAAAATAGTGATAAAATTACAGAGATTTAGTAATATAACTGAGTTGGTATTTGGAACATAACTTAAAGTTGTTTACAGAAAATTATAATGGAAGATTTAACCATTTTGATACCATTTTGTAATGGGATCTGTCTCTATGAAACAAAATCAGCTATTTTAAAGGGCTTCTGTTTAAATTTAAATCTTTCAGTATAACTACACTTTAAAGAGTGTATTGAGTGTATTTTATCATGACACCAGCACTACCATTTTACAGAGTGTACTGGGTGTATTTTATCATGTCACCAACACTAGCATTTTAGAGAGTGTATCGAGTGTATTTTATCATGATACCAGCACTACCATTTTACAGAGTGTACTGGGTGTATTTTATCATGATACCAGCACTACTATTTTAGAGAGTGTACTGGGTGTATTTTATCATGATACCAGCACTACCATTTTACAGAGTGTACTGGGTGTATTTTATCATGATACCAGCACTACTATTTTACAGAGTGTACTCGGTGCATTTTATCATAACATCAGCAGTACCACTTTACAGAGTGTACTCGGTGAATTTTATCATGTCGCCAGGACCATCATTTTAGAATGATATCAGCTTTACCACTTTAGATAGTGTACTGCGTGCATTTTATCATGACATCTGCACCAGTAACATCACCATCACCAACACCAACACCACCCACATCAATTTTAATAATTATCTAACTTTATAATTCATTAGAATTCCCACCCTAACTTTCTATTAGTGAAACTGATCAACTATCTGTATATTAACACTTCTTTCCTAGTACTCACACCTGCTCTCTGTTTAGAAGCAATAACAACAAAAATAACAACAACAATAACAACAAAAATAACAACAACAATAACAACAAAAATAACAACAACAATAATAATAATTGTTTTTACTTTTGGCACAAGGCCAGCAATTAGCCAGTGCATTACTGGTACTTTATTGGCCACAAGAGCTAACATGAAGAAAAACATTACAGATGGCACAGAACGGTACAGGACGATACAAAGTGGGTTTTGGCCGTGTAAAAAGATTATAAGAAGAAAATAAAAATGTGTAAAAACAAATAAAAAAATTCAAACAACAAAAATTCCCCGATAGGGGGGAAAACCTCTGAGGGTGACTCATGGCAAAAACTACAGAAAAGACCACCCTGACCACCAGGGCAAGCGCCCTCTCCCAATTCTCCCACTCCTCAGTCTACAGGTGCATACTCAGAGTGGGCCCGTTCACTTGGACCAGACTCGCTACTTTCACCCAACTTTCAACAAACTTACTAGAAGACAGCACTTGCCTCTCCACCCTGATTTTCCTCTTCAAGTGAAATTTGAAAAAGTTAATCATGGATTCACTGGAGAGGAAAGTATCTGTCTTCAATCCTTTCAATCTTGTCCACCACACAATCTCTTTTGCCATGGCCACCAGGCAGATGAAAACTGGCTGCCCTTCCTCTTCCTTAAAGGAGCATGGCGGGGCTATCTGCACAATGGACTCAGTTGATAACCGGATCTGTCCTACATCCGACACAAGTCAGCAGTGCTCGGGTACTGAACGAGTGCATGCACGACGGGTTCGTCGCCCTGCACGCATCTCGGAGAGGTTCGACTGACGGCACTTCTGTATCTGTAGAGCTTCTCTCGAACCGGCAACACTCCCCGGTAGCACTGCCAGGCCAGGGATTTTTGGAAGTTGTCCATAGGCCCCAGGCTCAAAGTTCTCTTGAAGAGAGCGAACAGCTGATCGTCTTCGATGCCCAGGGTCACCCTGAGAACGTTGTCGCTCTTCCCCTCCACTAGACCTGTATAGAACATTGAGGTGGATGTTCCACCGATACTAGTGACCAATTGGTAGAGGGCGGTGAGTACTTGGAGCCATTCCAGCTTCCAAGCGCTATCTCTCGGTCTTCTCCTGATCCAGGACTGCAGCTCCGTCAATGAGATGAGCTGGGGAAAAAATGTGTCTGGCAAACGTCAACCACACCTGTTCACCGTCAAGGAAGCACAAGAGATGTCGCAGCCTCAGTGGTCCACACAACAGGTGCTGACAGCAGATGGATCGGCTGACCATGGGAGTATCGGTAGAGAGTTGGACGCCATGCTTTCTAGCATAGTTACGTCCCTTTACAGTCTGAGTTCAAATCCCGCCGAGGTTAACTTTGCCTTTCATCCTTACGGGGTCGATAAAATAAAGTACCAGTAATGTACTGGGTAATTGCTGGCCTTGTGCCAAAAGTAGAAACAATTATATTATAGATTGTTTTTGTCTTCAACATCCACATTAGAGTTATTTCTATCTCTAAATCTTTATATTTGGAGAGTCTCTCCATTTCATTGGTAGAGATGTTGTCTGTTGGGAGTGATACATGAATATAATCAGTGTTATAATCATGATTCTTCTTCAAACCTTATCATTATGGTGATTATTATTATAATCATTGTTATTATCAGAGTTAGTAAACTGTGCAGGGAAATATTCTGAAACAAACTACACAACCCAACACTACACCACACAACACTACACCACACTACACTACACCACACAGCACTACACATTACACCACACTACACTACACCACACACACTACACGACACAACACTACACTACACGACACAACACGACACAACACTACACTACACCACACAACACTACACCACACTACACTACACTACACCACACAGCACTACACATTACACCACACTACACTACACCACACACACTACACGACACAACACTACACTACACGACACAACACCACACTAACCACACCACACAACACTACACCACACTAACTACACTACACAACACATCACATGACATGTTCATGCTAGCTTGTTGACAACTTTTCTTGAACTTTAGACTTCAAACAAACAGCCTATCTTATAGGTTAGTCTACCTCGTGGTCTCGATCAACAGGTTGGAGAAGACATTGTCCTGGAGGGCAGCGAGGGAGACACACTGGAAGAGCCATTCCACTTCACAGGGTTTGCATTTGAGGGTAACTCCACTGATAGCAGTGAGTAGTGAGTAATGATGTAGTGCGTGGGCCCACTGGAAGCTTCCACTGTCTCAGGCTCAACTACAAATTATAGGTCTATGTGTGTGTTGGATCCCCATTAGTTCAACAATGGAACAGCCTGCTCATGAAATTAACGTGCAAGTGGCTTAGCATTCTACAGACACATATACTCTTGATGTATTTCTCAGGGAGATTCAGCGTAACACACTGTATGAAAAGGCTGGTCTTGCAAATTACAGGTACAACTCATTTTTGTCCAGCTGGGTGAACAGGGGTTACATAAAATAAAGTGTCAGGCTCAAGGACACAGTACATTGTCAGGAATCGAACTTAAAACCTTTTAATTGTGAGCTGAGCAGCCCAACAACTAAACCACATGCCTTCACAAATGAAAGTATATAGAATTATTATCTCAAATGAATTTTGCTATATTTTGTGCCCCCACCAAGAATTATCTTCTGCTGTTTGTCCTCAAAGAATTTATTTTGTTACCCACCCAGAAGCATTTGGTAATTGTGAAAAAGATAAAGTCCCTCCATTAGGGGTGACAGAAGAGAATGGGGGCTATGTGGTGTGTTTGGTTGAGTGGTTCGGAGAGAAGAGATTGAGAAGAGGGGATATTCTGAACTCTGGTATTAAACAGACGACAGGGATGGCAGCAAATGATAAGCTACTTTACAAATGAAGACAAAAAACAAACAAACCACTGCCTCTGGCCATTTTAAGTACAGAAGGCAAGACTTATTGGGTGGATGGCTGGGGTGATATTAACCCTTTCTAATCAAATACACTCTATTTCAATTACGTAAAGAAGAATTTTGAGGGATTTACTAAAAATTATTAAATATTTCATTACCAAGATAGCAACTTAACATATGGTTCTTATATTGGATTGTCAAGTATGAAATGTGTAGAAATTTGTAGATAAAAAAAGAAATTTTTACAAATTTCTTACTTGACGACCCAATATAATATTATGTGGAAGATTTTTATTTAACACTTTTGTAACTTAGGAGGGATTTACTAAAAATTATTAAATAATTACTAAGATAGTAATTTAACATATGTTTCTTATATAAAATAGGGATTTTGTTTCATAGATCCAGTTGATTTTGGCTGGGTTGGCATGGAAAGGGTTAATGAAAATAGTATTGCAAATAAATGGAGAAGAAAGGGGAAAGAAAGTGAGAGAAGAAAGAGAAAGTAGATAGACAGAAAGGGAGATAAAGATGCAGGGAGGTAGAAAGGGACTGAGCAAAAGGAACATGAGAGGAGAAGTGCATGAAAAGGAGAGAAAATATACTAACATATAGAGAGAGGGAGAAGATGCATGGCTTAGTGTTTAGTTGGATTGAAAATGGTGAAGCATTTGATTCTCCAAGTGACGCAAGACACTTTATTTCACATTGCTCTAGTCCATTGTGTCCTTGAGCAAGACACTTTATTTCACATTGCTCCAGTCCACTGTGTCCTTGAGCAAGACACTTTATTTCACATTGCTCCAGTCCATTGTGTCCTTCAGCAAGACACTTTGTTTCACATTGCTCAAAGAGAGATGAAACTTTATAAGGAATTGCAACTCTTTAAAGATTTGTGTTATGGATTGTGAAGGCTTCTGACTTAGTGGTTAGGGTACTGGGCTGACAATTGTCATCATTTTAACATCCACAATCCCTGATAGCAAGGATTGGACAGGTTTAAAGACTAAGTCAGAACTGAAGTGGAGCCACTGATCTCCCAGGCAGGCCAGGGATCTGTGCCTCAC
>OZ024762.1:6650201-6652701 GCA_964016885.1 Eledone cirrhosa
ATATATATATATATATATATATATATATATATATATATATATATATATATATATATATATATATATTTCAAGTAAAGAAACGTTGGTTGATCAATTAATCAACCAATTGTAGTGTAAACAGACGTAAGCACTCCACAATTTGGGTATCTTAAAGTATTACCTTTAAGGTATCAGAGAGTGTGTCAATATTATAAAGAAAAGTGACGGTATTATATATATATATATATATATATATATATATATATATATATATATATATCCTTGCACCTCTCTAAGACAATGTCACTGGACCGAGATCTTTGGCGCAACGCAGTAATACAGAAGACCCGCCTTGCCTATGTACAAAATGAAACCTACAGTCAGTAGGCACCTCTTAACCAAATATACACCTCAATCCACTACCACTACCCTATCCTCCCACTAACACCACCCTCTCTCTGTAAAGTTGGTACCACAACATCCAGTCCAAATAAATGAGATCGAGATCGAGATCGTGTAGGTGTCACAACAAAAAAACACACAGTCCACGTTGTAATGTGGCCGTGTAGGTAACACGGTAAAAACCTCCCAGTCCACACTGTAAATGTGGTTGGTGTTAGGAAGGGCATCCAGCCGTAGAAAACCTGCCAGATAGTCCTATATGAGCGAGACACGGTCACCCGACCAACCTTGCCTCAAGTGGGACAACTCCCGTCTAACCCATACTAGCGTGGAAGATGGACATTAAACGAAGATGATGATGATGATGATGATCCTCTGTTTATTATATAATCCTGTTATATGTATAACAAGATTATATAATAAACAGAGGATATATATACATAATAATACCAAAAGACCAATGTTACCAATACCAAAAAACAAATTCTACCAATACCAAAAGACCAATGCTACTAATACTAAAAGACCAATTCTACCAATACTAAAATACCAGTTCTACCGATATGAAAACACCAATGGTACCAATATTAAAATACCAATGCTACCAATATAAAAAGACTAAGTGTTACCAATAGAGTTCTACTAATAATACAATTTTACTATTGCTAAAATGAAATAACCCCCCCCTCCCACCCCTTACCACCACCACCATGGGGCTAATATGAAATTACTATTACTAATAGACTGATACAACACCATTCCACTAATAATACTAATAAACAGCTATGATACTAATACAAATACTAAAAAACCAGCGCCATCAATATTAAAAGCTGAAATGGAAGAATATACTATCTGAAAAATGTTTTTAAATAAAAAGAAGTTCCATTCTACATAAGACACCATCTTGCTTTGGCTGCATGTAACAGAGAAGACCGAACAGATGTTATTTTGGTAAATATCTAGGTTGATAGAACTGAGTGATATGTATCTATATCTATATATACAGACACGCAGAGAGACATATATATATACATATATATACATATAAATATGTCTATATACATATACATATGTAAATATAATATATATATATATATATATATCATTATCATCGTTTAACGTCCATCTTCCACGCTAGCATGGAATTATATATATATATATATATATATATACATACACATATATAGATATATATATGTGTGTGCGTGCGTATATATAGATATATATATATGTGTGTGTGCGTATATATATAGATATATATGTGTGTGTGCGTATATATAGATATATATATGTGTGTGTGTGCGTATATATATATATATATGTGTGTGTGTGCGTATATATATATATATATATGTGTGTGTGTATATATAGATATATATATGTGTGTGTGCGTATATATAGATATATATATATGTGTGTGTGTGCGTATATATATATATATATGTGTGTGTGTGTGTGTATATATAGATATATATATGTGTGTGTGCGTATATATATATATATATGTGTGTGTATATATAGATATATATGTGTGCGTATATATAGATATATATGTGTGCGTATATATAGATATATATGTATGCGTATATATAGATATATATGTATGTGTGCATATATATATATATATATAAAGAAGAAAATCTATAAAATATATAAAAGGGAGGAAAAAGAAAAAATGGCTAAGCAATTCCTGGCAATTTTGCAGATGTGAAGATTTATGCTGCAATGTCTTAGCAATAGTGGCAACTGGAGCAAGTAACCAGAGCCAATGATAAGAAGCCTCTACATGGTCGCTCCGAGTGCTAAAAATAGCAGCCAATTCTCCATCAAATCACACTTTAGCTATTAGCTTCACGTAATTATTTAGCAGAAATTATTTTTTTTTTTAAATGCATTTGTTAATTCAAATGTTTATAGTATCTTTACTATTGGACAAACTGGGAAAATTTGCAGTAAATTAAACTAAAGACTAGTTTTTAATGTGATACAATCATAGTGCTGTTTTGTACTTTTCAAGGATGTCTTGTTAATGTTATATCTCTACTATATCACATAGCCTCCAATGTTATATATGTTATATCACACAGTCCTCAATGTTATATCTACTATATCACAT
>OZ024762.1:6662701-6665201 GCA_964016885.1 Eledone cirrhosa
GTTGCTTGTTCTATTAGTTCTAAGTATTTCAATGTTTCTTCACAACACAAATTTGCAATAACAAACATAGTCTGCCATCAGCTGCTTCCATCAATAATGGTCAGATAACATTCCCCTGATAAAAATCTGACAAATTAGTTTGTTTGATGAAGAGAAGAAACAAGTATTTTTAACTTTGCCACCATCATCACCATAACTACAGAGAACTGAACCTCATGGGCAAGAGGAGAAGGAGGATGAGGAGATAAACTTACCATCTTATAATCTCTGCTGGTGGTCTTATTCTCTGGACATGGATTTAAATATACATTGAAACTTTAACCTTCTCCTAACCATATTTCTAATAAACAACACTGCTTTTATACTTTTATGATTCAAATAATTTTGAAAATAATAAAAAATCTAGAGAGGATTTAACAAACTTTCTCATTATTAAATTGTTATTTGGAATATAATGTAACAAAGTTTCTTACAGGAAATTGGGATGAAATGTTTTTAGGTAAATATAATCACATTAAAACAAATGGTGTTGTATCATAAAACCAAAAGTGGTTTCTATATATATATATATATATATATATATATATATATATATATATATATAAAATGTACACAATGCAGTTCTTGGGTACACAAGAGATGTAGTGGGATAGCAGGCAAACTAACAGGTAGGGAAAACTACATATGCAGTAGATGTTCAGGTAAATTTAATAGTAGAAGTGGCAAGTGGCAGTGATAGACACAGTTTTCAAATGCAGGTAGGATTTATAGAGGTGGTTGATAGCTTCCGATACTTAGATGATCAGATTAGCAAGGGAGGAGGGTGCTCTGAGGGTATCTAAGGACAGGTTGGAAGACGTTTAGGTGGTGGTGGCTTTTCAGCGTTAGTGAGGGCAAGTTTGCCAAAATCATTCCTGACACACTTCTCTCCACTGACATCACAATTTTCCCTGACACACTGTCTAGCAATCCTGAACACCTCACATCTTTGATCCTTACGCTGCAAAACATGTAGAAATTTTTTGTCTTCTGCTTCTCTTCTAGCGAGGTAAACTTGTCGCCTAGCTTCTCTCCTAGCCTTCTGGTAAACTTCCCTGCTACCCTCATTATGCCAATCTTTCCAAGCCTGTCTTTTGGCCTTAATTGTCTCATCTACTTTACTATTCCACCACCAAGTCACTTTCCATCTCCCTAGAGACCTACTCCAACCACAGATTTCATCAGTCGCCTTCAGTAGGTTATCTTTCAGGAACTCCCACTGCTCCTCTATATCGTATGTCTCTATTTGCTCTTCCTTACTGTCAAAGGTGTCAGTCAACATACTTCTAAATTTGTCACTGTTCGATGGGTCTTTTAACTTCCATACTCGGCTCCTCCAGGTAGTCTTCTGTTGTTGAGCCCTTCTAGCCTATAAGGTCACTAACTACTAGTTTATGTTGGGAGGTGCATTCTTCACTGGGGAGGGGCTTTGTGTTCCTAACAGCCATTCTGTCTCATCTTCTAGTAACAATGAAATCAATTTAGCTGGTGAGGTCACCTGATCTATATGTTATTAGGTGGCCGTCTTTTTTTCTGAAGTTCGTGTTACAGGTCATTGGCGTCACAGAATTCCAGTAATCTGAGGCCTTCCTCATTTCTAGAACTGTACACATATCCTCACAGCTTCATACAAACAACAAAAAACATACACTCTCTCTCTCTCTCTTAAAACTATATATACACACACATATCCTCATACTTTCATACAGACAAACAACAAATGCACACAAGCATGCACACTCATAGACATCTACATACCTTTTCAGCACCATATATACACCTTGGATCACACTCTTTTAAAACACGACCAACTGCACTTCATACACCAAAGCTGAATTCAACAGTTTTCCAAGAGATGGTGACACGAAGAGTCTGTTTTTTTTTCTCAAAGAAATCTTTTTTCGTTTCTGCCACTGCCATTATCTTTCTATCTCTTTTTTAATTTCTCATTCTATTTTGTGATGAAAGATAAGCATCATCACGAAATATCACGATGATGATGATGATGATGATATTTTGTGATGTAAGATAAGCATCATCACAAAATATCACGATGATGATGATGATGATATTTTGTGATGTAAGATAAGCATCATCACAAAATATCATGATGATGATGATGATATTTTGTGATGTAAGATAAGCATCATCACAAAATATCACGATGATGATGATGATGATATTTTGTGATGTAAGATAAGCATCATCACAAAATATCACGATGATGATGATGATGATATTTTGTGATGTAAGATAAGCATCATCACAAAATATCATGATGATGATGATGATGATATTTTGTGATGTAAGATAAGCATCATCACAAAATATCATGATGATGATGATGATGATATTTTGTGATGTAAGATAAGCATCATCACAAAATATCGTGATGATGATGATGATGATGATGATATTTTGTGATGTAAGATAAGCATCATCACAAAATATCGTGATGATG
>OZ024762.1:6670201-6677701 GCA_964016885.1 Eledone cirrhosa
TATAAATAAATACTTTCAAAATCTCATAGATTCGATATTATGTGAGATAAAGCCTTTACCATGAAAATATAATAGTATATATAAAATAATGTGAATGCTAAAGGGTTAATTTGCTATGGCTGAAAATAATATAGTCTCCACATGGTTCTAAACCATCTTCTGGCAGCAATTATTAACTCCCCTTTTATTTTATTAACTCCCCCTTAGCCTACAGCAATAACTTTCTAACAACTTCACTCTCGGTCAACAACAGACAGAGACAAAACCAACCTAATTCTCGTAACAACAGCAATCTCTATTGCTGTGTGTTGCCATGGGAATTAAACCAAAACAAAATGATCAATTTAAATAATGAAAAGATAACAATAGAGGGCTACAGTCGTGGCTGTGTGGTTAATGAGTTTATCTCACAAACATGTGGTTCTGGCTTCAGTCCCACTGTGCAGCACCTTGGCCAATTGTCTTCTACTATAGCCTTCACTTGATCAATGTCTTGTGAGTGGAATTGGGAGATGGAAATTACAGAAGCCCATTGTACATACATATAGATATACATACATGCATGCTTATAGATATACATACATACATATAGATATACATACATACATGCTTATAGATATACATACATGCATATAGATATACATACATGCTTATAGATATACATACATGCTTATAGATATACATACATACATGCTTATAGATATACATACATGCTTATAGATATAGATACATGCTTATAGATATAGATACATGCTTATAGATATACATACATACTTACAGATATACATACATACTTATAGATATACATACATACTTATAGATATAGATACATGCTTATAGATATACATACATGCATATAGATATACATACATGCATATAGATATACATACATGCTTATAGATATACATACATGCATATAGATATACATACATACTTATAGATATACATACATACTTATAGATATAGATACATGCATATAGATATACATACATACATGCTTATAGATATACATACATACTTATAGATATACATACATACTTACAGATATACATACATACTTATAGATATAGATACATGCTTATAGATATACATACATGCTTATAGATATATATACATATAGATATAGATACATACATGCTTATAGATATACATATATACATACATGCTTATAGATATACATACATGCTTATAGATAGACACACATGCTTATAGATATACATACATGCTTATATATATACACACATGCATATAGATATACATATGCAGAGCGCTCAAAGTCAATGGAATCCTTGGAGTGGGGGAGAGCCAGGAAGACTTGGGATGAACTGATAAAAGCTGATCTTGCCCAATTGCACCTCTCAAAGGCTGACACAGTACCGACATCTCTGGCATTATGCAGTAATACAGAAGACCCGAGTTCCAACGGCTACAGGCTGAAACTAAAGCATGCATCCAGTGAAGCGCCCAACCCACACTGTAAAGTGGTCATGTAAAAGACACAGCAATAAACACACAGCCACACTGTAAAGTGGACATGTAAAAGACACAGCAATAAACACACAGCCATACTGTAAAGTGGACATGTAAAAGACACAGCAATAAACACACAGCCATACTGTAAAGTGGACATGTAAAAGACACAGCAATAAACACACAGCCACACTGTAAAGTGGACATGTAAAAGACACAGCAATAAACACACAGCCATACTGTAAAGTGGACATGTAAAAGACACAGCAATAAACACACAGCCACACTGTAAAGTGGACATGTAAAAGACACAGCAATAAACACACAGCCATACTGTAAAGTGGACATGTAAAAGACACTAGCCAATAAGGACACAGCCCACACTGTAAATGTGGTTGGCGTTAGGAAAGACATCCAGCCATAGAAAACCAGTTAGAAGCACCCCTATTTGAGCGAGACACGGTCATGTGACGCAACTTGCCTTAAAATAGGACCCATCTAACCCATGCTAGCGTGGAAGATGGATGTTAATCAATGATGATGATGATGATATATATATTTCCTAATGATTTCGTTCAAATGACACAGTTCTAATCCTGTAGAAGCCATTTCGATATTAAACATTGTACATACTCTACTATATATTGAGTATCACACCCCCACACACACACTGTGTTGAAAAAGACCCAGCCAACCCATGTAAGCATGAAATAGCAAACATAAAATGATGACAATGCTGATATGTATATCATGTTAATCTTAATATATATATATTAAGATAAACATAACAAAGTTTCACATGTGTTTATTGATTATTGACCAGTTTCACAGATGATTGACTGGAGGTCTACATTTGTGTAATAAACCTGACTCCAGTATCAATATGTTCATCAGACTCTTTACACAAGAAACAATACCACATCATTCAGTAAACAGAATTACCATAATTCCAGGCTTACAACAACAACACATCATTCAGTAGACAGAACTGCCATAACTCCATGTTTTAAGATTGAGAAAAAAGCCTTGTCTAATCCACATAAGCATGAAAACATCACAACAGTGATAAGACTGTCTTTTCTTATCAGGTCTTTGAGAAACTTCTAGATTTAAATCTCTACCTCTTTAATTCCATTCAATTCAATGATGTTTGTAGTAAATCTAGTAGTAAATATTGTTATAATAAATGTGCTTGTCTCTACATTTCATGATAAATTACTCTTTACTGATGTGTATAGAAGTGTGTGTGTGAGTGTGTGTGTGTCCTATGCGAGCAAGACAACCACTCTTGCCTCAAGTGGGAAAACCCCCGTCCAAACCCATGCAAGCGTGGAACACGGACGCTAAACCTGATGATGATGATGATGATGATGATGATATATATATATATATATATATATATATATAGGAACGAGTAGGACCCCGACGGCAGAGCTCAAGCCGTTTCGACGGCTAATTTAGTCTAGAATTAGCCGTCGAAACGGATTCAATCTGCTCATCAGATGCAATAAAGATTACAGTCAGAATACATAACGGCTTATGGTTCAGAGCGGGTTATTTGTGAAACACCTGTTACGTGTGATTGCGAATAAAATATGTTGAATTGTAACTTTGATTGCTCTTTCTTAATATAATTGTTTCTACTTTTGGCACAAGGCCAGAAATTACCCAGTATATTACTGGTACTTTATTTTATCGACCCCGTAAGGATGAAAGGCAAAGTTAACCTCGACAGGATTTGAACTCAGATCATAAAGGGACGTAACTCTATGCTTCAAAGCATGGTGTCTGACTCTCTACCGATACTGCCAATCCCTTTCTTAATATATCACTTTGCTACATGGGAACATATATGGAATGTAGAAATAACTCACTGTAACTATGACAATCTGAAATGTGGATGTAATGTGGCAATAATCCATTATAACTATGGCAACATGTAATCTATACTATAATAAAGGGAGGAGTGCGGGGGACAGCACCCGTTTTATAATTTTTTATCCTGTTAGTAAAATAAGTTGGATTAATTTGAATAAATAATTGTTTCTACTTTAGGCACAAGGCCAGCAATTACCCAGTGCATTACTGGTACTTTATTTTATCGACCCCGTAAGGATGAAAGGCAAAGTCAACCTGGGCGGGATTTGAACTCAGATCGTAAAGGGACGTAACTATGCTGGAAAGCATGGCGTCCGACCCTCTACCGATACTGCCAATCTACCACCCTTTAATTTGAATTAATTTGAATAAATAATGAATGAATATTATGTAATTTATCTACTACATTTTGTAGCTGTTGATTAAACATAAATATTCTTATATATAAAGTATTGCTTATTTTAAGATTCACTCCTTTAAAATGTTCAAATGTCAACACTTCCGGTTAGCGTCCGTTATATCATAACACTTATCACATTGCTTACACAAATGTTCATATATTTGCATCGTTATATAAGGTTTATATTTAGCTCGCTAATTTTCTACTTTTCCGTTTTCATAACATTTTAGTTTATTATATATGCAGTTTATATATAATATCGTCTTTTTTTTAATGTATCATGGATTACTTTACTGATTACAGAAGACAGTGTAACACAGACTTTGTTCAATTTCTGTGTATATTGTCAGTTATGATTTCATTTGACGTATCATATCTACATGCATATATATTTGCGTATAATATCAATATGCACACTACAAATGCTAGCAGAAAACCACCTGAAAGGTGGTTTTCTGCTAGTGTAGATTTAATGTAGCAATAATTCACTGCAACCATGGCAATAGCAACAACATGGAAGATGGATATAATGCAGCAATAATTCACCGTAACCATGGTAACATGGATGTAATAATGTAGAAAAAACAAAATAAAACAAAAGAAAACTGAGTCAGACACCTTAGACATTCCTTACAACCAATTTTTGACAATTTCCAAGAAAAAAAAATACATTACTCACAAAAATCCTTCTTCCCCCATCTTTTTTCAATTCTTCTCTCTGATCTGATCCAGCATCATCATGTTCAAGATTACGATGATGATGTGTTCTTCAGAACAATTGGCAGACATGTACACCACACCCTCACCTATAAATGGCAACATGTACACCACATGCCACCTACCTATAACCTAGGCTTAACCCTCCCCACCTACCTTTCTTTTTTTTCTTCCTCTTCCACTCCACCCACTCCTAACCAGCCAAGCAGAAGTCCCAAACATTAATTAGCCATGACTAACTATTATTAATTTAAAACAGGAAACATGGAAGTCATCACAATCTGTTACTAAAACAAGAACACAATAATAATAATAATAATAGTTTCTGATTTAGGCACAAAGCCAACAATTTTGGGGGATGGGAAAGTTGATTAAATTGACCCAGTGCATTACTGGTACTTTATTTTATCGACCCTGTAAAGATGAAAGGCAAAGCTAA
Organism: Eledone cirrhosa; assembly: GCA_964016885.1. Classification (NCBI taxonomy): domain Eukaryota; kingdom Metazoa; phylum Mollusca; class Cephalopoda; order Octopoda; family Eledonidae; genus Eledone; species Eledone cirrhosa. The sequence continues at coordinate 6,675,106 of OZ024762.1, forward strand.
CCACGGTGAGATTTAAACTCAGAACATAAAGGGCCATAACTCTGTGCTGCAAAGCATGGTGTCTGACGCTCTACCGATACTGCCAACCCACCACATAATAATAATACCGAAGGCCAGCTTGTGGTGGAAAGTACATGAAATTGACTCCAGTACTTAACTGGTACCTTATTCTGTTGACCTCAGAAGGAGGTGAAGTTGACCTTGGTGGGATTTTAACTCAAAACGTAAAGAGCAAGAACAAGTGACACTCAAATGACTCCACCAATCTACTTCCCTATAATAATAATAATAATAATGATGATTTCTTTATTGGCCACTAGGGCCCACATATAGGGGACAATACAAAGACAGGGACAGTGGGGTTTACAATAAAATCAAGTAAAAATACACAATAACAAAACAATGAACATATATAAAATTATATAGAAATATAAAATGTAACAAAATAAATACCCCAAGAGGGGGGCGGGGAAAGCAAACCACTCAGGGGCGACTCAGGTACCCCACCAATCCTGATCCACCAACACATCAAGGACACCCCTCTCTCTCTCTCAAATTAACCAGCCTACAGGTGCATGCTCAGAGTAGCCCCATTCACATTCTTGCCACATTCGCCCACCTTTTACCAAATGTACTGAGGGGCAGCACTTCTCTCTCCACCCTCACCTTCCTTTCCAAGTGAAACTGGAAAAAGTTGATGAGGGATTGGCTGAAGAGAAAAGTGTCTGTCTTCAGTTCTTTCAACCTCGTCCACCATACAACCTCTTTCGCTACTGCCACCAGACAGAGGAAAATTGCCTGCCCTTCCTGGCCAAAAGTAGGCACCAGGTTGATCTTCCTTATGCACTCAGTCGATAGCAGGATCTGTCCTACACGCGACAACAGCTGTTCGAAATAATTCCACATCAGTAATGCACGGACACTGGACGAGTGCGTGTAGTTCTAAACATAACTGCCACCCCACCTCCAATTTGCAGTCAACTAAGAGATGTGAAGATCTGATAGTCATCGAAAATGGGGGTTAGTGCGCGCATATCAGAAATCCTTGTCTCGCTGACAGCAATCACATCCATATTTAATGACCTGAGGTCATCGAGCAGGCGACCCTGCTTTCAGGATCACCCCAGGCCACAAACATTTAAACATCCCACTCTTAGGACAGCCATGTAGGCAGGCTAAAGGAGAAGAGGAAATGTTTACTTACCTCCTGGGGGCTTGTGGAGGTCGGGAGTTTTGGATTTCAAGGTTGGTGGGGGTTTCCTTTATATGATTAATATCAGTCTGTTGTAGATATGATTTTAAACAAATAATGTACATATGTATAAAGCAAATGATACACTTGTAACTGTGTAAAATGCATGATGTGAGCAGCCTGGTGTGTTTATTTTTGGGTGGGGGCTTATCAATGTATGCAGTGAGTTTCTTTTCTGCCCTAGATGTCGGGAAGACTATTGGCAAGAAATAGAAACAAAACTGAAAGAAGAGGAAAAACACAAACAAGAATAATAATAATTTCTCTTATTTCATACAAGGGCATTGGCTGAAGGAGACATTACAAAGGCAAGTTACACAACAGGAGGAGGAGAGAGAGAGAGAGAGAGAGGGGGGGGGGTTACATTGAGACGAGAAAAAAAAAATAGGTAACAGTTTGCATAGTATAGGAATTATGTGTTCATAACATACAATTGAATAAGACATTCACTCCTCTGTATTTTTTAGTGCAAGATATGAGAAATTCTGAACTAAAATAAAGGACAAAAAGTAGGATGGGGTGAATGGAAAGAGGGGGGGGGGGGGGGAATATACACAAGTACACATTTTCAGATATTTTTTTACTGAGCTTATAAATACTCATTTCAAATAGCAAAGTTGCAAATATGTGTTGATAAACCACGCTTCTACACAAAATGCTAAACATCCGGTTGATTTAACATTCTTTAACGTCATGAGAAACTGAAATCTGGTATTGAAATATGTGTGAGATTGAGATTTTGATGGATAACATGGTAGAGGTTTACACAAAACTTTACATAGACATGGCTGGAGTGGTTTTATACACAAGGATGTAATTTACATAGACATGCTCATACGGGAACTGATTTTGGCTTGATTTCTACAGCTGGATGCCCTTCCTAACACCAACCTCATTTACAGTGTGGGCTGGGTGCTTTTTTCCCGTGGCACCTCCACGACCACTTTGCAGTGGAATGATAGGGACCCCAGTCCCTATCATCTCATTTCTACAGCTGAGTAAACTGAAGCAATGTGAAATAAAGTGTCTTGCTCAAGGAAACAACACATCACTTGGTGTAAGAATTGAACTCACAACCTTTCGATTGCAAGCCCAATGCTCTAACCACTAAGCCATGCTAGCGTGGAAGAACGGACGTAAAAAGGTGATGATGATGGCTGTACTCTGGAGTGGTTTTATACACAAGGATGTAATTTACATAGACATGGCTGTACTCTGGAGTGGTTTTATACACAAGGATGTAATTTACATAGACATGGTTATATTCCAGGGTTATTTTATATACAATGCTGTAATTTACATAGACATGGCTGTACTCTGGGGTTGTTTTATACACAATAATTG
>OZ024762.1:6680201-6682701 GCA_964016885.1 Eledone cirrhosa
ACTCCTGGAGATGAGGGTTGCACATTTTTTCGGGGGTATGTGTTACCCATATGAAATGTCTCCCCCTATTGGGGAAAATCGACTAATTTTTTAAATTGCATTTGTGATAACATTTTACACGTTTTTATTGTATGTAAACATCCCCCTTTGTATTTGTCCCCTTCTTTTGTGCCCCTGTGGCTAATAAAGAAACATATATCTTTCTTTCTCCCCCCCCCTCTCTACCTTTTGCTTTTTGTTTTTCTCTCACCCCTTTTTCACCAATTCTCTCCCACGCTCTGCCTTTCTCTCTCACCCCTTTTTCACCAATTCTCTCCCACTCTCTGCCTTTCTCTCTCTTTCTCTCTCACCCCTTTTTCACCAATTCTCTCCCACTCTCTGCCTTTCTCTCTCTTTCTCTCTCACCCCTTTTTCACCAATTCTCTCCCACTCTCTGCCTTTCTCTCTCTTTCTCTCTCACCCCTTTTCACTACATCACTCTCTCTCTCCTCTCTTATATTTATCATTCTTGCCCCCCCCCCCCTTCCACACTCTCCCTCTCTCAGTTCAAAGGTTTCTAAATTCCAACACAACTATCTCCATTTAGCTATGGGTCTCTCTCTCTCTCTCTATTGTGTCTTTTAACATGGCACCTTAAAGAGAAAGAGACAGAGACAGGTGGGGAACATTGTTATAGAGAGACACAATTCCTGCTTTAAGTTCCGGTATCATTACTGTTTTTAGTAAAACTTCTAAATCTTCTGTCATTTCTGGCTTCATATCAACCAATTCCATACTAAATTGTTAAATTTAGTATGGTTATTTTTTTCTCTGTAAAGTTATGTTGGTACCACAAAACATCCAGCCCATACTGTAAAGTGGTTGTGTAGGTGTCACAACAAAAAGTACCCAGCCCACACTATAAAGTGGTTGTGTAGGTGTCACAACAAAAGCCCCCAGCCCACACTGTAAAGTGGTTGTGTAGCTGTCACAACAAAAAGCACTCAGCCCACACTATAAAGTGGTTGTGTAGGTGTCACGACAAAAAGCACCCAGCCCACTCTATAAAGTGGTCATGTAGGTGTCACAACAAAAAGCACCCAGCCCACTCTATAAAGTGGTCATGTAGGTGTTACGACAATAAGCACCCAGCCCACACTGTAAAGTGGTTGTGTAGGTGTCACAACAATAAGCACCCAGTCCACACTCTAAAGTGGTCATGTTGGAGTCACGGTAAAAACCACCAACACACACTGTAAATGTGGTTGGTGTTAGGAAGGGCATCCAGCCATAGAAAACCAGCAATAAACTGTCCTATATGAGCAAGACACGGTCACCCAAACCAACTTGCCTCATGTGGGACAAATCCGTCTAACCCATGTTAGAGTGGAATTAAGATGTTAAACGATGATGATGATGAACCTTTGTTAAGTTATGTTCCACTCTGCCACTATCATCTCTGGTACCACAGCACCACCATCACTGCCCACCACTGACCACCACCACCACCACCAAACCCCACCACCACCACCGCCAACATCACCACCAAGAACAACAATAAAAACCAGTTAGCCAGTCAGTCAATTAGTGTCCAGTATAGTTGTCACCATGACAACTACATGGCTAGTTGTAAAATAAATGGTAATGTGACAAAGGTGATGGAACTAGTAAGAAGCCAGAGTTCCTGATAGTAAGGAAATGGAAATACACACTTGGAGATTTCCACCAAACAAATCTATTCTATTTTTTTTTATTGGAATTTTGGAATCTGCTAAATCAGAGTTGACAATTACAGCGGTGACTACATGGACCAAACCAGTAATCTATATACATACATATACATATCATCATCATCACTGTTTTACGTCCGTTCTTCCACGCTAGCATGGGTTAGATGGGTTGTCCTGTTGTGGGCAGTGTCTGGTCAGCTGACCTTGTCTTGCTCATACAGGAACTGATTTTGGCTTGATTTCTACAGCTGGATGCCCTTCCTAACACCAACCTCATTTACAGTGAGTGCTGGGTGCTTTTTTGCCATGGCACCTCCACGACCACTTTACAGTGGAATGATATGGACCCCAGTCCCTATCATCTCATTTCTACAGCTGAGTAAACTGGAGCAATGTGAAATAAAGTGTCTTGCTCAAGGAAACAACACATCCCCCAGTTTCATTTGGAAGAATTCATCAGGAAGCCCAGATGATTTCTTCCGAGTGAAACAGTTCTAGTCCTGTAGAAGCCATTTCTATATTAAATATATATATATGTATATGTAAGTATATACTGCATATATAAAACCCCCCGCCCCCACGTTCTTCCTTTCTTCTTACTCTCATTCCATTTTTAAGCCTATATATATATATACATACACACACACACACACACATATATATATATAAATATATATACACATATATATAACCACTAACTAATGTCTCTCTATATATAAACACTTGTATTATATATTTTCTGTATTACCATACTTAACACCTACATAGGTAATATCAGATGACTGTTAAAA
>OZ024762.1:6685201-6710201 GCA_964016885.1 Eledone cirrhosa
ACTGTCTCAAAAGTAATGACAGCCTTTGAGAAAGAGGGAAAAACCTCCTCGTCGAAACAAAAATCCGGAAGAAAACCAAAATTTTCAGATAGGGGCTGTTGCACTCTGACGCGAATTGTTAGAAATGATCATCAGTGAAGGGGAGGATTGAACTATGATACAGGATTAAATATCTATGATTTGCTATTTAATGGTGAAACGTATTTCTGATAATGGAAACGTATTTCTGATAATGGAATATAAGGAGAATATAATAGAATGGAATATAAGGAGAATAACCATTATTGTTAGGTATCTATATTTGAAATTCTCATTAAATTTTAATATGCTACCTCCATAACTATGTGTGCTTACACTGTTTACAAATTAGCCTCTGTCAATGTTTGATATGTTTATTTTATATATATGTCAGTCAACCTTTAATTTAATTTTTAATAAATGCTCGGATTTATTCCTTAGAATCTTTGAGCTTCTTCTTCAAATGGTATGGTGCATGTTTGTGATTTTCTCATACATCATATCTATAATTTTGTTAGTATATATGTATGAGGTGGTGAATTAGCATGGGTCGTTAGAACGCTGGATAGAATGCTTTGCAGCATTCATTTCAGTTTTCAGCTTTTTAAAATAAAGTACCAGTAATGCACTGACGTCAATTTAATAGACTTTCACCTCCCACTAAAACTGATTGATGGCTTTGTGCCAAAAGTAGAAACAATTATTATTATTTGAGGCTGTATTGAGTTCAAATTCCCATCAAGGTCAACTTTGACTTCCATCCTTTCAGAGCTGACAAAATAAAGTACCAGTAATGCACTGTGGTCTATGTAATCTACTTTCCCCTCCCTCCAAAACTGATGGCCTTGTGCCGACAGTAGAATCCATTATTTGCCTTCAGTTTTCTATCTCAATATTTTCACAGTAAATATACTTCATAAAGTCAATTAACAGTTACAGGCCCATGACTGAATAAAATGAAAGCTCAGGGGAGTCATGGGACTGAACTTGCATCATATGTCAATGTTTACTGTCCCTTTAGAGTAATACCATCATTGCCACCATCGCTGCTTAGAAAAGACACTCATTTCAATAGTTCCCTTCTTTTTTTTTTTTTTCCACAAGAATTATAATGATGTTCAAATTGTTTTGCTTGTGTGTGAGTATATATATATATATATATACGCAAAAAAAAAACCACACACACACAAATATATGTATACACAGAGAAAATGCACACACACACACATATATATATATATATATATATATATTGCATATACTGTCTTTTTAGGTTGGGCATCCTTTTAAGGGGCTCCTGTAGTGTAAACAAAGGTCTGACAGACTGCTCTTCACACACACACACACACACAAATATATACAATACTCTTGAGACTAATTGCTTACAGGCTCTCCTCTTTCAGTGATGGTATTCAGGCTATGAAAGAAATCACTCTCACATTTTTAAATTACATTCTAGCCCTCCAGAGGTTAGTCTATACTAAATAACTTGAACCAAGCTTACAAACTACCATCACTACCATCATCATCACTACTATCACTACCACAATCACCACTACCATCACTATCACTATCACCACCCCCATCATCACCACTATCACCACTATCACCACTGCCATCACTATCACCACTACCATCATCACCACTACCATCATCATCACTATCACCACCCCCATCATCATCACTATCACCACTACTATTATCAACATCACCACCACCATCATCATCATCATCATCACTATCCTCACTACCATTATCATCATCATCGCTATCACCACCGTCATCACCACTACCATCATCATCACTATCAGCACTATCATCACCACTACCATCATCACTATCACCACTATCATGACCACTACCATCATCACTATCACCACTACCACCATCATCACTATCACCACTACCATCATCATCACAATCACCACTACCACCATCATCACTATCACCACTACCATCATCATCACAATCACCACCATCATCATCTCTACCACTCTGACCACCACTACCACTATATATATATATATATATATATATATACACATATATAATAATTAGTGAACAAAGAATCAGTGTTGCATCAGATACATATTTAATCACATATCGAGGAACGATCAATTATGTTTCTTCCTTGAGCTGATCAGCTCCTGAAACTGAACCTGGTTCACCAATACTAAGGTGTTTCACCTTTTCAATAGCAAACCCCCTGAAACTGAACCTGGTTCACCAATACTAAGGTGTTTCACCTTTTCAATAGCAAACCCCCTGAAACTGAACCTGGTTCACCAATACTAAGGTGTTTCACCTTTTCAATAGCAAACCCCCTGAAACTGAACCTGGTTCACCAATACTAAGGTGTTTCACCTTTTCAATAGCAAACCCCCTGAAACTGAACCTGGTTGACCAATACTAAGGTGTTTCACCTTTTCAATAGCAAACCCCCTGAAACTGAACCTGGTTCACCAATACTAAGGTGTTTCACCTTTTCAATAGCAAACCCCCTGAAACTGAACCTGGTTCACCAATACTAAGGTGTTTCACCTTTTCAATAGCAAACCCCCTGAAACTGAACCTGGTTCACCAATACTAAGGTGTTTCACCTTTTCAATAGCAAACCCCCTGAAACTGAACCTGGTTCACCAATACTAAGGTGTTTCACCCTTTTAATAGCAAACCACCTGAAACCACCCCTGCTTTCACACACTGAATATATATAAGTGTTTATATTTATCTTAAAAAAAAAAAAAAAAAAAAAAAACTTCCATCATAATTTTTTGGAAGGTCCTTTTGTTAAGTTATGTTCCAAACACCAGCTTGAATAATAGTTTCTAATTTAGGCACAAGGCCAACAATTTTGGGAACAGGAAAGGTCGATTAAATTGACCCCAGTGCATTACTGGTACTAAGCTAGCCTCGGTAGAATTTGAAATCAGAATGTAAAGGGCTGCAACTCTATGCTGAAAAGCACATTGTCCAACGCTCTACTGATACTGCCAATCCACCTCCATGACACCAGCTTAAATAATGAGAAAGTTAGATATATTTCTAAATCCCTCCAAATTCTTGATTATTTGAAAACTGTAGGTGGTGTCTTCCATTAGAAATAGGGGGGGGGGGGGCAAAGGGTGTAAGTGTTTATATTTATCTTAAAACCTTTCATCATAATTTCATGTAAAAACCTTTGTTATGTTATGTGCCAAACACTAGCTTAATGAGAGTCAGTTTATATGAGTAAATCCTTCTAAATTCCTGATTATTTCATTAGAAATATGGTTATGAAAGGATTAAAGTGTTTGTATTCATTTTAAAGCTCTCCATAATAATTTTATGTAAGAACCTTTGTTAAGTTATGTTCCAAACACAACCTAAATAATGACAAAATTAAATATTTTACCAAATCTCTCCAAAACGGCTGCTTCTGACAGGACTGAGTGGAATAAGTAGGCGAGGAAGAAGACGAAGTAATGAAAGGATCATTCTCCATCCTGTCGGCTGGGATCACGAGGCAGATGGTAAGTTAGTTGAAGTGGAGGATACTCGTTTGGATGTCACACATATACATACATACTCAACCACTTATATATATATATCCAGGGAGTGTAATGTGCAGTTACTGTAGGTTCACCCACATAAGCACTCAATGTTTAGATTCACTGTAAAGTGGTTGTGTAGGTGTCACAACAAAAAGTACCCAGTACACACTGTAAATGTGATTAGCGTTAGTAAGGGCATCTAGCCATAGAAACCAAGCCAAAAGCAACACTGTATGAGCAATGCATGGTCACCAGACCTGGCATTTCTCACAACAGGACCGCTCGTCTAAGTCATGCTAGCACAGAAAATGGAAGTTAAATGGTGACGATGATGATGATGATATATATATATATATGAAATAAAAGAAGTTAGTCTTTTGAGAAATTGAAACTTGCATTCATATTATAATATGGATTGGCAGTATCGGTAGAGGGTCGGACGCCAGGTTAACTTTGCCTTTCATCCTTACGGGGTCGATAAAATAAAGTACCAGTAATACACTGGGATAATTGTTGGCCTTGTGCCAAAAGTAGAAACAATTATATTATATACATATATTTAATAAATTCAGTGGAGCAATGTGAAATGCAATTTCTTGCTCAAGGACACAACACATTGCTAGACCTTTCAATCAGAAGCTGAACACCTTAACTACTAAGCTACATGCCTTCATACATACGGTATATACGTTCAGTAAACAAATGTCCTTGCTATATGCTGCTATTACTATGGATACAACTTCTTGCTAAAGAGCTCACAGCAGGTTTTTATGGTTCTTATCCAGCATGCATCAACAAACATACATCATACGCCATAGTATGGTAAGAGCAATGATGCACTTGTTAACACCTTGTCTCTCACACACATACACACACACATTATATATATGTGTGTGTATGTGTATATATATATATATATATATATGCGTGTGTGTGTGTGTATTTATATACATATGTGTGTGTACGTGTGTGTGCGTGTGTATGTATGTGTGTGTATGTTTATATATATATATATATATGCGTGTGTGTGTGTGTATATATATACATATGTATGTGTACGTGTGTGTGCGTGTGTGTGTGTGTGTGTGTGTGTATGTATGTGTGTGTACACACAGAGAGGGCATGAAAATACATATGTCAAATCTGAAATAGAAAATAATGCTCTTTGAGATGTGTAAATAGTGGAAATGAGTTCTTTGAATATAAAAGACCAGAATATGCCTAGAGCAGTACTGATGGTGAGAAAAAGGTGGGGAGGAAAGTTATCTCTACACACCAAATATCATGTGTGTGTGGTGTGTGGGGGTAGTGGGTAATGTGGTCTAGAATAACATTTCTTAAAATACAAATGCCAACAATAAGGACAGTCTGGCAAGGATTCTTAACCCTTTCATTTCTACATTTATAATGAAAGACACTGTTCTCTATGATTTTTCAAATAATTTGGAAAATAATCAAGAATTTGGAGGGTTTTAGTAATATAACTAAATTTCTCTTGGGACATAACTTAACAAATGTTTTTACATAAAATTATGATGGAAGGTTTTTTTTTTAGATAAATATAAACACTTTAATCCTTTCATAACTATATTTCTAATGAAAGGCACTACCAGTGATTTTCAAATAATTTTGAAAATAATCAAGAATTTTGAAGTATTTACTAATATAATTAATTTTCTCATTATTAATTTAGAAAAAGTATGAATTATAAAAATAATCATGTAATTATTAGCTGTCACCTATTTCTTGTTTTGTTGCCTATTTTGGTGTTTTGTTTTGAATTAACTCATAATTGTTTCTACTTTTGGCACAAAGCCAGCAATTACCCAGTACATTACTGGTACTTTATTTTATCGACCCCGTAATGATGAAAGGCAACGTTAACCTCGGCGGGATTTGAACTCAGATCATAAAGGGACGTAACTCTATGCTTCAAAGCATGGCGTCCGACTCTCTACCGATACTGCCAATCCACCGTAAAATGACAAGTTGTTAAAACATCAGAGAGAATGTTTTGCAGTATTTAATCTGGCTCTCTTCTCTCTCAGTTCAAATATTGCCTTTCAATCTTTCGAGGTCAATAAAACAATGTACTGTCTAGTACTGGGTTTTGATTCTTCCTCTATATCTCTTTCTCACTTCCACTCTCTCACTTTCTCTGGAAGAAATCTGCTGTGTTCCAGCCTGGAGAGGAGATGGGGGTTTGCCAGGTTTAAAAAAATATCCTAGAAATGTTGTATGCCATTACAGTACCCCCATGACTCCATCAGGAGTTATGGGACCACCTCTTTCTATTTCATTCTGTAAAGAATTATCTAAAAACAGGTTTGTTAACTTGTATATTTATAGTATCCTTATGAATAGAGAAATAGTATTGGAGTAAAGATGTTAGTTTTAAATGTGATTGCTCGAGTCAAATGTTTAAAGTGTCTTTATTAGTGGACAGATTATTGTGAAAACTTGCAGTGAAATAAAATATAGACTTTAATTTTTACTGTGATGCAGTCATAGTGTTGTTTTGTACTTTTTAAGAATGTCTTGCTAATGTGCTATAGGATATTAAAACTTTATAACCCAGAAATATAATTTTGAAATATCAAGTCTCATTTTAAAGCTATGACATTAACGAATAATTATTATAGAACAAATCATTTTTTAATGTCAAATAGGACCCCTACCACCAAAAAAACAAAACCAAGGCATTCTGCAGCCATTTCTTCACTTTGTTTTACTGGCATTGGACCTATTTTGGTTCCAATGACAGATGCTCCAGTTGTTCAACAGAACAGCCTGCTTATGAAATTAACATGTAAGTGGCTGAGTATTCCACAGACACATGTACCCATAAAATATTTCTCAGGGAGATTCAACATGAGACAGTGTGTGATATGGTTGACCCATTGAATTACAAGTACAGTCCATGTTATATTAAAAGTGGCTGAGTATTCCACCAATATGTGTACTCTTAACATAGTTCTCAGGGAGACACAATGAGTGGCGTGGTTGACCCATTGAATTATAGTTACAATTAATTTTTCTTTCTAGCAGAGTGAACTGGAACGGTGTGAAATAAAATACCTTGCTCAAGGACACAATGCACCCCTAGGAACCAAACCCACAACTTCATGGTCATGAGCCAAACATCCCTAACCCCAACTTCATTTTTAACATAAACCCTCTCATAACCATCTTCTTCTTAGCCAGTTTCGACCCGGGCCAAAGCGACAAAATCCCTCTGCCACATGTCTTGAGGTCTTGGATGCGATCCAGGCCAGTGTCTTAGATCAGGTTGTCAATGTAAGTGTAACAGTGTTTTCCTCTCCTTATAACTCCATGAAATGGGTTCCAAAGAACTTGGATTCTTCCAGTCCAGGGTGTTGTACACAATCATCAGATACGTAGAGCTTTCTTTGCCTGATTTTTTTTCACTGACTTTTGGCAGGTCTCCATAAATGTATTTATTTGTCATATGTTGCTGCCATTTCACATTAAGGGCCATTCATAGCAACCTTCATGATTCCGCACTCATAGAACTTCTGGTCGTTATCAGCCAAAAACTGAAACAAGTGTGATTTCAGGTCATCATCATTACTGAAAGTTTTACCAATCAAAGAACTTTGGAAACTTCTAAATAAATGTTAATCTGATGGTGCAAGGTCAGGGATATATGGTGGATGTGACATCACTTCCCAACCAGGCTCCAATAATTTTTCACAAGTCAGCAAAGACACGTGTGGTCTAGAGTTGTCATGGTGGAACACAATTCCTTTAAAATTTGCCAATTCTGGCTGTTTTTCTTTGATTGCTTCCTCCAGTTTCATCAGTTGTTGACAGTAAATATCTGAATTGATCATTTGGCTCCTTGGCAGCAGCCCAGAATACACAACACCTTTGTAATACCACCAAATTGACAGCATGACCTTTTTTTGAATCAATTCAGCTTTTGATGTGGTTTGTGCTGGTTCATTAAACATTATCGTTTTCGATTGATGTTATTGTAGACAACCCATTTTTCATCACCAGTGATGATTTGTTTAAAAAAAAGGTTGATTTCATTGCGTTTGAGATGCATATCGCAAATATTGATTCGTTGTGTTAAGTGAATCTCTTTCAATTTATATGGAACCCAAATATTGAGCTTCTTAATGAGTCCAAGACATTTTAAGTGATTTTCAATTGTTGTGTGATACATTTAACCCCTCTGCAATCTATCACACAGTTATATGACAATCAGATTCAATTATGGCTTTGATTCGGTCATCAACTTCAGTGGACCAGAACGCTGGTCATCTTTGAGTGAAAAATCTCCAGAACGGAATTTTTAAAACCCTTTCTGACATGTGTGTTCTGTTAAGCAATCAACACCATAAACTTCACATATCTCTTTGTGAACCTCAGCAGCTTTCTTGCTTTTATGGAAATAAAAAAGCAAAATATGGCGAAAATGTTTGTTTTTGCACTCCATGTTAAAAGTGACACTGAACTAACAGCTGTAAACAAAATTACACGCAATTTGCTATCAAATGTCAAAAGGAAAAAATCTCAACATTGACAAAAGTCATTCAAAAAATTTGTAACTCTATCTACTTGCGAAAAACGAAATAACTTTCTTGCCAACCCAATATACACTTTGAAATATATAGGCATAAATAAGACCATTATTGCTCCAATCAGTCCACAAACACTCAACAAACAACCTATGACACCTGCCAAACCAAATCACACCTATCTTCCAAATTCAGCAAATCAAATGCAAGCCACACACCTTCCTAAACTCAGCATACCGAACTGAATCACAACAGCCACCAAAATGTTTCTATACAATAAAGCCATGTAGTTTCTATACAATAAAGCTAATAAAGCTATTATTATTTGCAACAACTATGACCCTATTATGTTATAGGCCGTGTTCCACCTACTCCCGTCGTCTCTGAACTTTAAACCTTCAAACTATCCACCTAGAAGATGTGATGCCACATGTCAAGATGTCAAGTTCGTACAACACAACATAACACACCAGAAATATATAGCTTATTATTATAAACACTTTGAAATATATATCTTATTGTCTAAGTAGCCAATCACTCGAACTCTTACAAAGTGCTGAGAAGATGATAAAGTTAATATAAAGCTAGGTGCTTTAACCCTTTAGCATTCACATTATTTTATATATACAATTATATTTTCATGGTAAAGGCTTTACGTCACATAATTATCTCACATGATATCGAATCTATGAGATTTTGAAAGTATTTATTTTGAAAACAATAACTTAACATCAGTTTGAGTGACCAGTTACAGTCAGTTTCAACAGAAAAAGGTAGAGAATTCTGGCCGGTTTTGGCCGGTTTGAACACTAAAGGGTTAAACCATTAAGCCAAGAGACTGACAACTCCAACCATCTTAAATTAGATAGCTGAAACACAGCTTTTAGATGTTGACAGACATTATGTAAACAAAGAAACATTACTTATATGTAGCTGATCTCTTGGACTTTTACAAAGTGCTGCGAAAATGAAGTTAATATAAGTATTATAAACACTTTTAGATATACAATGGAACGTCAGTTCATGAAAGGTCTCTCATCATCAACAATTTTTCCGAACATAAAATATGGAGGGATTTTCTAAAAGTATTAATTATTTCCTTACTAAGATATTAACTCAATGTAAAGTTCTTATTTAAAATTATGTTGGGAGATTTTAATTTAAATTGAGTAACAAATATGCAAGTTGGCAACAATGGTTGGTAACAAGCTGGGAGTATCAGTTGCTGTGTAGTTAGTTACTATGGTGATATCTATGTCTTTCACACACAGTCTCTCTCTCTCTCTCTCTCTCTCTCTCTCTCTCTCTCTTTCAACATTTTGTATGGGAAAAATAGTTTCGTTTTACGAACATTTCGCAGGTAGGGACTATAGGTTCCGATACCTAGGTGATCAGATTAGTAAGGGAGGCGGGTGCTCCGAGGTCATAGTATCTAGAATAAGGACGGGTGGAAGAAGTTTAGGGAGCTGCTTCCTCTGTTGACAAAGAAGGGTTCAGGAATGAATTAAGTTTGTGAAGTGAGGTTCCACTGTATAGCTTACTATTATAAACCATTTGGAATATATAACTTGGTATTATAAACCATTTGGAATATATAACTTGGTATTATAAATGCGGGGTCAGTTTGAGGTGATCTGGAATCAAAAGGGTTAATGATTAGGAAGAGAAACTTATTGATGAGATGATCTTTTAGTAAAGGTGATTAGCGACTTGGAATATGAATATGGTATCAAAGTCAGTGACAGGAAATTAATCACAGCTCCTCCCCAACATCATTAGATTTCATAATCATCAATGATGGTGGACAGAGTAATATTACTTGGAGAAGGAGAGGAAGAATAAAAGACTGGTGGTGGTGGTGGTGGTAGTTGGTGGTGGGTGGTTGTGGGTGGTGGTAGTTGGTGGTGGGTGGTGGTAGTGGTGGTGGATGGTGGTGGTAGTTGGTGGTGGTGGTAGTGGTGGTGGGTGGTGGTAGTGGTGGTGGATGGTTGTGGTGGGAGGTGGTGGATGGTGGTGCGGGTTTGTGGTGGTGATTGGTGGAGGGTAGTGGAACACGGTGGTGGTGGGAAATGGTGATGGTGGAGGGAGGTGATGATGGTGGTGAGTGGTGGTGGTGGTGGGTGGTGGTGGTGGGATGTGGTGGGTGGAATACTGATAGTAATGATGGTGGTTGGTGATGGTAGTAGTGGTGGTCGTTGGTGGGATGATGGCGGGGGGGGGGGGGGGGGCGGCGTGATGATGGTGGTGCGGGAATGGGCATGATGGAGATCTTGAAAAAACTAGTTTTTGCTAACACTACTACCACCACCACCACCACCACTACTACCACTACTACCACCACCACCACAACTACTACTACCATCACCACCACAACTACTACTACCACCACCACCACCACCACCACTACTACCACCACCACCACCACAACTACTACTACCCCCACCACCACAACTACCACTAATACTACAACTACTACTACTAATGGTGGTAATGGTTGTAGTGATGGTGTTGGTGGTGGTGGTGATGGCGGTATTGGTGGTAGCAGTGGTGGTATTGGTGGTAGCAGTGGTGGTATTGGTGGTGGTGATGGTGGTGGTGGTATTGGTGGTTATGGTGGTAGTGGTGGTGGTGGTGGTGGTGGTGGTGATGGTAGTGGTGATGGTGGTATTGGTGGTGGTGGTGGTGATGGTGGTATTGGTGGTTATGGTGGTAGTGGTGGTGGTGGTGGTGGTGGTGGTGGTATTGGTGGTGGTGATGGTAGTGGTGGTGGTGGTGGGGGAAATGAAGAATCTTTAACCCTTTCAGCATATTTATCTGTTGAAATTAATATTTACTTTGTTGGCCTAATGGTTAGGATGTTTTACATAGGACAGTAATGTTGTTGGTTTGATTCCCAGACAGGCTGCTGCATTGTGTTGTTGAGCAAAACACTTTATTTCACGTTGCTCCAGTACACCCAGCTGAGAGTGAGTACCAGCAGTAGCTGGGGAGTTAATTCTGTGATAGAGTGGCATCCTTGCCAGGGAGAGACTTGTACTCTCAGCTGCTTAGCACCAAGGAAACTAGGAATTAGTGCAGGCCTGATGAGGCTTTGGCTAAGAACAGACTTTAACTAACTTAACTTTTAAATGAAGAGCTTGGTAAGATTAATTAAAATAATAAACTAATAAATATGGTAGTGAGACATGGGCGGCAACTGCAGAGGATATGCGACGGCTGGAGAGAAATGAAGCAAATATGCTCCGTTGGATGTGCAATGTCAATGTGCGTGAACGACCAAGCATGGACAAGTTGAGAAAGAAACTGGGTATAAGAGGGATAAGTTGTGGTGTGCAGGAGAGAAGGCTGAGATGGTATGGACATGTGATGCGCATGGAGGATAACCACTGGGTGAAGAAGTGCCAAGAAATCCCAGTAGAAGGAAGACGAGGAGATGATGAAGGACTGTGGCAAGTGGAGAGATGCTGTGCTGAATAGGACCCGTCCAACCCTTGCAAGTAGGGAAAAGCAGACGTAGAATGATGATGATGATGATGATGATGATATATTATAAATAGTGTTTGGAAGATAAATTAACAAAATAGGATTTTTAGATAATATGACACTACTGTAGCATGACCACAACCCAGCACCTGGAAGAGGTAAAAGAGTAATATTATGATGGCTGGTTTTATTTTGAATAACAAGTTAAAACAGATTTGGATGTTAGAAAGGAGATGTGGTGGTCTTAAGTGGATTGGTAACATAAGTGTTAAAAATCAATGGAGGAAGATTGAGCAGGAACAGATGAGAGTTTGGAAGATGAAAGGAAGTAGCAGGTGTTTAGAGAGAAGGACCATTTATATATGTGTGTGTGTGTGTGGAGAGACAGAGAGAGACAGCGAGTGTGTGAGGAGACAGGGTGTATGTGAGGAGACAGGGTGTGTGAGGGAGACAGGGTGTGTGAGGGAGACAGAGGGAGACAGCGAGTATGTGAGGAGACAGGGTGTGTGAGGGAGACAGCGAGTGTGTGAGGGAGACAGGGTGTGTGAGGGAGACAGCGAGTGTGTGAGGGAGACAGGGTGTGTGAGGGAGACAGGGTGTGTGAGGGAGACAGCGAGTGTGTGAGGGAGACAGGGTGTGTGTGAGGGAGACAGGGTGTGTGTGAGGGAGACGTAGCTTCAGTTCACTCAGCTGGACAAAAAGGAGTAGTGCCTGTAATTCCCACTGCATGGTGCTGAATCTCCCTGAGACCTACTTCGTTGAGGATGTATGTGTCTGTGGAATGCTCAGACATTTGCCTGTTAATTTCATGAGGAGGCTGTTCTGTTGATCAAACAACCGGGACACTCATTGCTGGAAGCAACAGAGGTCCAACACATACACATATCATCATCATCAACATTTAATGCCCACTCTTCCATGTTGACATACATTAGACATATATATATATATATATACACAATGATATTAAATAAATGGAAACTATATTTATAAAACGATATTTATTTTATTATATATATTTCAAGGGTACCAAGACACATTGGTACGCTTTCCTCAGATAAAATACAAAGTTTGTTTTATAAATAGAGACATACCCATGAAAATCATACCTTATCGGTTGGATATTCTCTGGATAGTCCAAAGAATATCCAACCGATAAGGTATGATTTTCATGGGTATGTCTCTATTTATAAAACAAACTTTGTATTTTATCTGAGGAAAGCGTACCAATGTGTCTTGGTACCCTTGAAATATATATAATAAAATAAATATGGTTTTATAAATATAGTTTCCATTTATTTAATATCATTGAATATTTACTCCACTAACTTGTTGAGTGCTCTAAATCAGTTATATACATTTATATTCGTCGGACTTCCAACAAATTAAATACCCCTTCTACTTATATATATATACATATATATATATATATATATATATATATATATATATATATGATGTTGAACAATGAAATAAATAAGACAAGGTTTAATAGTTTTATATATACACACACTTATATACACATCAGTAAAGAGTAATTTATCATGAAATGTAGAGACAAGCACATTTATTATAACAATATTTACTACTAGATTTACTACAAACATCATTGAATTGAATGGAATTAAAGAGGTAGAGATTTAAATCTAGAAGTTTCTCAAAGACCTGATAAGAAAAGACAGTCTTATCACTGTTGTGATGTTTTCATGCTTATGTGGATTAGACAAGGCTTTTTTCTCAATCTTAAAACATGGAGTTATGGCAGTTCTGTCTACTGAATGATGTGTTGTTGTTGTAAGCCTGGAATTATGGTAATTCTGTTTACTGAATGATGTGGTATTGTTTCTTGTTTAAAGAGTCTGATGAACATATTGATACTGGAGTCAGGTTTATTACACAAATGTGAACCTCCAGTCAATCATCTGTGAAACTGGTCAATAATCAATAAACACATGTGAAACTTTGACATGTTTATCTTAATATTATGCACTTCTACTTGTTTTTTTTTATAAAACAAACTTGGTTGAGATCTTCTGGCATAATTTTCAAGCAATGTCTTTCAGAAATATGGTAATGAAAAAGTTAAAGCGTTTGCATTCATCTAAAAATCCTCCATAAAAATTTTATGTAAGAACCTATTTAAAGGGAACCATACACTGAACGCCTTGCTTCCCTGGGCATGGATACATTGAAGTTCAGACGCCTGGCAACTAACTTGGTAAACACCCAAAAAATTATTAACCATCTTGCCAACATCAACCCTGAGCACCTTTTTGATCTCCATGTGTCTAACACACGTGGGCATGCCTACAAAGTCAGGAAACACAGCACAGCTCCCATGACTTTCAGAAACATTTCTTCACACTCAGAGTAGCTGAAGCATGGAACAAACTACCTGCCTCAGTTGTTAGCTGCTGAGACACAGCATCCTTTAAAGCCTTCATGCTTCCTAAAATTTGCCAACACTACACCTGATATCCCCACACACGCACACATGTATATCATGACTTATACACTGTTCATTTTCCTGACATTTGTATATTATTCTATGTACTATACATGCACCTTTGATGAGTTGTAGTGCACCTGAATACTGTACACAATAATTTCATTATCATTCAATGGAAGTTTGAATAAATTGACCCCAGTACATTACTGGCACTTTAATTTATCGACCCAGTAAGGATGAAAGGCAAAGCTAACTCAGTAAGATTTGAACTTAGAATGTAAAAGGCCATAACTATATGTTGCAAAGCATGTTATTCGATGCCCTACCAACACTTCCAATCAACTAACGCCTACAAACATCAACTTAATGGGAAAGTTAGTTACTAATTATTTTCAAAATGATTTGAAAATTATTCGTTAGCATATTTCAATAGAAATATGCTAACAGTAATGTAAAAAATTAACAAAGTAGAAACAATCACACCCATTATCTGTTAAAATGAAAGTGGGGTGGGTGGGGAATTTATGAGGTAGTTTACTTCACCCCAAGGTATAAATAATCTCGACCTTTTTGACCTCTACAGGCGAGAAATTGCTGGGTTAGATTTTATCGTTATTATTTTTTTGTTTTTTCTTGTGGTTGTTTTCTCTATTTTGTATTTGTTTTGCTTTATTTTTGGATTTTTGGATATTTTTTCTTTTTTTTTCTCTCTTGTTCTCTTTCAGGTTGCAAAACGATATGTGGAAGAATTGCCAAGTTAAAGAAAACTTGGTTATTTTGGTTCAATGATTTACCTGTATTCTTCTGAAATGAAATGAGAACAACCAACCGACAGAGTCATTATATCATCACAAAGCTAACCACCTTTTATAGCCCAACTAATTAGCCACCCTCTGGCCCTCCCTCCATACAACCATCCTTCCACTATTATCAAAACATCATTACCATATTTCTAATGAAAGACACTGCCTATGTTTAACCCTTTCATTACCATATTTCTAATGAAAGACACTGCCTATGTTTGTCACATTCCTTACCATATTACTAATGAAAGACACTGTCTATGTTTAACCCTTTCATTACCATATTTCTAATGAAAGACACTGCCTATGTTTAACCCTTTCATTACCATATTTCTAATGAAAGACACTGCTTATGTTTGACACATTCCTTAGCTCTAATTAAAGACTCTGCTATTATTTTCAAATAACTTTGAAAATAATAAAGTTTGTACTCTATGTGTATAAGCACTTCCAGCTGATGATTCATACGTAATAAAGTATATAAGCTATAGCTTATACTTTTCTCCATACTGAGTTAGTAAACATTACTGGTCTTCCTTTTCTTTCTTTGCCCACTTATTCCTGGGAGGGTCGTGGTGCTGAGTCCTCAAGCACTTCTTCCAGCAGGTCCTGTCAGAGCAAGCATCTCCAATTGATCCGGTGAGACCATGGATGTTATCCAACTTTTTTGCTCAGGATCTACCCCAGGGTCTCTTGCCAGTTGATTTTGCCCACAAAATCTGTCAAGTGATTCCTTCCTGGGAGATTCTGACCACATGTCTATAGTACCAGAGCTGTTAGCTCTTAAATCAGAGACATAACAGCTTTACCTGAAGTGACTCCTTGATCTCCAAGCTATGCATTACTGATAACCCTTAAAATTCCCCAAACACATGTCTTTGACATTCTCACATTGCTACTGAGATAGCTTAAAATATTCATAGAAGACTATTGTCTTGCTATAATCTATTTTAACAAAAAAAATCTCATGCTCTGAGTAACTAGTGCCATACAGAGCTACCATTAGGACTATTTGAATAGCTGAACTTGATGAGGTTTTGTCCATTTATGAAGTATACACACTTGACAAGAACAATGTTTTAAAACACACAACCTTTAACCCTTTAGCATTCACATTACTCTATATATACCATTATATTTTCATGGTAAAGGCTTTATCTCACATAATTATCTCACATAATATTGATCTATGAGATTTTGAAAGTATTTATTTTGAGAACAATACCTTAACATCAGTTTGAGCAACCAGTTACAGCCAATATATAGGGCGGTGGATTGGCAGTATCGGTAGAGGGTCGGACGCCATGTTTTCCAGCATAGTTACGTCCCTTAACGATCTGAGTTCAAATCCCGCCGAGGTTGACTTTGCCTTTCATCCTTACGGGGTCGATAAAATAAAGTACCAGTAATGTACTGGGTAATTGCTGGCCTTGTGCCAAAAAGTAGAAACAATTATTTCTTCACAAGTACATTTTAAACTTATAGCCTCGTTTAAATGATTTTTTATGTGGTTAATTTACACTGAGTGGGAGAGGAAATACTGTATATATTTTATCTAATGGTTCTTCAGACCTGCAATTTTATTTATATATATATATATATATATATATATATATATGTATATACATGTATATATATATATATATATATATATATATATATATTTTTCGTTTCTGAATTTGTTTAGCAAGATTCTTTATCTGAAAACGTGTGTTGAAACCGATATTGTTAAACTTTGGGAGGGTCATGTTGCCAATAAGAAACACACGCACCAGTTGCTTTCACTTCAATTTATTATAATAAATTTATAAATTTAGGAATTTATAAATTTCTGGTTGGTTGGTTGGTTCCCCAACCAGATAGTTGTTTATATATTGTCAAAGTTCTTTCGTCACACATTCTGTGACCACTTCAGTGACTGGGGATTCTTTTCTTTGTTTTTGTGCCTCTCCTTTGTTCTGTCTTACGCCATTTTGTTTCTGTGTGTGTGTTGTGTGCTCAGTCTGCGCATGCGCCACATCCGGGTGTCTGTGTGTGTTTATATTCGTTTATATTCGGTAACATGTAAATAAACAAATAAATAAACGAATATAAACACACACAGACACCCGGATGTGGCGCATGCGCAGACTGAGCACACAACACACACACAGAAACAAAATGGCATAAATTCCATAAAATGTGCACAATGCAGATCTTGGGTACACAAGAGATGTAGTGGGATAGCAGACAAACTAACAGGTAGGGAAAACAACATATGCACTAGATGTAGGGGGAAAGTTGGCAGTAATAATCACAGTGATAGACACATTTTTCCAATGCAGGTGGGTTCTATAGAAGTAGTTGATAGCTTCTGGTACCTAGGTGATCAGATTAGCATGGGAGGAGGAGGGGGGGGGGTTCCGAGGCCGTAGTATCTAGAATAAGGATGGGTTGGAAGAAATTTAGGGAGCTGCTTCCTCTGTTGACAAAGAAGGGTTTCTTCCTGCGTACGAAAGGACGGTTATATGATGCCTGTGTGAGATGCGTGATGCTGCATGGTAGTGAGACATGGGCAGCAACTGCAGAGGATATGCAACGGCTGGAGAGAAATGAAGCAAATATGCTCCGTTGGATGTGCAATGTCAATGTGCGTGAAGGACCAAGCATGGACGAGTTGAGAAAGAAACTGGGTATAAGAGGGATAAGTTGTGGTGTGCAGGAGAGAAGGCTGAGATGGTATGGACATGTGATGCGCATGGAGGATGACTGGTGGGTAAAGAAGTGCCAAGAAATCCCAGTAGAAGGAAGATGCAGTAGAGGTAGACCACGAAAAACATGGGCAGAGGTGGTGAGAGCAGACCTCAGATCGCTGAAACTCACAGAGGAGATGACGAAGGACCGTGACAAGTGGAGAGATGCTGTGCTGAATAGGACCCGTCCAACCCTTGCAAGCAGGGAAAAGCGGACGTAAAATGATGATGATGATGATATATATATATATGTATATACACACACACACACACATATATATATAAATATATACATGCATACATATATACACACATACATATATATTTACTGTATATCTCACTATAATAAAACTCAATCATTACATGACAACCACTTAGGGAAACCAAGGAAATGGTGCAAACATAAACACAAAAACAGACAAACAAAAGAGGCCTTTAGAGAGTTTTACTTGTTTATGTCAACATTAGGATGAACTTCAATAGGTATCACACATGATGTTTGTTTTTGACATGAACATATATTTATATAGAAATATATATATATATATAGAGGGAGATATTTACAGACATATTTATGTATACACACATATATATATATATATATATATATATGTGTGTATACATAAATATATACATACATATATATATATACATACATACATATATATATATATATATGAAGCTGAAGCATATAGACAATAAGCCCCCACACCCTCCCACTGCAAGGTGGTCGTGGAGGTGCCACGGCAAAAAAGCACCCAGCCCACACTGTAAAGTGGACGTGTAGGCGCCACGGAAAAAGTAAGTACCCAGCACTCACTGTAAATGAGGTTGGTGTTAGGAAGGGCATCCAGCTGTAGAAATAAAGCCAAAATCAGTTCCTGTATGAGCAAGGCATGGTCAGCCGACCAGACACTGCCCACAACAGGACAACCCGTCTAACCCATGCTAACATGGAAGAACGGACGTAAAACGATGATGATGATATATATATATATAGTAATAATAATAAATTTGAAGACTAAAATCCAAAGAGGGCTTGATAAGGATAAATATATATCAGATATATAAGAACCGTAGAGCAAATATTTATTAAAATAACAGATTAAAGTTTAAGCAAAGAATCGCTGCTTTCACCCTTCACGGGATTTGTTTAATCTGTCATTTTAATAAATATATATATATACACACACACATACATATATATAAATGAATACATATATATATATGGTTAAAAGAGTTCCATATATTTTATTATGCGCTTTTCGAATACAAAATCATCCTGGGACAAAAATTGCTATATCATGTTACCTTATTTTATCTGATGAGAACACAATTTTTATCCCAGGATGATTTTGTATTCAAAATGCGCATAATAAAATATATGGAACTCTTTTAACCACCTTTTAATTTCTTCTTTAATACACACACACACACGCACATACACACACACACACAAACCAACATTTATATATAAATACACATGGACAACTGTATTTAGATATACATACATATATTTATTCATGCATACATATATATTTATAGAGATAAACATATTGTCACCCATCTATTTACCTATCAGTCTGTGTCAAGCTGTGTCTGTCCATCTACCTATATATCTAGTTGTCTGTCGCTTTGTCTCCTCATCTTTCTAGGTGTCTACATATCTATCTGTCTATGCAACTCGCTCTCTCTGTCTATCTATCTATCCACCTATCTCTCTATCTATCTACATACCTTACTGTCTATCTATCTAATTACCTCTTTATCTAGATATTTACCTACATACCTACTTGTCTATTTAACTGCCTGACTCTGTATCTTGAGGTATCTATGTATGTTTATAAATATGTATGTAATGCTGGTGCCACTACAAAAGCACCCAGTCCACCTTGTATGGTGGCAGTGTTGGAGTCAAAACAAATTTCTCAATACACTATGTAAAGGAGTTGCTGTTAGGAAGGGCATCCAACCATAGAAACTAAGCTCCCAGTACATGCTGTAAAGTGGTTGGTGTTAGGAAGGGCATCCAGCCATAGAAACCAAGCTCCCAGTACATGCTGTAAAGTGGTTGGTGTTAGGAAGGGCATCCAGCCATAGAAACCAAGCTCTCAGTACATGCTGTAAAGTGGTTGGTGTTAGGAAGGGCATCCAGCCATAGAAACCAAGCTCCCAGTACATGCTGTAAAGTGGTTGGTGTTAGGAAGGGCATCCAGCCATAGAAACCAAGCTCCCAGTACATGCTGTAAAGTGGTTGGTGTTAGGAAGGGCATCCAGCCATAGAAACCAAGCTCTCAGTACATGCTGTAAAGTGGTTGGTGTTAGGAAGGGCATCCAGCCATAGAAACCTAGCTCCCAGTACATGCTGTAAAGTGGTTGGTGTTAGGAAGGGCATCCAGCCATAGAAACCAAGCTCTCAGTACATGCTGTAAAGTGGTTGGTGTTAGGAAGGGCATCCAGCCATAGAAACCTAGCTCCCAGTACATGCTGTAAAGTGGTTGGTGTTAGGAAGGGCATCCAGCCATAGAAACCTAGCTCCCAGTACATGCTGTAAAGTGGTTGGTGTTAGGAAGGGCATCCAGCCGTAGAAACCTAGCTCCCAGTACATGCTGTAAAGTGGTTGGTGTTAGGAAGGGCATCCAGCCGTAGAAACCTAGCTCCCAGTACATGCTGTAAAGTGGTTGGTGTTAGGAAGGGCATCCAGCCGTAGAAACCAAGCTCCCAGTACATGCTGTAAAGTGGTTGGTGTTAGGAAGGGCATCCAGCCATAGAAACCAAGCTCCCAGTACATGCTGTAAAGTGGTTGGTGTTAGGAAGGGCATCCAGCCATAGAAACCTAGCTCCCAGTACATGCTGTAAAGTGGTTGGTGTTAGGAAGGGCATCCAGCCGTAGAAACCAAGCTCCCAGTACATGCTGTAAAGTGGTTGGTGTTAGGAAGGGCATCCAGCCATAGAAACCTAGCTCCCAGTACATGCTGTAAAGTGGTTGGTGTTAGGAAGGGCATCCAGCCATAGAAACCTAGCTCCCAGTACATGCTGTAAAGTGGTTGGTGTTAGGAAGGGCATCCAGCCGTAGAAACCTAGCTCCCAGTACATGCTGTAAAGTGGTTGGTGTTAGGAAGGGCATCCAGCCGTAGAAACCTAGCTCCCAGTACATGCTGTAAAGTGGTTGGTGTTAGGAAGGGCATCCAGCCGTAGAAACCTAGCTCCCAGTACATGCTGTAAAGTGGTTGGTGTTAGGAAGGGCATCCAGCCGTAGAAACCTAGCTCCCAGTACATGCTGTAAAGTGGTTGGTGTTAGGAAGGGCATCCAGCCGTAGAAACCTAGCTCCCAGTACATGCTGTAAAGTGGTTGGTGTTAGGAAGGGCATCCAGCCATAGAAACCTAGCTCCCAGTACATGCTGTAAAGTGGTTGGTGTTAGGAAGGGCATCCAGCCGTAGAAACCTAGCTCCCAGTACATGCTGTAAAGTGGTTGGTGTTAGGAAGGGCATCCAGCCATAGAAACCTAGCTCCCAGTACATGCTGTAAAGTGGTTGGTGTTAGGAAGGGCATCCAGCCATAGAAACCTAGCTCCCAGTACATGCTGTAAAGTGGTTGGTGTTAGGAAGGGCATCCAGCCGTAGAAACCTAGCTCCCAGTACATGCTGTAAAGTGGTTGGTGTTAGGAAGGGCATCCAGCCATAGAAACCTAGCTCCCAGTACATGCTGTAAAGTGGTTGGTGTTAGGAAGGGCATCCAGCCATAGAAACCTAGCTCCCAGTACATGCTGTAAAGTGGTTGGTGTTAGGAAGGGCATCCAGCCATAGAAACCTAGCTCCCAGTACATGCTGTAAAGTGGTTGGTGTTAGGAAGGGCATCCAGCCATAGAAACCTAGCTCCCAGTACATGCTGTAAAGTGGTTGGTGTTAGGAAGGGCATCCAGCCATAGAAACCTAGCTCCCAGTACATGCTGTAAAGTGGTTGGTGTTAGGAAGGGCATCCAGCCATAGAAACCTAGCTCCCAGTACATGCTGTAAAGTGGTTGGTGTTAGGAAGGGCATCCAGCCGTAGAAACCTAGCTCCCAGTACATGCTGTAAAGTGGTTGGTGTTAGGAATGGCATCCAGCCGTAGAAACCTAGCTCCCAGTACATGCTGTAAAGTGGTTGGTGTTAGGAAGGGCATCCAGCCATAGAAACCTAGCTCCCAGTACATGCTGTAAAGTGGTTGGTGTTAGTGGTTCGAACTAGTTCGGATCTAGCTGTCGAAACGGCCGGAGCTCAGCCGTAGGGGCCTGACTCTTTTCCTATTACCCATACTACTACCCTAAGTATTGAGTACTCTGGTGCGTAATGGTCCACCTGGTTTCTTACCACACTTTCTTTGTTTTATATATATATATATATATATATATATATATATATACACACACACACACAGACATATATAATACATATCAAAAAATTTTGCACGTGTATATGTATGCATGTGTAAGTGAACAAATGTATATGCGTGTGGGTGTTCAAAAGAGTTGCTGACATCATTATCAAAGTAACCAATCAGAAGAGAGATAGAAATATATATATATATATATATATATATATATACACACAAATATATAGAAAGAGAGAGTGAGACTGTTGTCTGTTGTACATCATCGCAAAGCAATAAATATATATTGCTATGTTGTGTCACTGTAGGGCAGGATGCCAGATCTTTGTGAAGATGAGGAGGCTGAAGAGAGGGAAGAAGAGGGGGAGGATGGAGAGGATGAAGAAAAGGAAGGGAACGAAGGGAGAAGAAGGAGGAGAGTGAGAAGATGAAGAAAGAGAGGGAAGGGAGAAGGAGAGGAAGAAGAATTATAAGATATGGACACAGCTAAGTAGAATTGACTAAATCTTTAGCTAGTTTGGCACAATGTGGTACAATCTACTCATGGAGATATGATATATATGTGGCTCTGTATACATGGAAAACACGGAAAATGATGATGATGAAGAATATACATACACACATACATTATATATATATATAAAGAGAGAGAGAGAGAGAGAGAGAGAGAGAGAGAGAGAGAGAGAGAGAGAGAGAGAGAGAATACAAACATTAATTTAGCTGCACATCATTATTTTCTACACACACATATCCTCACATCATTATTTTCTACACACACATAACACACATACACCACACACACACACATTACACACATACACTCCACAACCAGTCACATGATAAACAGACAAGAGATGCACGCATATATGACACACATTGTTCTATTATCTTGATTCCAGCACTTGAGATGTCTGTGATCTGGCTTTCCATCTTAAATAATTGATTCCAAAATGAAATTTATGAAAAGTCCACCTCTTCATATTGTCTATTTTCATAGTGGAAACATCAGATTATTCCCCAAACAGACAAATGGCCTTCCTCTTCTTCTCCCACTTATTCTAGGGAACGTTGTCGGGACAGATTACTCAAGCACACCTTCTAGCAGGACCTGTCAGAATCAACTATCTCCAATTGATCCAGCTGGATCCCCAAGTGAGACCACCTGAGCTCAAGGACGTTATCCAACCATCTTGCTTGGGGTCTACCCCTGAGTCTCCTGCCATTTGGTTTTGCCTGTAAAATCTGTCCAACAAATATTTCCCCCGAGACATTCTAACTACATGCCCATAGTATTGGAGCTGTGATCTCTCAATTTGGAGAAGTAGCAGCTCTACCTGGAGTGATTCCACTGATTCCTTCCTGAGACATTCTAACTACATGCCCATAGTATTGGAGCTGTGATCTCTCTATTTGGAGAAGTAGCAGCTCTACCTGGAGTGATTCCACTGATTCCTTCCTGAGACATTCTAACTACATGCCCATAGTATTGGAGCTGTGATCTCTCTATTTGGAGAAGTAGCAGCTCTACCTGGAGTGATTCCTTGATCTCCAAGCTACACACTTTATTGTGTAACATAACTCCAAAGGCCCTTCGGAGGACTACTTTCCAGCCAATTATACTCGTGATCATATTCTTTTGGTCATTACCCAAGATTCCTGAAGATAGGTAAAGGTTGGCATGAATATTGAATTGAAGGTAGCAACAAATCTGTTGTTTTTATTTCAAAGTTACCTATTAACATTCTGTAATAGTTTACAATAGTTTACATTAATAGTCTTCACTAGTTGACAGATTGCTGTGAAAATTTGCAGTGTTATTATAAGTCGTTAACTTTCAATTTGATGCAGTTATAATGCTGTTTTCTACTTTTCTTTGTTTCGTATAGTTTGTAAATTCAAATGTTTTTAGTATCTTTAAAAGTTGACAGATCATTGTCAAAATTTGCAGTTTTAGAGGAAAGACTCTAGTTTTAAATGTGATGTAGTCATAGTGTCACGTTATACTTTTCAAAAATGTCTTACTAATGCAGTTTGTAAAATCTATGTTTATAAAAAAATCTATATTTACTAGTGAACAGATTGTGTGAAAATTTGCATTATTAAAATAAAAACTTTCATTTTAATGTGATGGTGTCATTGCTGTTTTGTACCTCCGAGGAAGCTTTCCTAATGTGGTTTCATGCAGGTTTTTTAAATTAAAATGTTTTTAGTACCTTTACAAATGGACAGATTGTTGTGTAAATTTGTAGTATTAAAGTAAAGTCTTTTATTTTTAATGTGATCCAGTCATAGTGCTGTTTTGTACTTGTGATTACAGGATGTATAGAGTTAAGATGGTATTTATTGAAATTAGAGCATACAGTAGGAACCTCTGAGTTATATGTGACATAATAACAATCTTTTCTATATATATTTTAATATAAAAAGTTACACACAGGTAACATACATACAAATTATAAATGAAAAAAGAAAGTAAGTTATCTTACTTTCTTTTTTCCTTTGTTTCACTCAAGCTTCACAAGCTATGTGAGGCACCAGACATTTTTTCTAATGTCCCACAAAATTGTTATATGTTTTGTAGCGTAATGGCCATAAATTACTGTTTTGTCTTTAGTTTCTTACTCCTTTGGACAGCGTTTGGCTTATGTGACCCCGGATTGGTAGGGGTCGAAACTGCCCAAGTCCATCTCATCAGCCGATGACCATGGAGTCCTGTGTCCTTCGTTTGTATATTTATTTTAAAAAAATAATTCTCTCTCTCTCTCTATATATATATATATATAGAGAGAGAGAGAGAAAGAGAGAGACAGACAGACAGAGAGAGGGGGAAAATAGTGAGATAGATAGATAGATAGATACAGATAAACAATGCATATTATTATTATTATTATGATAGTAAATGAATACTTATCACAGCTGTAGTTGATTGTACATGATATTTTCAACATGTGTTGCACAATGTATGAGATATTGAGTACTACTTACCTAAAAAAGACAAAGAGAAAGAAAATAACAGTTAGAATAGAAAGAAACAACTGAAATGTGGGGAAAATTACTGTAAAAA
>OZ024762.1:6717701-6757701 GCA_964016885.1 Eledone cirrhosa
ATCCCTTCTTTCTCTCAAGAGGATCAACCTTATGTAATTATCTCTCTGATCAGATATTCCTTAACATTGAAACACTGATGATGATGATGGTGGTGGGGTGGTGGTGGTGGTGAAGATGATGTGGAGGGTGATGATGGGGTGATGGTGGTGAGGATGGTGGTGGTGGTGGTGAGGGTGGTGGTGGTGCGGATGATGATGGTGGTGATGGGGTGGTGGTGGTGGTGGTGATGATGACGGTGATGATGATTGACAAACAAACACACACACACACACGCACACACACATGTACAGACACACACACACACATGTACAGACACACAAACACACATGTACAGACACACAAACACACATATACAGACACACACACACACATGTACAGACACACACACACACACACATGTACAGACACACACACACACACACACACACATGTACAGACACACACACACACATGTACAGACACACACACACACATGTACAGACACACACATTCTACAATGGCCTCAGCTTCTCTGAACTTTTTAATAGCATAGCACCTCAACCAAGGAACACAGAAACATGCTGCCTCTCCCCTCCCCTTCTCTCATCACCCACTACACCATCCACCGCCCTCCCCTTCTCTCATCACCCACTACACCGTCCACTGCCCTCCCCTTCTCTCATCACCCACTACACCATCCACCGCCCTCCCCTTCTCTCATCACCCACTGCACCATCCACCGCCCTCCCCTTCTCTCATCACCCACTGCACCATCCACCGCCCTCCCCTTCTCACATCACCCACTACACCATCCACCGCCCTCCCCTTCTCACATCACCCACTGCACCATCCACCGCCCTCCCCTTCTCTCATCACCCACTACACCATCCACCGCCCTCCCCTTCTCACATCACCCACTACACCATCCACCGCCCTCCCCTTCTCACATCACCCACTACACCATCCACCGCCCTCCCCTTCTCACATCACCCACTACACCATCCACCGCCCTCCCCTTCTCACATCACCCACTACACCATCCACCGCCCTCCCCTTCTCACATCACCCACTACACCATCCACCGCCCTCCCCTTCTCACATCACCCACTACACCATCCACCGCCCTGTACTAAATGTTTCACCTCCCCCAAGAGCGTCAATGCTTCTCTGTAATGTCCCTCGGCCCACACACGGTTTTACTGAAAATAATTGTTTCTACTTTAGGCACAAGGCCAGCAATTACCCAGTGCATTACTGGTACTTTATTTTATCGACCCCCGTAAGGATGAAAGGCAAAGTCAACCTCGGCGGGATTTGAACTCAGATCGTAAAGGGACGTAACTCTTTGCTGCAAAGCATGGCGTCCGACCCTCTACCGATACTGCCAATCCACCGCCCTAATTACTGAAAATAATGGTTTCTAATTAAGGCACAAGGCCAACAATTTGGAGGGAGGGGAAAGTTGATTAAATTGACTCCAGTGTATGCCTGGTACTTTATTTTATTGACTCCGTTAAGGGTGAAAGACAAAGCTAACCTCGGTGAGATCTGAAATCAGAATGTAAAGGGACGTAACACTATACCACAAAGCAGGGTGTCCAGCGCTCTACCGATACTGCCGATGCCCAGAGTTTTACTGAAAATGTTGACAACACACTAACTACAATGGCTTTAGTTCCTCTGAATTTTTTTGTTACCACCACCACCACCACCACCACCACCACCACCACAACCACCACCACCACTACCACCTCCACCAACACCACCACCATCACTACCACCAACACCAACACCACCGACACAACCACTACCACCTCCACCAACACCATCACCACCAACACAACCACTACCACCTCCACCAACACCATCACCACCAACACAACCACTACCACTACCACCAACACCACCGACACAACCACCACCACCACCAACACAACCACTACCACCTCCACCATCACCAAGACCATCACCACTACCACCAACGCCACCAACACAACCACCACCACCAACACAACCAACGCAACCACTACCACAAGAGAGAGACAGAGAGAGAGAGAGAGAGAGAGAGGGGAGGGAAATTCAAGGTTGATAAATAAAGTACCAGTTAAGTACCAGTACTTAACTGGTACTTTATTTATCAACCTTGAAAAGAAGCATGGTTGATGTTGGCAGGATATGAACCCAGAGTGCTGCAGTGAGCAGCAGTAAATGGTGAGGTTTACCTACACCCAGTACACTCTGTAAAGTGGTACTGCTGCTGCCACAATAAACTACACCCAGTACACTCTGTAAAGTGATACTGCTGCTGCCACAATAAACTACACCCAGTACACTCTGTAAAGTGGTACTTTTGGTGCCACAATAAACTACACCCAGTACACTCTGTAAAGTGGTACTTTTGGTGCCACAATAAACTACACCCAGTACACTCTGTAAAGTGGTACTTTTGGTGCCACAATAAACTACACCCAGTACACTCTGTAAAGTGGTAATCTGGTGTCACAATAAACAACACCCAGTACACTCTGTAAAGTGATAGTGCTGGTTGACATAGCTAAACAGCTATATCAACCAGTGATTGTCCCAGGAGGTGGATGGTGTCTGTAGGAGATGATGACTACATCACTTTCCTCATTAATCTGTGAAAGCACTTCATGATTGTTAATTATAAATGTCCATTAATATTTCTAAAATTGTAAATAAAATTTAAAAGAGTAAAAGAAAAGCCAACACATACACACATATATAGACACATATATATAGACATACATATAGGCATATGTATATATATATATATATATATATATATATATATATATATATATATATATATATAGACACATATAGACATATATATATAGGCATATGTATATATATATATATATATATATAGACACATATATATATATATATATATATATAGACACATATATATAGACATATATATATAGATATACACATATATATAGACATATATATATATATATATATATAGATATACACATATATATAGACATATGTATAGATATTTGTATATATATATATATATAGACACACACATATATATAGACACATATATATATAGACACATATATATAGGGTGACACAAAAGTTGCGCACCAGTAAAAATAAAACTTTCGTATTTGTTATTTTTGTAAATGTGATAAATGTTCATAAAATGATGATAGAGTGGTGTATGTGTGTGTATATATATATATATATATATATATATATATATATATATATATATATACACACACACATATTATTATTACTACACACACACACATATATATATATTGTATCATATATGTGTCGAGGCACATGGTTTAGTGGTTAGAGCATTGGGCTTACACTCGTTAGGTTGTAAGTTTGATTCTCTGACCGGGCTTTGCGTTATGTCCTTGAGCAAGACACTTTATTTCACGTTGCTCCAGTTTACTTAGCTGTAGAAATGATTTGTGATGTCACTGGTGTCAAGCTGTATTGGCGGCCATTGCCTTGGACAACATCGGTGGCATGGAGAGGGGAGACTGGTATGCTGGTCTTTCACAAACAACCTTGCCCAGATTTGTACCTTGGAGGGGAACTTTCTAGCTGCAAATCCCATGGTCATTTGTGACTGAAAGGGGTCTTTACCCTTTTATTATATATGTTCATACACGGAACACAATGTGCTACCTAAGGTTTCAAAGTAAGATCATGACCTCCTTCCAAGACTGTGCCCGCTGCTGCAGAGTGGAAGAGTGATTAAATTTCCTACCTAGTCATCAAGTGCTTCGAAGTCTTTTCTTGCTGGAATAGTTTATCACAAGATCCATGTGTTGTTGTGACCCTTTGCAGGGAAAAGAAGACATATGATGAGAAAATCTTTGTCCAAAGAGTGGTCAATATTTATCGATGCTGGTGATCTACACAATAGAAGTACCCAGTACATGCTGTAAAGTGGTCCATGGTAGGAAGGGCATCCAGCTGTAGAAAGCTTGCCAAACAAGGGGTTAGGAAGGCCTTCAGTTTGTATCAAAAGACATGACAACTTCTGTACATTCAATATGGCCGTGTGTAAGTGAGATACAGACCCCTTGGTCTGTCTGGGAGGTCAGTAGCCCCACTTCTGTACTGACTTGCTCTATGTAGACCTGTCCAACTATTTCTAGCAGGGAAAGCTGACATTAAATGGTGATGATATCTATATATATAAAACAGAGGATGTCTGACTGTGTGTCTGTTTCCCTAAAACTCGAGAAGTACCCAACCGTTTTTTTTCAAACTTTATACATGTAACCCGTATGGCCCGGGAAGTGTTTTGAGCAAAAAAAAATTTTTAATTTTCAATGCCCTAGGGACCGCATTAGGCGATTTAGCGATCTCTTTCTCTTTCTCTTAGTCTTTCTCTTTTAAGATAGATACATAGATATGACGTCGCGCCTTCATAATATCTGTATGCCTGACTGTCTGCATTACGTCATTATGACGCGATCAGTGTGTGTGTGTGTGTATATATATTCTTATGCCAGGGAACGTCTTCACGAACCAAAGTATCGTCTTCCTGTTTTCCAGATTTATTTTTTTAGTTTAAGAAGATCCCGTTAAGGTTGAAAGCAGCGATTCTTTGCTTAAACATTAATATGTTATTTTAATATAGATATTCATGTACAGATATTTTTGCATACACAAAAACAAAATATAAACAAACAAGGCCAAAGATTACATCAGTTAGTCTTAGTGTACTTCACCACATTTGAGAAGCATGTGCATAACACCATCAAGACCAGGAGAGGCATAGTTGCGCTTATTCTTAAGGTGACATTGCAGCATTGCCGGTGTAAATTCCATAGTTGTTATAGAATTTGATGTCAGAAGTGGTGGAGAGGGTATGTTTTGGTTTTCAACAGTAAAAATGCCTGCATAGCATTCAGCAATGAGTTCTGCATATTCCTTGGGGTCGTCAGTAATCTGGCTTGTGTGGGGATTGCAAAGAGGACCAACTGGAGAGTGAGGTTTACGCTTTGAATGTACATATTTCCAGAACACTTTACTGAAAGGGTTGGTTACTAAGCACTGTTCCAATTCAAGCCCTGCCTTTTTGTCATGTGCTTGAGATGGTTGGATGATCTATTGCCCTTTTTCCCTATTGATATCCAATATATGTAGTTTGTATTCCCATTCAGCATTACAACATTCTTTCCTGGTAAGTCAGACTGCTGCAGTCTCCCAAATTGTACTTTTGGGATGTTTATATGCTTGCATGCTACTGATGCTGCACATGCTGTCCATATCGAGTTCAGGATGTTCCTTCACTACACACACATATACACATACATATAAATATATAATGTATGTGTATATATATATATATATATATATATATACATATATGTGTATATATGTGTGTGCATATATATATGTACACACACATACATACATATATATATCTAGAAGCTGAAACCATTTTGAAGGAATAGGTAAATTACATTACTATATTACAGTGAAGGAGGAAGTGAGGAGTGGTAGGAGTGTTACAGTAAGGGAGTCAGTGTTGTTTTCACAGGAGCATCATTTGGATCCCATTTCTATGTAGCTTTAGTATTAAATTACCATAAACACTGTTCGGTGGCTGGCGGCATGCTACTAGCAAACAAACACCTAGTTGATTTCTTCACACATACTTGGTGTCCTCAAAGGTCAGATCCTCAGAAACTGGTTCACTGTTATATCTAGGGCTCTATATGAACCCTTTAAATGATGATGATGATGATGATAATAATAAATACTTTAACTCTCTCGTTACTATATTTCTAATGAAACATGCATTCCTTATGATTTTCAAATAATTTTTTAAATAATCTAGAATTTGGAGCGATTTTATAATATAACTAATGCGCATGGATGACCAATGGGTGAAGAAGTGCAAAGAAATCCCAGCAGAAGGAAGGCGCAGCAGAGGTAGACCACATAAAACTTGGGAGGTGGTGAGAGCAGACCTCAGATCGCTGAAACTCACTGAGGAGATGACGAAGGACCGTGACAAGTGGAGAGATGCTGTGCTGAATAGGACCCATCCAACCCTTGCAAGCAGGGAAAAGCGGACGTAAAATGATGATGATGAACTAACTTATTATTAACCTTTTTGTTACCATATTTCTAAGAAAGACACAGTCTCCTATGATTTTCAAATAATTTTGAAAATAATCAAGTAATATAACTAACTGTTTCATTATTAACCCTAATGGACCCCCCCCCCCCCCATAATTCTTAAATAATTTTTTAAATAATCAAGAATTTGGAAGGATTTAGTTCTATAACTAACTTTGTAGTTAACTCTTTTGTTGCCATCGTTCTAATGATAGACAGTCTCCTATGATTTTGAAATAATTTTGAAAATGGCAGGGAAAACAAACATTAAATGATGATGATGATGGTGATGATGATGGTGATGGTGATGGTGAAAATAAACATTTTAATCTTTTTGTCACCATATTTCAAATAAATAACATTGTGATTTTCAAATAATTTTGAAAATATTGATGAATTTCGAAAATTTTCTAATACAACTTTCTAATTAGCTGGTGTTTGGAACTTAACTTAACAGAGGTTCTTACATAAAATTATGATGGAAGGACTTTACAAACACCCACTGAATTCAAAACAACAGTTGCTCTCTAACCAATGAGGGGCATTCAACATTTAACACTGGGTAACATGGCTGGCCCTTTGAATTAGATACATATATGTGGTTGAGTATTCCACAGATATGTGTATACATAGCATAATTGTCAGGGAGATTCAATGTAACACTGTAACATGGCTGGCTCTTTGAATTACAGTTACATGTTATATATGGCTGAGTATTCCATTCACATAACATAATTCTCAAGGTGATTCAATGTGACATAGTGTGTAACACAACTGGCCCTTTGAATTACACGTATAGTCCATATTGTATTATAAGTGGCTGAGTATTCCACAGGGAGATTCAATGTAATACATTGTGTGACAAGGACAGCCCTTTAACCCTTTAGCATTTAAACCAACCGTATCCGGCCAGAATTCTCTCACCTCTTTCTGTTCAAACCAGCCATAACCGGCAGCTCATACTGATGTTAAGGTATTGTTCTCAAAATAAATAATATCTAAATCTCATAGATTCGATATTATGTGAGATAATTATGTAAGGTAAAGTATTTACTGTAAAAATACAATAGTATATATAGAGTAATGTGAATGCTAAAGGGTTAAATTACAGGTACAGTCCATCCAACAGGCTTCCACACAGTTTCTGTGTTGATCCAAGGCTATGCCAAAAGAGCCATAATTATATGTTACAAAACATTTTGTCCAATGCTCTACCGATTCCCTTATTCCATCACCCATGTTTGTTATATAGGATAGATAGAAAGAAAATCCCTATTTAAAATGGCTAATAACTTTATTAATTAATTGTTTCTTGTTTCTACTTTTGGTACAAGGCCAGCAATTATCCCAGTGTATTACTGGCAATTTATTTTATCGACCCCGTAAGGATGAAAAGCAAAGTCAACTTTATTAATTAATGATCGATTTTCAGAAAACATGTTTTATTTTAATCAGTCTAAAGGTAGAAGTACAGTAGAGTGTTAAAATTCTACCTAAGCACCAGCGCTGTCCTCCAGTATTTGTCTGGGTGTATCCTCGACTAACTTCAACAGGAACACAGGCTGCGTGTTAGTCAGTACATAACAAAGGTGTTCCTTCAATTGAACCACCTCCATAGGAAAACATTACATGGTGTTAAGTCACTACTTCTTGCTGGCCATTCATGTGGACCTTAATGACCCAGTCCTGGAAATTGGACAACAAGCCACTCACAGACAGTGCGTCCCAAATGAGGAAGGGTGCCATCTTACATGAACATGAGGTCATTGATGTTGTTCCAAGGTCAGTAATTTTCAATATTGACAATAACAGTGAGATACTCAGCCACCTCTCTCTCTCCTCCTCTCTCTCTCTCTCTCTCTCTCTCTCTCTCTCATTAATTCTATGGGATTTGTAAATGGATACACATGGATATGGCGAATCTATTTTATGAAAAGAAAGCTGAGTGTAGAGTGTGAGAGAAAGAGAGTGAGTGAGCGGGAGAGAGCAGAGAGTGAAAGAGAGAAGAGAGAGGTGAGAGATAGGGGAGAGAGTGTGTGTGAAAGAGGGGGGGGGGGGGGGTATTTCAGTGTAAAGAACGCAGCAGAGCATAAACACAGAAGAAATACATGTCAACAACAGTAGCAGCAACAATACCAAGAACAACAACAACAACAACACCACACACACAGCAGGAACAACAGCCACAACAACAATAACAACAACACAGTCACAACAACAACAACAACACAACAACAACAACAGCAACAACACAGCAGGAACAACAGCCACAACAACAACAACACACCACCACCACCACCACCAACAACAACAATGGCAACAACAACAACAACAACAACAACACAGCCACAACAGGACACTGTTGTTATGCCTTACAGTGGTAGTGAGAATCATAGAACCAGTAGAATTGGAAGTTTAGTAAAATGAAGGAATCAAGAAAATAGTTATCTAGTTGAATAAACAGCAATCTGTTTTTCACAACTGAGAGGATTAGAGAGAGAAATAGACAGAGAATTCTTAAACAATTTCAGATATTAAGCAGATAGAGCAATATGGTTTCTATTTTAAGGTAGCTTCAGGTAGCTAGGGGACAGTGCGGTAGGGTGGGGTAGGATGCGGTGGAGGGAATGAACAAAAAATACAAAAAAATTTCATTAGAAAACTGAAGTGTAGTTCTATCATATTTCTATTTCTATGTTTTGAAATCTGAGACAATATAGAGTGTAAGAAGACTTTTTAGTCTGGCTGAGCCTGTGAAAACCTTTTTGATGCTAGTGCCATCATAAAATACACCCAGTCCATTCTGTAAAGTGGTAGTGCTGATACCACACAGCCAACCCTGTAAAGTGATAGTGCTGATGCCACGTGTAGGCGCCATGGAAAAAAAAAAAGCACCCAGCACTCACTGTAAATGAGGTTGGTGTTAGGAAGGGCATCCAGCTGTAGAAATCAAGCCAGAATCAGTTCCCGTATGAGCAAGACAAGGTCAGCCGACCGGACACTGCCCGCAACAGGACAACCCGTCTAACCCATGCTAGCGTGGAAGAACGGACGTAAAACGGTGATGATGATGATGATGATGATGATCTGTTCACTAATAAAGATTCTAAAATTAATAAACTAATAAAGATACTTGAATTAACAAACTACATGAAACCACATTAGTAAGACATTCTTGAAAAATACAAAACAACACTATAACTGCATCACATTAAGAATTAAAGTCTTTCACTTTAATACAGCAAATTTTCCAAACAATCTGTCCACTAGTAAAGATACTATAAACATTTAAATTATCAAACCACATGAAACCTCATTAGCAAGACAATCTTAAAATTTATAAAACCAGCACTATGACTGGGTAGGGTATGTAGTTGGCCATGTATGTTAGTCTCCAATGTCTTATATACACTATATACACACTGTATATAAGGGCGGTGAATTGGCAGTATCGATAGAGGGTCGGACGCCATGCTTTCCAGCATAGTTACGTCCCTTTACGGTCTGAGTTCAAATCCCGCCGAGGTTGACTTTGCCTTTCATCCATACGGGGTCGATAAAATAAAGTACCAGTAATGCACTGGGTAATTGCTGGCCTTGTGCCAAAAGTAGAAACAACTATATACACACTGTATACTGTTATCCAAGAGAAAAGTAAAGGCTGATACAGCTTGGCACCAGTGTTGTTGTAACAGTTATTATATACACTATATATACATCATATATGGAGGCACATGGCTTAGTGGTTAGAGCATTGGCCTTGCAATCGAAAGGTTGTGAGTTCAATTCTTAGACCGGGTGATGTGTTGTTTCCTTGAGCAAGGCACTTTATTTCACATTGCTCCAGTTTACTCAGCTGTAGAAATGAGATGATAAAGGACTGGGGTCCCTATCATTCCACTATTCCACTGCAAAGTGGTCTTGGAGGTGCCACGGCAAAAAGCACCCAGCACTCACTGTAAATGAGGTTGGTGTTAGGAAGGGCATCCAGCTGTAGAAATCAAGCCAGAATCAGTTCTCGTCCCACCCTTGCAAGCAGGGAAAAAGCGGACGTAAAATGAAATGATGATGAAATGAAATGATGATATATATACAGTCGATCGACTTTTGTCAAATCGGACGGACCGAGGAGACAATGTTTCCATTGATCTTTCCAATTGCTAATACTATCTGTCAGTTGCAACTCCAGGTAGAAGGAGCAACGTGAAATAAAGTGTCTTGCTCAAGGACATAACGCATCGCCTGGTCTGGGAATAGAACTCACAACCTCACAATTGTGAATCCAATTCTCTAACCACTCAGTCTCATGCCTACACTATATACACACTATGTAATGTTGCCTTAGGGGAAAACAGCTTGGCACCAGTGTTCTTGCAACTCTTTTTTTCCCCCAGCTGAGTATAGTGGAATAAAAGAAATAAAGTGACTTGCTCAAATCTATCCTCTATTTATGTTTGTTGCAATCCTGTCATTCATTACCGAATCTTTGCAATTGACACCTGATAACATCATGAATGTCTTACGTCATGATCTGGTGACGTAACCAGGCCATAGAAATATGTATTGTGATTTTGCAACATTAAAAGAATATCTGGAATCCGGCCTTCTGCTGCATTTTATATTATTATTGGCATCCGTTGGTCTCGAAAGATGATGGGTAGGCACCTGGAGAATTTGGTGCCAGCTGCTGATGGCAGTGCAGTGTCTGCTGTGGCTGTGCAAGCCCACACAGGAGTGGCAGTCCTGTATACAGCGACTGCATTTGAAGATGCTCTCCTCTGGTGTTACTGTGTTGTTCTTTTTTCGAGCAGACTTTTCCTCAGAGGCAAGTTTCAGTTTCTCTTCCCCTCACTCCATCACCTTGCACTATACTCATTTCCACTGTGGGCGATTATAAACGACCTGCTCCCATCTCTGGGTGTCCAGATCTATTGACTTCAGATCCCACCTGCAGACCTCTTTCAAACAAAGATGAGGTCATCCTCATGCTCCTGTGCTGGTGGCCTTTTCTCACTCTCTTTCTATTTCATCTTTTATTTCTCATTCTATCTTCTGATGAAGGACTAGTGTCTAAAACATAAAGGCTCTTTTCCTACTATATCAAGTGTTAAACTAATATATTTCTTGACTTTTTACATCCACGCCCACACAATTTAACTCATGGTCTAAACACACACACACACATATATATATATATGTACACATGCCCACATATCTGTGTGTGAGGTATGAAGTAACCATTTATTACAATAATCTGACA
This sequence comes from Eledone cirrhosa, assembly GCA_964016885.1. NCBI lineage: Eukaryota > Metazoa > Mollusca > Cephalopoda > Octopoda > Eledonidae > Eledone > Eledone cirrhosa. The sequence goes on from OZ024762.1 coordinate 6,729,077, forward strand.
CTATGTTATACCACCACCACTACCACTACTACTACCACCACTACTGCTACCACCACTACTACTACCACCACCACTACCACCACTACCACCACCACCACCACCACTACTACTAGTGACAGTATCATTCTTCTTCAGCAATGTGTAGCTTTAAACACTTAGTTGCAATGTGATACCAGTGGATCAGTTTAATGGAGAGAGAGAGAGAGAGGAGAGGAGGAGAGAGAGAGGAGAGAAGGAGAGAGGAGAGAGAGAGGAGAGAAAGTGAGAGGAGAGAAAGTGAGAGGAGAGAGGAGAGAAAGTGAGAGAAGAGAAAGTGAGAGGAGAGAGGAGAGAGGAAAGTGAGAGGAGAGAAAGTGAGAGGTGAGAGGAGAGAAAGTGAGAGGAGAGAGTGTGAGGACAAGAGAGAGTGAGTGAGGAGAGAGAGTGAGTGAAGAGAGAGAGTGAGGACAAGAGCGATTGAGAAGAGGAGATAGAGTGAGAGAAGGAGTGAGAGAGGAGAGAGGCTGAGAGAGTGAGAGAGGGTGAGAGAGTGAGAGAGGTGAGAGAGGAGAGAGAGGGTGAGAGAGAGAGGAGAGAGAGTGAGAGAGGAGAGAGAGTGAGAGAGGAGAGAGAAAGGAGGAGACAAGGAGAGAGCTTTCAGTGTCACATTGACCAGGCAATGTGACAGATATTGAAATAAGAGACAATAACAATTACATCACACAACAACAACATTATTATTATTATTACATCATTGCTTAACATTCACAATTGTTAATAAAGAAAGCATTATTAAGTTAGTCGGACGCCATGCTTTCCAGCAGAGTTACGTCCCTTTACGGTCTGAGTTCAAATCCCACCGAGGTTAACTTTGCCTTTCACCCTTACAGGGTCGATAAAATATAAAGTACCAGTAATGTACTGGGTAATTGCTGGCCTTGTGCCAAATGTAGAAACAATTATTATCTATATTAATAACAAAAATAATTCATTATCACTGGCATAAGTCAGTAGGCCTGAAACTTCCCACATGGAGAGGCAGGTCTTTGCTGACCAACAAAGGGCTGCAACTTACCACATGGAGAGGCAGGTCTTTGCTGACCAACAAAGGGCTGCAACTTACCACATGGGGAAGCAGGTCTTTGCTGACCAACATAGGGCTGCCACTTACCACATGGAGTGACAGGGCTTTGCTGGTCAACAGAAGGCTGCCACTTACCACATGGAGAGGCAGGTCTTTGCTGACCAACAAAGGGCTGCAACTTACCACATGGAGAGGCAGGTCTTTGCTGACCAACAAAGGGCTGCAACTTACCACATGGAGAGGCAGGCCTTTGCTGACCAACAAAGGGCTGCAACTTACCACATGGAGAGGCAGGCCTTTGCTGACCAACAAAGGGCTGCAACTTACCACATGGAGAGGCAGGTCTTTGCTGACCAACAAAGGGCTGCAACTTACCACATGGGGAGGCAGGCCTTTGCTGACCAACAAAGGGCTGCAACTTACCACATGGAGAGGCAGGCCTTTGCTGACCAACAAAGGGCTGCAACTTACCACATGGGGAAGCAGGTCTTTGCTGACCAACATAGGGCTGCCACTTACCACATGGAGAGGCAGGCCTTTGCTGACCAACATAGGGCTGCCACTTACCACATGGAGTGACAGGTCTTTGCTGGTCAACATAGGGCTGCCACTTACCACATGGAGAGGCAAGCCTTTGCTGACCAACAAAGGGCTGCAACTTACCACATGGAGAGGCAGGTCTTTGCTGGTCAACAGAAGGCTGCCACTTACCACATGGGGAAGCAGGTCTTTGCTGACCAACATAGGGCTGCCACTTACCACATGGAGTGACAGGTCTTTGCTGGTCAACAGAAGGCTGCCACTTACCACATGGAGAGGCAGGCCTTTGCTGACCAACAAAGGGCTGCAACTTACCACATGGAGAGGCAGGTCTTTGCTGACCAACAAAGGGCTGCCACTTACCACATGGAGTGACAGGTCTTTGCTGACCAACATAGGGCTGCCACTTACCACATGGAGAGGCAGGCCTTTGCTGACCAACATAGGGCTGCCACTTACCACATGGAGTGACAGGTCTTTGCTGGTCAACAGAAGGCTGCCACTTACCACATTTTGTATGACTCCAATAATATCAGTTATTATTGTTATTCAAAGTGTTCTAGACTGGTGATGATATTTAATCTCACAATCAAGTCGAATAACCTTAGATTGAAATCACTTATTATTGTTATTACTTTATTTCAAGTGGTATTGGTGCCAAGATAAAATACACCCAATAATCTCTGTAAAGTGATAGTGGTAGTACCATAATAAAATATACCCAATACACTCTGTAAAGAGGCAGTGAGATGCCACGATAACAAGCACTCACTACACTCTGTAAAGTAGTGGTACAGGTCCTTGATAAAATACACCCGGTACTCTGTAAAGAGGTAGTGCTTGTGCCATGATAAAACACACCTAGTACACTCTGTACCATGATAAAATGCACTTCGTAAATCTGTAAAGTGGTAGAGCTGGTGCCACAATAAAATGTACCCAGTCCACTCTGTAAAGTAGTAGTGTTGGTGCCGTGATAAAATGTACCCAGTCCACTCTGAAAAGTGGTAGTTCTGGTGCCATGATAACAAGCACCGAGTGCACTCTGTAAAGTGGTAGTTCTGGTGCCATGATAACAAGCACCGAGTCCACTCTGTAAAGTGGTAGTGTTGGTGCCGTGATAAAATGTACCCAGTTCACTCTGTAGAGTTGTTGGCATTAGGAAAGGCATCCAACCATAGAAAACATGCTAAGATGAAACATTTAAGCAAGACATGGTCATCTGATCTCTTTAGTCTCAGGATGTGAGATGACAACCCATCCAAATACATGATAGCATGGAAAACATGTAAAATGATGATGATGATGATGATAATGGTGGTGATGATGATGATGGTAATAATGATGATGACGGTGGTAATAATGGTGATGATGGTAATAATGATGGTGGTGGTGGTGATGATGATGATGACAATGATAATGATGATGATGACAGTGATGAAGATATTAACTCTTTACTGTTAGAGGAAATTATAAAAATGAAAAAGAAATAAAAATAAAAAAACATTTTAATGGAAAAAAATGGCAAAAAAAAATGGCAAAATAAAATGGCAAAAAAAAAAAAAAAAATTGCAAAGAGAATTTCTTCTTCTTCTACATGATTACTATCATATTTATTATGGCTGCTGACTGGGTGTAACGGATGAAGTATAAAAGATGTGATGTATGTAAGAAAAGTTGATTTACGTATTTGTTAGGATGTTAGACTACGTAATGAAACGGATATGAAGTACCATATGGAAGACATCAAGTGAACAGCTTGAGAAAGTGTTAAAACTAATCAATTCTAACAGAATCTCAGGGTATATGTACTTTCATATACAGAAATTTAACTCAATTTTAGCAACATCTCAAGGTATACAGAAATATAAATCAATTCTAACACCATCTCAGGGTATATATATACCTCCATATGTACCCCTATGTCGAGAAATTTAACACAATTCTAGCAACATCTCAAGGTGTACAGAAATATAAATCAATTCTAATACCATCTCAGGGTATATATATATATACCTTCATATGTACCCCTATGTCGAGAGATTTAACACAATTTTAGCAACATCTCAGGGTATATGTACTTTCATATACAGAAATTTATCTCAATTCTAGCAACATCTCAAGCTATATTTACCTTCATATACAGAAATATAAATCAATTCTAACACCATCTCAGGGTATATGAACCATCATATGTACCCCTATGTCGAGAAATTTATGTCAATTCTAGCAACATCTTCAGTATATGTACCGCCATATCTAGAAACTATAAGTTAATTGTAGGAAAATATTTATAAACTATATGTCAATTCTAGCTACATCTCAGGTATATGTATACTTATATCTAGAAAGTATGTAATTTCTAGCAACATTTTGGGTAAATGTACCTCTGTATCTAGAAAATATAAGTAATTTCTAGAAACATTTGGGGTATATATATACCTCTGTATCTAGAAAATATAAGTAATTTCTAGAAACATTTGGGGTATATATACCTCTGTATCTAGAAAATATAAATAATTTCTAGAAACATTTGGGGTATATATAGCTCTGTATCTAGAAAATATAAGTAATTTCTAGAAACATTTGAGGTATATATACCTCTGTATCTAGAAAATATAAGTAATTTCTAGAAACATTTGGGGTATATATAGCTCTGTATCTAGAAAATATAAGTAATTTCTAGAAACATTTGGGGTATATATATATACCTCTGTATCTAGAAAATATAAATAATTTCTAGAAACATTTGGGGGTATATATACCTCTGTATCTAGAAATTCTGTCAATTGTAGCAACATCTCAAGTATATATACCTCTGTATCTAGAAATAGTCAATTGTAGCAACATCTCAAGTATATATACCTCTGTATCTAGAAATTCTGTCAATTGTAGCAACATCTCATTATATATACCTCTGTATCTAGAAATTCTGTCAATTGTAGCAACATCTCAAGTATATATACCTCTGTATCTAGAAATACTGTCAATTGTAGCAACATCTCAAGTATATATACCTCTGTATCTAGAAATTCTGTCAATTGTAGCAGCATCTCAAGTATATATACCTCTGTATCTAGAAATACTGTCGTATGTTCACCAATTGATGCAGAAGTCCTAATAAAAACTGAAGTCGCCTTGGGTGAATAGGCAAATAATTTTCCATTACGATTTTTCAAAAGCATGTAATTGCGTTCCCTCTTTTTTGTTGTTGTTTTTGCTGCTGTTTATATTTTGTTTTTGTGTATGCAAAAATATCTGTACACGAATATATAATTATATATATATATATATATATATATATTAAAATAACAGATTAAAGTTTAAGCGATGAATCGCTGCTTTCACCCTTAACAGGATCTTCTGAAACTAAAAAAATCAATCTGTGAATGCAGAAGTAAATATTTCGAAAACCGTTACACACTATATATATATATATATATATATACACACACACACACACTATATATATATATACACACACACTATATATACATATATACACACACACACACAGATAGCGTCATAATGTCGTAATGCAGACAGTCAGATATTATAAGGGTTCGGCGCCTAATGCGGCCCCTAGGGCATTGAAAATTTGAAATTTCTTTTGATCAAAACACTCACACAACTATAAGTATGACATGTGTAAAGTTTGAAAACAATCGGTTGGGTGGTTCTCGAGTTTTAGGGAGTCAGACAGACATTCTCTGTTTTAGATATATAAATTTATCTTCGAAAAAAACCTACCAGGTATAGAAGCAATGTTTTGCTGTTTACCCCCCCCCCCCCCCCTTTCAAACTCGATTTAGGATTTTGCCATGGTATCTTCTACTTTTTTATGGTTTTAAATATTTTTCCAAAACAATTTCTTATAACTTATGGCAATTTAACTTGTGGTTGTGGGGAGGTTGTTCTTTTTTGTTGCAGATTATAAAAACAACCTCACCAAACTAAAACTGCTTTGTTCCTCTATCTCATTACCGATTCCACCTTTGGCTCCTCCATTATGTCTTGTTAGACAAAGTGATTGTTAGATCTAACTGGAGATATTTTTTATGAGGTATGGCTGCCAATGATTCAGCTAATTTCTCTGTAGATAGTTCTAGATTACTTTCAATTCAAAAGGACAACTTAGAAGTAAAACTGTTAATCTCTGAAGAACACTTGTTAAGTGAAGAAAGGTTTCATAACAACGGTATCAACACTGGCAACGACACAACAACGACAACAACAACGACAATAACAACAGCGACAATGACAACAACAACAATGACAATAACAACAGCGACAATGACAACAAATACAGCAACAACAATGGTAACAAAACCAACAGTAATAAAGACTTAACATCAATAGTAACAAAGACTTAGCAACAATAATAACAACATCAACAACAACAATAACAACAGCCATAACAACATCAATAACACCAATAACAACAAAGATGGGAAGTCTTGTACTTTCAGTGACATAAGACCACAAGAAACTAGGATAAGTACTGGGGTGGTAAACCACTGAGCTTAGAACAGACTTAAACATTATACATTACATAACCCTGTGATGGACTTGTGTCCTGTCCAGGGTGAAGACAAGTATTTTCACTTAAGCCCACGAGACTAAGATAAACTTCAGTCAGATGAGCCTCTGGGTTTGAGACAGATTTTAACTTAATACAACCCTGCAATAGACTGGTGTCCTGCCTAGGGAAGCAGTCTTGGGTTCTCAGTTACATAACACTACATAAAACCAAGAACCTCTGGGCTTGGAATAGACTTAACATTATACAGATTCACAATGAGAGTAAGTTAAATCACTTTCCACACTTTTTATTGTGTTTTGTTTAATGTAGACTCTAACACCAGTTCTATCTTTCCATTACACTCACCTGTTGTCTCATACACATTGTGATGGTCGAAATATCCTGAGTTCGAATTCTAACCAGCGCGCTAACTCTGTATCGCTGTCTAATTGCCTGTTGCCATTTAATGTCTGGAAAGGTTTTAGTTAATACCATTGTTTACTGTCGTACCACATTTGCCATGGTTCTTGGAGACTAGAGCCTAATGCTACCATTCTATTGTACAGCAATTTGAGACGGATTTTCTCTAATAACCGATTTTTTCACTCGTTAATTTGTGTTTGACTTGAGATATGTTGGTTGAGTTCTTATAGAGGTGCTGAAGTACAGAATCTCGACTCCTAGCCATCATGTAAATTTCTGAACCAGTGGCCAATCAGTTGACGGTATTTTGATGACGCTGAGGGATTTCAGTTGCTACTGTACTACTGTCGCATTTACTGTCATAGGCAACACAGACAAGAATCGAATCCTGTCAATCAATTGGTTATTGATTACGCAAAACCCGCTGATGAAGGTACATGCACTGATTGTGCATTATTGCATAATAAATGCAGAAAATGGATGCTGTACTCACTCTTACTGCATTAAGTGTGGTTGAAACTCGAGTACAGGTATAAATTTATGGTAGCCATTTATGTGTGTTGTATCAAGGCAAATAACTTTGTGTCTACCCTGGGATTTATACATAGCCTTACCTATTGAGTACACTGAGATGCAACTGCTACTAGCAGGGAAACCTTATTATATATATTTATATAATCATCATCATTTTACGTCCGCTTTTCCCCTGCTTGCAAGGGTGGGACGGGAACTGATTCTGGCTTGATTTCTACAGCTGGATGCCCTTCCTAACACCAACTTCATTTACAGTGAGTGCTGGGGGCTTTTTTCCCGTGGCGCCTCCATGACCACTTTGCAGTGGAATGATAGGGACCCCAGTCCCTATCATCTCATTTCTACAGCTGAGTAAACTGGAGCAATGTGAAATAAAGTGTCTTGCTCAAGGAAACAACACATCACCCTGTCTGAGAATTGAACTCACAACCTTTCGATTGCAAGGCCAATGCTCTAACCGCTAAGCTATGTGCCTCCATATATATATAAATAATATGTATGTGTGTATGTAGGTGGCAATGGTGCTTGTGTGTGTGTATATATATATATATATGTGTGTGTGTGTGTGTGTGTAGAGTAGTCCATATACATACACTGTTTTAATTCTTTATACACGTAGTTTGGGTCTCTAATCATTTAAAATTATCATATTGTCAGCAAACATACCTTATTCCACACATCAATCATTAGTAGCCACACCTTGTTCCACACATAACTATGGAACATTCCCTCGCAGCATATCCACCCATCTACATACTCCCACACCAAGCCACGCCCAGTTTCCCCATAACACACAACCCACCTCTCACTACCAACACATCATTCCTACTGAAATTCAATCGAAGCCACGCCCAGTTTTCCCATAACACACAACCCACCTCTCACTACCAACACATCAGTCATACCCAGATTCACTCCAAGCCACGCCCAGGTTCCCCACCACACAGGACCTACCTCTCACTACCAACATACTCATGTTCACAGTATACCACAGACACACCTACATTCACACAACACCATTCCAACAAACTTAACCACACTACACTACATTACACCACACTAAACCACATCACACTAAACCACATCACACCACACTACACCACACTACATCACACTACACCACACCGCACTACACTACACTAAACCACACTAAACTACACTACACCACACTACACTACACCACACCACACCACACCATACTACACCACACCACACTTCACCACACTACACTACACCACACCACACTACACTACACCATACTACACCACACCACACCACACCACACCACACTACACCACACTAAACCACACCACACCATACTACACCACACCACACTTCACCACACCACACCACACCACACCACACCTCACCACACCACACCACACCACACCACACTACACTACACTACATTACACTACACTACATTACACCACACCACACCACACCACACTACACTATACTACACTACACTACACCATACTACACCACACCACACTACACTACACCACACCACACTACACTACACCACACCACACCACACTACACTACACCACACTACACCATACTACACCACACCACACTACATTACATCACACTACACCACACCACACCACACTACACTACATTACACCACACTACACCACACCACACCACACTACACCACACTACACCACACCACACCACACCACACTACACTACACTACACCACACTACACCACACCACACTACACCACACCACACCACACCACACCACACTACACTACACTACACCACACCACACCACACCACACCACACCACACCACACCACACCACACCACACTACACTACACTACACTACACTACACCACACCACACCACACCACACCACACCACACCACACCACACCACACCACACCACACTACACTACACTACACTACACTACACTACACTACACTACACTACACCACACCACACCACACCACACCACACCACACCACACCACACCACACCACACCACACCACACCACACCACACCACACCACACCACACCACACTACACTACACTACACTACACTACACTACACTACACTACACTACACTACACTACACTACACTACACTACACTACACTACACTACACTACACCACACCACACCACACCACACCACACCACACCACACCACACCACACCACACCACACCACACCACACCACACCACACCACACCACACCACACCACACCACACCACACTACACTACACTACACTACACTACACTACACTACACTACACTACACTACACTACACTACACTACACTACACTACACTACACTACACTACACTACACTACACCACACCACACCACACCACACCACACACACCACACCACACCACACCACACCACACCACACCACACCACACCACACCACACCACACCACACCACACCACACCACACCACACCACACCACACCACACCACACCACACCACACCACACCACACCACACCACACCACACCACACTACACTACACTACACTACACTACACTACACACCACACCACACCACACACACCACACCACACCACACCACACCACACCACACCACACCACACCACACCACACTACACTACACTACACCACACCACACCACACCACACCACACTACACTACACTACACTACACCACACCACACCACACTACACTACACTACACTACACCACACCACACCACACCACACCACACCACACCACACTACACCACACCACACCACACCACACCACACCACACCACACCACACCACACCACACTACACCACACTACACCACACCACACCACACCACACCACACCACACTACACTACACCACACCACACCACACCACACCACACCACACTACACCACACCACACCACACCACACTACACCACACTACACTACACCACACTACACCACACCACACCACACCACACCACACCACACTACACTACACTACACCACACCACACCACACTACACCACACCACACTACACCACACCACACCACACCACACCACACCACACTACACCACACCACACCACACCACACCACACCACACTACACCACACTACACCACACCACACTACACCACACTACACCACACCACACCACACCACACTACACCACACTACACCACACCACACTACACCACACTACACTACACCACACCACACCACACCACACCACACCACACTACACCACACCACACCACACCCACACTACACTACACTACACCACACCACACCACACCACACCACACTACACTACACTACACCACACCACACCACACCACACTACACCACACTACACCACACCACACCACACCACACCACACCACACCACACTACACTACACTACACTACACTACACCACACCACACCACACCACACTACACCACACCACACCACACCACACACACCACACCACACCACACTACACTACACTACACTACACCACACCACACCACACCACACCACACTACACCACACCACACCACACCACACCACACCACACCACACTACACCACACCACACCACACCACACTACACCACACTACACCACACCACACCACACCACACTACACCACACTACACCACACCACACCACACCACACTACACCACACTACACTACACCACACTACACCACACCACACTACACCACACCACACCACACTACACTACACTACACTACACCACACTACACCACACTACACCACACCACACTACACCACACCACACCACACCACACCACACCACACTACACCACACCACACCACACCACACCACACCACACTACACCACACTACACCACACCACACCACACTACACCACACTACACTACACCACACCACACCACACCACACTACACCACACTACACCACACCACACCACACACACCACACTACACCACACTACACTACACCACACTACACCACACCACACTACACCACACCACACCACACTACACTACACTACACTACACCACACTACACCACACTACACCACACCACACTACACCACACCACACCACACTACACTACACTACACTACACCACACTACACCACACCACACTACACCACACCACACTACACCACACCACACCACACCACACCACACCACACTACACCACACCACACCACACCACACTACACCACACTACACCACACCACACTACACCACACTACACCACACCACACCACACTACACCACACTACACCACACCACACCACACTACACCACACTACACCACACCACACCACACTACACCACACTACACCACACCACACTACACCACACTACACCACACCACACCACACTACACCACACTACACTACACCACACCACACTACACCACACCACACCACACCACACTACACTACACCACACTACACCACACCACACTACACCACACCACACCACACTACACTACACTACACTACACCACACTACACCACACTACACCACACCACACTACACCACACCACACCACACTACACTACACTACACCACACCACACTACACCACACTACACCACACCACACTACACCACACTACACACCACACCACACCACACTACACCACACTACACTACACCACACTACACCACACCACACTACACCACACCACACCACACTACACTACACTACACTACACCACACTACACCACACTACACCACACCACACTACACCACACCACACCACACTACACTACACTACACTACACCACACTACACCACACTACACCACACCACACTACACCACACCACACCACACCACACCACACCACACTACACCACACCACACCACACCACACTACACCACACTACACCACACCACACTACACCACACTACACCACACCACACCACACTACACCACACCACACCACACCACACTACACCACACCACACCACACCACACCACACCACACTACACCACACCACACTACACCACACTACACCACACCACACCACACTACACCACACCACACTACACCACACTACACCACACCACACCACACCACACTACACCACACTACACCACACCACACTACACCACACTACACCACACCACACTACACCACACCACACTACACCACACTACACCACACCACACCACACCACACCACACCACACTACACCACACTACACCACACCACACTACACCACACTACACCACACCACACCACACCACACCACACCACACTACACCACACCACACTACACCACACTACACCACACCACACCACACCACACTACACCACACTACACCACACTACACCACACCACACTACACCACACTACACCACACCACACTACACCACACCACACTACACCACACTACACCACACCACACCACACCACACCACACTACACCACACCACACTACACCACACTACACCACACCACACCACACCACACCACACCACACTACACCACACTACACCACACCACACCACACCACACCACACCACACCACACCACACCACACCACACTACACTACACCACACCACACCACACCACACCACACTACACCACACTACACCACACTACACCACACTACACTACACCACACCACACTACACCACACCACACTACACCACACCACACCACACTACACCACACTACACCACACCACACTACACCACACTACACCACACCACACCACACTGCTCATACTTCTGCCAATCACCTGTGATTAGAAGAATTATGGATTAAAGTCTTTTACTGCCAAGTTCATGTCTTAATGTGTAGATGTCATTTGCCATATAGCATCATTTCTCAGTCTGCCTGTCTGTCTGTCTGTTTATAAGTCTGTCTGTCTGCCTGCTTGTAAGTCTGTCTGTCTGTTTATAAGTCTGTCTGCCTGCCTGCTTGTAAGTCTGTCTGTCTGTTTATAAGTCTGTCTGCCTGCCTGCTTGTAAGTCTGTCTGTCGGTTTATAAGTCTGTCTGCCTGCTTGTAAGTCTGTCTGTAAGTCTGTCTGCCTGTATATATATATGTACATATGTGTATATGTACGTGTGCATATATGTATGTATGTATGTATGTATGTTTGCATGTGTGTATGTATGGATGTGTTTTCATTTGTGTGTGTGTGCATACAGGAATGGTTTGTAAGTATGCATTTAGGCACACACACACAAATATATACATATATATACAATTGTATATATGTATATACATATGTTAACACACACACACACATATATATATATATATACAATTGTATATATGTATATACATATGTTAACACACACACACACATATATATATATATATACAATTGTATATATGTATATACATATGTTAACACACACACACACATATATATATATATATACAATTGTATATATGTATATACATATGTTAACACACACACACACAAATATATACATATATATACAATTGTATATATGTATATGCATATGTTAACACACACACACATATATATATACAATTGTATATATGTATATACATATGTTAACACACACACACACACATATATATATATATACATATATATACAATTGTATATATGTATATACATATGTTAACGCACACACACACACACACACATATATATATATGTATATATACATATATATATACAATTGTATATATGTATATACATATGTTAACACACACATATATATATATATATACATATATATACATACACACACAGACAATTATGTGTGTGTGTGTTGTGTGTATGTATATGTATGGTTTGTAAGTATGCATATTCACGCACATATATATATATATATATATATTGTATATATATATTGTATATACATACCCACATAGAGACAAGTGTGTGTGTGTGTGTGTGTGTGTGTGTGTGTGTGTGTGTGCGCGTGTGTGTGCGTGTGTGTGTATGTGTGTGTGTGTGTGCATAGTAGGATTTATAGAATTTATGAAGTATTTAAAAAATTTAATCTGTGGAGTTTAATCGCATAGAGTTGTGCAGGTGATGTTTATATTGTAAAGAACATGTGGTGCATATATATATATATGCACACACACATATATAACATACATGCTTAAATACATTCACACACCATAACATATACATACATACCATATACATACATACACACACCATAACATATACATACATACCATATACATACATACACACACCATAGCATATACATACATACATACACACACACACAGAGAAACACATGCACACACAAACACACACACACACACACAGAAACACATGCACACACAAACACACACACAGAAACACATGCACACACAAACACACACACAGAAACACATGCGCACACACACAAACACACACACACACACACACACACACACAAACACATGCACACACAAACACACACACACAAACACACACAGAGAAACACGTTTTCTATCCATCAATGGAAATGATTAAAAGATTAGAAGAGAAAACTAAAATAAAAAACAGTAAATGGAGTCAGGTATAAAAACATAAAAAAAAAATGAACAAAACAAAAAAAAATGCTTCATATTAGGATGCACTCCTTTTGTGAGGAGAAGAAATATTCTTGCTCTGTCTTCATTTCTTTACTTGATTCTAGGAACTAACAACAGCAATATAATATCTATAATAATGGTTTCTGAGTTTGGCACAAGGGCAAAGATTTTGAGGCAGAGGTGAAAGTCAATTGACTTCGGTACTTAACTAGTACTTTATCAACTCTGGAAGGATGAAAAGCAAAGTTGCTTTTTTAATGATGATAATCATCATCATCATCATCATCATCATCGTTTAACGTCTATCTTCCACGCTAGCATAATAATAATAATTGTTTCTACTTTAGGCACAAGGCTAGCAATTAACCAGTAAATTACTGGTACTTTGTTTTATCGACCCCGTAAGGATGAAAGGCAAAGTTAACCTCGGCGGGATTTGAACTCAGACCATAAAGGGCCGTAACTCTATGCGTCAAAGCATGGCGTCTGACCCTCTACTGATACTGTCAATCCACAATAATAATAATTGTTTCTACTTTAGGCACAAGGCCAGCAATTACCCAGTGCATTACTGGTACTTTATTTTATCGACCCCGTAAGGATGAAAGGCAAAGTCAACCTCGGCGGGATTTGAACTCAGGTAATTCTTTTTATTTTTATAGGCCACAAAAGCCAAGGTCGTTGGGGACAATAGGGGTCAAATTACAACACAAAAAGGGGTTTACATCAAATAAAAAGGTTCAAAATCAACAAAAACAATAAATATAAAAATAAATTTCCAGCAAGAAAAATTGCCAAATAGAGGGTTAACCACCTGGAATAATTTTGGGGTGAAAACTCCACAAAAAAGTCAAGCAGGATTACTTTGTGTAGTGGAACCTCAGTTCACAAACACCTCATCATGAACAAATCAGTTCACAAACAATTTTTCCAGACATAAAATATCTCTGTTTATCAATGGTGTCTTAAGTAATGAACACACAAGCTGTATATATATATATATATGGGCCTTCCAGTTTCATTTCACATTCTATACATGTCTGAATATTTTAATTATTTAAAAGATTATTTTCAACTGAACATGATTTAAAAAAATATTTTGAAGTGAATGTGATCCAACGGGTCACGGGTGGTCTATTGTGAAACTCTCCCACCAGACAGTGACCCTGCCCACTAAAGGGCCTGTGCCCTTCTCTTAGTAGTCCTCCTCCAATCTATACTCAAAGCAGGCCCAGTCACTGGGACCATCCTTACCACCCTCACCCACCTTCAACAAGTACATCTAACCCTTTTCAATTTCCTTTTCAAGTAAATCCTGAAATAATTTATGGGGACTTGACTAAAAAGGAGAATGTCTGTCTTCAGCCCTTTCAATCTCTCCCACACTACCTCTGGTGATGGTGTTGGTGTTGGTGGTGTTGATGGTGGTGGTGGTGGTGGTGGTATTGATGGTGTTGGTGGTGGTGGTGTTGATGGTGTTGGTGGTGTTGATGGTGTTGGTGGTGATGATGGTGTTGGTGGTGATGGTGTTGGTGGTGGTGGTGTTGATGGTGTTGGTGTTGATGGCGTTGGTGTTGATGGTGTTGGTGATGGTGGTGTTGATGGTGTTGGTGATGTTGATGGTGTTGGTGGTGGTGGTGTTGATGATAGTGGTGGTGGTGTTGGCGGTGGTATTGGTAATGGTGGTGGTGTTGGTGATAGCGGTGGTGTTGATGGTGTTGGTGGTGGTATTGGTGGTGTTAGTTTTGGTGGTGGTGTTGGTGATAGTGGTGGTGTTGATGGTGTTGGTGGTGGTATTGGTGGTGTTAGTTTTGGTGGTGGTGTTGGTGAGAGCGGTGGTATTGGTGGTGGTGATAGTGGTGTTGTAGTGGTGTTGTTGTTGGTGGTAGTGGCGGTGTTGTTGTGGTGTTGTTGTTGGTGGTAGTGGCGGTGCGGTTGTAGTGGTGTTGTTGTTGGTGGTAGTGGCGATGTTGTAGTGGTGTTGTTGTTGGTGGTAGTGGTGGTGCGGTTGTAGTGGTGTTGATGGTGGTGGTGGCAGTGTTGTTGGTGTTGTTGTAGTGGCATTGGTGTTGTTGTTGGTGGTGGTGGTGTTGTTGTAGTGGTGTTGTTGTTGGTGGTGCTGCTGTAGTGGCGCTGGTGTTGTTGTTGGTGGTGGTGGTGGCGGTGTTGTAGTAGTGGCGCTGGTGTTGTTGTTGATGGTGGTGGTGGTATTGTTGTAGTGGTGTTGTTGTTGGTGGAGTGGCGTTGGTGTTGTTGTTGTTGATGGTGGTGGTGGTGGCAGTGGTAGTGCCAGCAATTGTCTCTCATGTCAGAGATATTTCACTAGATTGTGTGTGTGGCATCTGATTGGTTGAAAAAGAGATTCAGAGAAATACAAAAACACAAAAAACAAGGAAGAACTGAATTGAAGGTAGAAGATAGAATCAATGGCTGACAAAATAGATTGTTAAAATGTGTTTCCATTTATAGAAGTAAACAGGGGAGACAATGAGCGGTGAATTTTATATATTGCTGAGATATAGATAATTGATATATTATTGATAGTGAGATGTAGAGTGATAGTAGGAGGGATAGAGGGATACATTGATTTATATATATATATATATATATATATAAATTATTAAAAAAATAATGAATAAACAAAGAAACAGTTCCTTATATTAAACAAAAAAAGTTCATTATTTTTTGTTTAATATAAGGAACTGTTTCTTTGTTTATTCATTATTTTTTTAATAATTTATCTTGACTCTGTATTCCGTTTATCTTTCACCGAAAGTGATTTTTGAATGCATCTCTTCTTTTCATGATATCCGGATTACATTGAGTTCTTCATACGGATTGGACACTACCGTAAACTTTTGGTAGATATATATATATATATATATATATATATATATATATATAACAAAGGAGGTGTGGTAAGGAACCAGATAGACCATAACGCACCAGAGTACTCAATACTTAGGGTAGTGGAGTGGGTAATAGGAAAAAGTATGACCCTGATGGCAGTGCTCAAGCTATTTCGACGTCCGCTTTTCCCTGCTTGCAAGGGTGGGACGGGAACTGATTCTGGCTTGATTTCTACAGCTGGATGCCCTTCCTAACACCAACCTCATTTACAGTGAGTGCTGTGTCCTTTTTTTCCGTGGTGCTTACATGACCACTTTGCAGTGGAATGATATGGACCCCAGTCCCTATCATCTCATTTCTACAGCTGAGTAAACTGGAACAATGTGAAATAAAATGTCTTGCTCAAGGAAACAACACATCACCTGGTCTGAGAATTGAACTCACAACCTTTCGATTGCAAGGCCAATGCTGACTACTAAGCCTTGTGCCTCCATCATATATATATATATATACTATTTTCTACATATATAATATATGTTCAAAGACACAGTGGACTGGAGCAACATAAAATATAGTGTCTTGCTCAAGGACAGTGGACTGGAGCAACGTGAAATAAAATGTCTTGCTCAAGGACACAATGGACTGAAGCAATGTGAAATATAGTGTCTTGCTCAAGGACACAATGGACTGGAGCAATGTGAAATAAAGTGTCTTGCTCAAGGACACAGTGAACTGAAGCAATGTGAAATAATGTGTCTGACTCAAGGACAATGGTCTCGAGCAACATAAAATATAGTATCTTGCTCAAGGATATAGTGGACTGAAGCAACGTGAAATAAAGTGTCTTGCTCAAGGACATAATGTGATGCCAAGAATCAAACTCTAACCACTAAACCACATCCTTTCACATAAACACACACACATACACAAACATACTCACATGTACACAAACATACTCACACACACATACACAAACACAACATTAATGTTGTTTACAAAAATATTTTTGATTTCATACAACAGTATATTTATATGATGATGGTGGTGATGGTGGTGGTGGTGATGACGGTGAAGAGGTGTTGGTGGTGATATCGATGCTGCTGTTGCTGATGATGTATTAATTAATGTAGATAAAACAAAGATAAACAGCTCAAAAATATAATCCTTACAGTAATAGTAGCAAACATTACACCTGTATTTTAGCCTTCAGAAAAAAAAAAAATGTGTATTTATTAATTCTTAACATCCTGTACCACATGAAACCACAAACTTTTGTTCTTGAAAAAGCTTATTTGAAAAAGATTTTTAGGGAACCCTTGTAGTTTTTCTTTTGAAGAAAATCTATAGTTGGAGATTTCTTGAAATCTTGTACTTTCTTTGGTGTTCTTGCTATTTGTTGTGATTGATATATGAGTTAAGAACCTATGTGAAATATCAATATGCTAAAATAAACTCTGAGGATGATGGCCTAAGACCAACTCCTGAAGGTAAAATTAGTAAATTAAATTATATATATGTATGCATGGCTTAGTGGTTAGAGAGTTGGGATTACAATTGTGAGGTTGTGAGTGATTCTAGGACCGTGCTTTATTTCACGTTGCTCCAGTTGTGGAAATGAGTTTGCCCAGCTATGGCTTAAATAGCCTCACCAATCCACAATTGGCGTAAGAAAACGGCGGAGGTCAATTGGGGAAGGGTTCCTCCAGTAGGAGAGAAAAGGCCCAGGATTGAATATGTATACATAGTAAGGCGCATGGCTTAGTGGTTAGAGCATTGGGCTTGCAATCGAAAGGTTGTGAGTTCAATTCTCGGACCGGGTGATATGTTGTTTCCTTGAGCAAGACACTTTATTTCACATTGCTCCAGTTTACTCAGCTGTAGAAATGAGATGATAGGGACTGGGGTCCATATCATTCCACTGCAAAGTGGTCGTGGAGGTGTCACGGAATAAAAGCACCCAGCACTCACTGCAAATAAGGTTGGTGTTAGGAAGGGCATCCAGCTGTAGAAGTCAAGCCAGAAACAGTTCCCGTATGACTTCCTCATTTTTTCTAATAAATATATATATATATACACACATGTATATATATATACACACACATACACACACACACACTCACATGGTTGGTGTTAGGAAGGGCACCCAGCTGTAGAAAACCTGCCCAAGTCAGTTCTCCCGATCAATCCCGCATCGAGTGGAACAAAACCATCTAACTCATGCTAGCGTGAAAGATGGAAGTTAAATGATGATGATGATGATGATATATGATATGCATATATATATATATATGTGTGTGAGGATTTATAACTATAAGATTGAAGTCTTATTTACTTTCTATGGCAGTGGGGGTGGGAGAGTAGATAGATGAGGTTTTTGAGAGAAATAGTGATTGTAGGTGTAAAGAAAGCTGAATGGGGGGCACGGGTGCCTGAAAAATACATGAATGAGAAATGGTTTTTCAGAAATACTGCATATAACATGAAGATGACTGGTGAAACACTATAGGTTTCTCTTAGTGGGGGCGAGGAACCCTCCAGATAACTGAGCAATTTAATCCTGTGATATATTTCAGCAGCTCAACAAATGATATAAGTTTTTTCTATAAAACATAGAGATTTCAATAGGAGCGTGTATTTTTAAACATTTAAAAAAAAATTCTAGACAGGTTTAAGCTTAAGTATAAGCTTAAAAATATTAATGTGAATATAAATATGAATGAAAATGTAGGTTTAATTATTCAGAATGTTTCCTGGGGATTGGAGATGTCTGGAAACATTGATAACACTCCAGTTCAGATCTGACAGTTGTGAAAGCAGTTGCTTTAATGCTCATGAAACTAGGAGCTAAACTACAGGTCTCATCCAGCCCCTGCAAGTACAGAGCATTGGATCGAAAACCATAACCAATTAATGTCTATAGCAAAGCATAAATGACTTCCAAATCTAGGGCCTTCTCACTCTTGTTGAAGTAACCCCTTCCTGGTTGACCACCACTATTTCCTATCTCTGCCTTAGTGTCCACTTTGCCACTCTAAAAGTCCATCTGTTGTCTCTGAAACAAGACACATAACCACCCCATCTATGGATAAATGACTTAATTAACATAAATGATTTAACGTGAGAGTGGCCGAGTATTCCACAGACATTGGTACTCTCAATGTAGTTCTCAGGGAGATTCAGTGTAACAGGGTGCAACAAGGCTGACCCATTGAATTATAGGTACTACTCATGTTTTGGTAGCTGAGTGAAATGAGGCAATGTGGAATAAAGTGTTTTTCTGAAGGACATAGTGTTTGGAACATAACATAACAAAAGTTCTGATATAAAAAAAATGATGGAAGGTTCTTATGATGATAGGAGGGGCAATTTCAGATACTAGAACTCTCTGGGGAGTATAGAGACCACTCCAAATATAGGGATTACACCCACCTACTAGGAGGGGGGTACAGGAAGGCTAGAGGTACTAGTGTGGCATGGTTGGAAGGGAGTGCTGAGGGAGGAAGAGTGGCGTTTGGGGGGTGTACTCAATATAAATTAGTAGTTGGCATGTAAAACTGTCACTTTTAGTTATTCAATAAATGCTTTAACAAAATAAAACTTGGAAAAAAAAAAAGAATTATGAAATTTAATTTTCAATGTATAATTTTTTAATGCAACTTTACAGTTGGGTGGTGGTGGTGGTGTTGGTGGTGGTGGTGGTGGTGTTGGTGGTGGTGGTGGTGGTGTTGGTGGTGTTGGTGGTGGTGTTGGTGTTGGTGGTGTTTGGTGGTGGTGTTAGTGGTGGTGGTGGTGTTGTTGTTGGTGGTGGTGCTCACACCAATGTAGCTTTACACCAATGTAGCTTTAGCTGGCCTCCTACAAGGTTGTAACTTATAGGAGGTTTCTCGGGTGTTTTAATGATAGGGGTCTTAGTCCTATCATGTTGTTACAGCTCACACCTATGAAGGTTTAGCTGGCCTCCTACAAGGTTGTATCTCATAGGAGGTTTCTCATAGGTTTAATGATAGGGCCGTGCTCCTATCATTGTAAAAGGCAGAGTGAAATGAAGTGTCTTGATTAAGGACTCAACATAGCATTCTAGGCATCAAACCCACACTCTTATGATTGTGAAACCAACACCTTAACCACTAAGAGACAGACTCAACAAATTCAAAACAACAGCTCAATATTCCAATAAATGAATAATTATCTAATTTTTCTGAATTTTACCAAAGTCTTAATTAGATTCAAAGTTAATTAAAATACATGCATCGTTAGAAATATAATCATAAAATAAAATGAAATGAAATTTATAGCTCACACCTATTCAAGTTTAGCTGGCATTCAACAAGATGTTTTAATGATGGGGCCCCCAGTCCTATCATGTTGTTAAAATTTACATCTATTTTGGCGCCCCAAATAATAGGGGATTTGGAATAGGCAGGGGTGGGGGTGGACATTTGCTTAAATTCTTATAAGTGAGGGGATTGGAATAAATGGGCTGGGGAGTGGGGATAATCTAAAAAAAATTAAAGGGGGGAGGGGGGGCATTATTCAAGACCTGAGATTATGTAATTTAGATGGCCTCCTACAAGAAGGTTTCTTGTGTTTTAATGAAAGGGGCTCCAACCCTCTTTTTAATAACTTAACCATTTCAGTCGCAAAATGGTTGCATTATTAAAAGGACAGTGAATTGGCAGTATCAGTAGAGGGGCGGACGCCATGCTTTTCAGCATAGAGTTACGGCCCTTTATGGTCTGAGTTCAAATCCCGCCGAGGTTAACTTTGCCTTTCATCCTTACGGGGTTGATAAAATAAAGTACCAGTAATACACTGAGATAATTGCTGGCCTTGTGTCAAAATGTAGAAACAATTGTTAAAAGTAAGATAAGGACAGTAAATTGGAAGTATTGGTAGAGTACCAGACATGATTTGTGGCATATCCTTTTACGTTACGAGTTCAAATCCCACTAAGGTTAGCTTTTCCTTCCATCCTTAGAGGGGTTGATAAAATAAAGTACCAGTAACACACTGGGTCCTTCTAATCAACTTTCCCCCTCCACCAAAATTGTTGGCCTTGTGCCTAAATCAGAAACCGTTATCAAAAGTAAGAGAATATTACAATGACAACATTACATAGACCACAGTTGCTATTCCTCTCTCCAGTCTCCCTCCCTCCCTCCAAGTTATTGAACATTACATTAAACCACAGTTGCTATTCCTCTCTCCAGTCTTCCTCCCTCCCTCCAAGTTATTGAACATTACATTAAACCACAGTTGCTATTCCTCTCTCCAGTCTTCCTCCCTCCCTCCAAGTTATTGAACATTACATTAAACCACAGTTGCTATTCCTCTCTCCAGTCTCCCTCCCTCCAATAAAACTTCTAAACCAATTTGTGAAAACAGTTGCTGGCAAGAAAAAAACAAAAATGAAAAAATACAATCTATATACATGAAAAGTCTGTGTAATTATTTGTTTCTATATTTATGCCAGCATAAAATTTGAGTGAATTAAAAATATTGAATATATAAAAAAAAAAAAATTTATTCAACAAACTTTGGAAACCATTGGTAACAAAACAACAGAATAATTGTCATTTACAACACACACATACACATACATACACAGATATACATACAGTGACAAACATACACACACATACAGTGTCAAACATACACACATACAGTGTCAAACATACACACACACAGTGACAAACACACACACACACCACAGTGACAAACATACAATCATTGTGTTGTTTTGTACTTTACAAGACTGACTTGCTAATGTGGTTTCATGTGGCTTGTTACTTCAAATGTTTATAGTATCTTTACTAGTTGACAGATCATTGTGAAAATTTGCTGTAAAGACAATTTTTAATGAAAATACTCAGTGCTGCTTTGTACTTTACAAGACTGACTTGCTAATGTGGTTTCATGTGGCTTGTTACTTCAAATGTTTAGGAGGCAGACTGTTGTGAAATTTTGCTACATTAGAGTAGACTTTAATTCTTAATGAGATGTACTCATAGCGTTGTTGTTGTTTTTTCCTTTTACAAGACTGTCTTATTAATGTGGTTTCATGTGATACAGGACATTTAAGAGTGAAAGGAAACCAGACAATAGCAACTGATAATATCTAATTTGAATACAGTAATTGCTGCTATAGAAATGTAAATGAGCAGAGTTTTACAATAAAACAACACTGGAACAAATAATTAAGATATAATTAAAATATAGAAATAAAATCCCTCTGAAAATTTACACATTTATTTCATGTTGTGACATAAGTAATGTTATTGAGAGAGAGGGGTGAAAGAGATGGTGTGTGAGAGAGAGAGGGTGAGAGAGAGAAGAGTGAGAGAAAGAGGGGGTGAGAGAGATAGTGTGTGAAAGAGAGAGGGGGGTGAGAGAGATAGTGTGAGAGAGAGAGAGGGGTGAGAGAGATAGTGTGAGAGAGAGAGAGGGGTGAGAGATAGTGTGAGAGAGGGGTGAGAGAGGGGTGAGAGAGATAGCGTGTGAGAGAGAGGGGTGAGAGAGAGATAGTGTGTGAGAGAGGGGTGAGAGAGATAGTGTGTGAGAGAGGGGTGAGAGAGAGATAGTGTGAGAGAGAGAGGGGTGAGAGAGAGAGAGACAGAGTGTTAGATAGAGAGTGAGGACACAGGAGAGAGTGTGAGCAAGAAAGAGGGAAAGACAGTGAGAAAGGGAAAGAGGGATAGAAAGAGATATATGTATACATACATATATATATATAGACAGGGGGGGGGGGAGAAACAGAGTCAGAGAAAGAGAGAGAGAAAAAGGCAGATCTATATAGAGATAGAGAAAAAAATGTATATATATACATATACACACACACACACACACATATACACACACACACATATATACACACACATGCACACACACACACACATATATATATATAGAGAGAGAGAGCGAGGGAAAGAGAGAGCGAGAGAGAAAGATATATATAACCCCCCACCCTACTCTCAAGCATGAAACTAATAATAATTGTTTCTACTTTTGGCACAAGGCCAGCAATTACCCAGTACATTACTGGTACTTTATTTTATCGACCCCGTAAGGATGAAAGGCAAAGTTGACCTCGGCGGGATTTGAACTCAGAATGGCAAGGGTTTTATATTGGTTTTATATTGATTTTATATTGGTTTTATATTGGTTTCAATATAAAACCAATATAAAATTGACTTTGTTAGTTTCAGAAGATCTCGTTAAGGGTGAAAGCAGCGATTATTTTCTTAAACTTTAATCTGTTATTGTAATAAATATTTGCTCTACGGTTCTTATACATTTGATATATATTTATCCTTATCGAGCCCTCTTTGGATTTTAGTCTTCAAATTTATTATTATTATATATATATATATATATATATATATATAACGAAGGAAATGTGGTAAGGAACCAGGTGGACCATAACGCACCAAAGTACTCAATACTTGAGGTAGTAGAATTAGCCGTCGAAACGGCTTGAGCTCAGCTGTCGGGGTCTTACTGGTTCCTATATAAATATATATATATATATATATAAATATATATCATTTCATTTTACGTCTGCTTTTTCCCTGCTTGCAAATTTAATTTATAATAAATTGGAGTGAAAGCAACTGGTGCGTGTGTTTCTTATTGGCAACATGACCCTCCCAAAGCATAACAATATCGGTTTCAACACACGTTTTCAGATAAAGAATCTTGCTAAACAAATTCAGAAACGAAATATATATATATATATAGAGAGAGAGAGAGAGAGAGAGAGAGAGAGAGAGAGAGAAAGAGAGAGAGAGAGAGAGAGAGAGAGAGAGAGAGAGAGAGAGAGAGAGAGAGAGAGTTTAGATACATGTCTGCTGCAGTTTAAATTTTAATTAACTTGAGATTATAGCTTGAAGAAGATTCTGTCTTGACTTCATTGAAATGTTATCAACCGATAAAAAGACTCTTGTAGCTCTCCCTAAGTCTAACATTCCTACTACTACTACCACTACTGTTACTACTACTACTACCACTACTGTTACTACTACTACTACCACTACTGTTACTACCACTACTATTACTACTACTGTTAGTACTACCATTACTGCCACTACTACTACTACTACTACTACTACTACCACTACTGTTACTACCACTACTGTTACTACCACTACTACTACTACCGCCTCTGTTACTACTACTACTACTGTTACTACCACTACTGTTACTACCACTACTACTACTACTACC
Source organism: Eledone cirrhosa (assembly GCA_964016885.1). Lineage (NCBI taxonomy): Eukaryota > Metazoa > Mollusca > Cephalopoda > Octopoda > Eledonidae > Eledone > Eledone cirrhosa. The sequence continues at coordinate 6,754,715 of OZ024762.1, forward strand.
ACCTCTGTTACTACTACTACTACCACTACTACTACTACTACTATTACTACTACTGTTACTACTACCACTACTGCCACTACTACTACTACCACTACTGTTACTACCACTACTACTACCTCTGTTACTACTACTACTACCACTACTGCCACTACTACTACTACTACTACTACTACTACTACCACCACCACTACTGTTACTACTACTACTACTACTATTACTACTACTGCCACTACTACTACTACTACTACCACTACTGTTACTACCACTACTGTTACTACCACTACTACTACTACCACTACTGTTACTACTACTACGACTACTACCACCACCACCACTACTGTTACTACTACTACTACTACTATTACTACTACTGCCACTACTACTACTACTACTACCACTACTGTTACTACCACTACTACTACTACCACCTCTGTTACTACTACTACTGCTACTACTACTATAGACATGTAGCATAGTGGAAAGAGTGTTGGACTTAGGATCATCATGTCATGGTCTTGATACTTGTATTGGGTTATGTATTGTGGAGGCACATGGCGTAGTGGTTAGAGCATTGGGCTTGCAACCGAAAGGTTGTGAGTTCAATTCTCAGACCGAGTGATGTGTTGTTTCCTTGAGCAAGACACTTTATTTCACATTGCTCCAGTTTACTCAGCTGTAGAAATGAGATGACAGGACTGGGGTCCCTATCATTCCACTGCAGAGTGGTCGTGGAGGTGCCACGGCAAAAAAGCACCCAGCACTCACTGTAAATGAGGTTGGTGTTAGGAAGGGCATCCAGCTGTAGAAATGGGGGGTGGAGGGGTCTAATATATTGACCAGATGAAACAGATTTGGGGTGGGGTGGGGGTTAATATATTGACCAGGTGAAATTGATCTGGTGAGGGGTGGTGGAGGGGAGGTGTCTAATATATTGACCAGAAGAAATTGATCTGGTGTGTGTGTGGGGGGAGGGGGTCTAATGAAATTGATCTGGTGGAGGAGGATGTGGTGGAGTGTCTAATATGTTGACCAGATGATCTGCTGGTGAGGGGGGAGTGTGTCTAATATACTGACCAGATGATCTGCTGGTGGGGGGGGGTGTCTAATATGTTGACCAGATGATCTGCTGGAGGTGGGGGGGGTGTCTAATATACTGACCAGATGATCTGCTGGTGGGGGGGTGTCTAATATAGTGACCAGATGATCTGCTGGAGGTGGGGGGTGTCTAATATACTGACCAGATGATCCTGTGGTGGTTGGGGGGGGTGTCTAATATACTGACCAGATGATCCTGTGGTGGTGGGGGTGGGGGGGGGGGGGCTGTTTCAACAGTGAAATTTCATTCTTGAATGAATTGGATATGTCAGATAGTGGAAATGTCTGTATTGTTGTAGTATAATTGATATCTGCCTCCCTCTCTCTCCCCCTCCCTCTCTCTCCCCCTCCTCCTCTCTCAGGCTCTATTTCTTTCTAGCTATCTCCCTCCTTTTCTCTCTATATCTCTCAAGCTCTCTCTCGGGTTCTTTCTCTCTTTTTCTCTACAGCTCTCTCTCTCTTTCATTCTGTCTCTCTCTCATTTTCTCTTTCTTTCATTCTCTCTATCTCTTTAACTAATTCTCTTTCTCCCTCTCTCTGTTTCTCACCACCACCACCACCACTGTTGTGACGGTATATTTTATTATAGTACCACCTCTATCACATTACAGAGTGTACTGGGTGTAATTTATTGTGACACCAGCACTACCACTTTACAGAGCGTACTGGGTGTAATTTATTGTAGCACCAGCACTACCACTTTACAGAGTGTACTGGGTGTAATTTATTGTAGCACCAGCACTACCACTTTACAGAAGGTACTGGGTGTAATTTATTGTGGCACCAGCACTACCACTTTACAGAGTGTACTGGGTGTAATTTATTGTGGCACCAGCACTACCACTTTACAGAGTGAACTGGGTGTAATTTATTGTGGCACCAGCACTACCACTTTACAGAGTGTACTGGGTGTAATTTATTGTGGCACCAGCACTACCACAATCTACAGCACGTACTGGGTGTCTTTTATTGTGGCACCAACAGAACTACCATTGCTCCCACTAGGATTACCTTGGTCAGTGGAGGCATTACACAAAGAATTATTATTGGTAATCAGTTGGAAGCAATTAAATAGAGTTAATGATATGAATTGGAACCATCGTCAAGTGTATTATGCAAGATTGAGCATAACTGTGGTAAGAAGGTTACAGAGTACAAACATAATTACTGATTAAAACCCACTGATAAAAACCATCAAGAGTATCGGAATATTATTATAATTGATTTTAAGATCAATATGATGAATACGGTATCAATCATTTTGAATAATCAATCATATTTTTTTTTGGGGGGGGGGGGGATTTCTTTTTTTGTCTTTTTTCTTTTTTTTTTTCAATTATATATTTCTTGGTTTATTTTCAGAAGAATAATATTTAAAGTTTTACTGTTGTACATACTTGGCAAGTAACTTCATCTAAGACTGTGTTGAAACTAAAGCTATTACATCACAGATAGTCATTTTAGCCAGAGTTGTACATGTCTGGTCTGAGACTGTGTTGAAACTAAAGCTATTACATCACAGATAGTCATTTTAGCCAGAGTTGTACATGTCTGGTCTGAGACTGTGTTGAAACTAAAGCTATTACATCACAGATAGTCATTTTAGCCAGAGTTGTACATGTCTGGTCTGAGACTGTGTTGAAACTAAAGCTATTACATCACAGATAGTCATTTTAGCCAGAGTTGTACATGTCTGGTCTGAGACTGTGTTGAAACTAAAGCTATTACATCACAGATAGTCATTTTAGCCAGAGTTGTACATGTCTGGTCTGAGACTGTGTTGAAACTAAAGCTATTACATCAGAGATAGTCATTTTAGCCAGAGTTGTACATGTCTGGTCTGAGACTGTGTTGAAACTAAAGCTATTACATCAGAGATAGTCATTTTAGCC